>JAQHUG010000278.1:1169047-1185209 GCA_028555095.1 Dicrostonyx torquatus | reverse complement strand
TCTAAGAAGCCCCTCTACAGCAAATGGAGACCATCACAGAAAGTCACAACTGGAAACAATGCAGGGATTAATGATCACGGGGAGCCAATGGATGATACATCTATATCACAGCTCCAGCATCTATGGCTCAGGGAACATGGTGGAAGAAGAGCTGGAAAGATTGTTAGAGCAAGAATACTGGTAAGTCTGCTGTGAAAACCTCTCATAGAACTGTCTGGATAATCAAGAGCAGAGCAATAGCAATATCAAGAGTGATCACACTAATGCAGAATGCAAGGGGTTATAGAGTCCCAACCCTGGACAAAGAACTATAGGCAACTAATGACTGCTGAGAGAGGAAGAATTAGCATCTCCCAGGGATGATACGAAGTTGCCACATACACATATGTATGTATGTAACAACAGAAATCAAATAAAAGGAGGCTGTCAATTTTAGGGGCAGACATGGAAGGGAAGATAACCCACCAGAGAGGGGCAGAGAGTATGGGAGGGAGCAGTGGAGGAGGGCAATGAATGACAACAAAGTATAATGACACATACACATGAAAATGACATACTGTAACTTATTATTTTGCATAAAATTTGTTGACAAAATAAGAAGAGCAAATAAAAATTCAAAAATGAAAAGACTGATTCAGTCTCACCACAGAATCTGACCATATTTTAAGAAAACACGCCTTAGTGTATAAATGGAACAGACGGACAGTCATAAAGTAGAGAAGAGAGTCAACACTGCCTGGGTAGGGTCCAGGGAGTTGAACAAGAGAGCCATTCTGCCCATGTGGCTTCCCAACTGCCTGAAACAGCCCTCCACACACCTTCACACACAGCTCCAGGGCCTCACAGCCCTGCTGGCATCCTAGCTCCTCTCTCCAATCTCTTGAACTAGCTGTCTCCCACACCAGGCCCAGTCTTGTCTCACATGGGGTCACTCCTTTCTCTTGCCCCTTTCTGTGGATCAGTCTTATTCTCAACTCTCTTAAGGTTCTACACTTTGCTTTGCAAAAAACCTTACCTGTCCTCATGCAAAGAGAAAGAACTGGATTGCATGCATCTAATGCTGACTCTCTCTGCAAACCCACCAAAGTAAACTGTCATGAGAAGACCTAAATTTTCTGCTTATTTTAGTAAGGGAGACCAGGACCTTGACAGCCCTTATAGCATCTCAGAAGGGCAACGACAAAATTAGGATATTTATGAGGTCTTCTTGGCAGGTATGCACTAAATCTGGTCAATATCATTCCTCGCTGCACTAGTTTCCTGAGTTCCATCACCATGAATTAGCTTTACACACTCTTGAACTTCACTTAAGTGGAATTGCACAGTATTTCCTCTTGAGTATCTGGCTTCTTTCACTTATTATGTCCGTGAATCATGTATGTGGTTAAGTGCAGGAAGGGCCTGTTTTTATGGGATTGCTGTGTACTGTGTAGTGTTCTGTTTATCCATTGCCCTGTCACTGAGTGTTAGAGTTATCTCTAGTTCTTGCCTATTATGAACAAAGCTCATGACCAGTCTAATGAAGTCTTCTGCAGACATGGACACCACTTTTCTTGATTCTATATGTAGCATTGCAGTTGTTCGGTCATGGGATGCCATATGTTTTCCTTCTGTAGTAATGCTAAGGGGATTTGACACTGTATAAATTAATTCATATGTAGTTTAATGGATTCTAATGAGCATCCAGGGCGTCTAAATGAGAGACCTCCTGTTCCACTTGACTCTAAGCTCTATAGGGTCCAAATGACACCTATCTTCCTCATGTAGTACAGTGCCTGCTGCAGCTGGGATGGAAATGTACAAGTAAGATTTCTCAGTTCAACACTGAGAAATATCTCTTAAGTCTGTATTCTAGGTGAGTCAATATGCAACACACCAACCCCAAATTTCCTAACGTGTCATAACCACTTGACTCTAAGAAAGTCAAGTGTGTGAAGAAAGATTCATAAGCAGCCCGCAAGATTTCAGTACTGTAAAGACATAAAAAAAATAAGTGTAGCCCTGACTGTCCTGGAACTCACTCTGTAGACCAGACTGACCTGAAACTCAGAGATCTGCCTGCCTCTGCCTCCCAAATGCAGGGATTAAAGATGTGTGTTACTACTGCCCGGCTCAGATTTATTTTTGTAGTTCTAGTAATGGAACCCAGGGCCTCATGCATGCTAGACAAATGACATGCTACCAAAGCACACCCTGAGCACAAGTGACTAACTTTCTTCTTTCTTTTCCTTTGTGTGTGTGTGTGTTGCTGGAAATTAAGCATAGTGGTCTTATACATACTTGTCAAATGCTTCACCAGAGTTAAGAATCTCCCTCTCTTTCCTCCCTCCCTCCCTTCCTAGATATCCATCAACAGATGAGAGGATAAAGAAAATGTGGCCATACACACAAATAAAATTTTATGCAACCATAATGGAAAAGGAAATCATGACATTTATAGAAAAATGAATGCATTTGACAACCATTATGTAAAGCAAAATAAGCCAGACTCCAGAAGAGAAAAGCATATTTACTCTCATATATGGAACTTAGACTTAAAATCATTTATAGTAGTCTGTGTGTGTATGTGTGTGCATTTACAAATATGTGTTTGTAAGTCTCAAACTAAAAAAGGAGCTCATGAGAAGAGATGAAGAAATTTTAAGGGAGGTAGGAATTATGGAGAACAATGGGACAGGTGCAATAGGAAAAAAAGAAAAATCAGAAGTCTCTGAAGGGGAATGGGGAACAGCATCAGGGAAGGAAATTAATGAGAACAAATTATAATGACATATATGACATTAACATGTAAAATATATACATATATGAAATGCTATAATGATTCCTACTCCTTTATATACTAATCTAAATATCTATATTGAAACAATAAGAACAAACACAATTAAATGTTATATACCTCCAGTGCCTCAAAGTTCTGCTGGCCTTCTTGCTCCTGTCTCTAAACTCCTGGCCTCTCTATCTCTCAAACCAAATTAAGCTGTTTCAAAATAGGGCCATTCCTTTTGGATGCTTCTTTCTTTGCAAGTCAGTAGTTATGAATCTGCCTCATTCCCAGTTCTCTTAGGGTTCTACCTGTTGATATGCAAAAACCTCATTTGTCTTCACACAGATCAAAAGAATGGGCTTGTAGACTATGTCCAATGCTGGATCTACCCCCAACCAACCAAGGTAAACTACTGAGAAGCCAACCTGTGTTTACTGCCTTATTGCAGTGAGGTAGGCCATGACCATTATAATCTTCATAGGTCAGTGGTTCTCAACCTCCCTAATGCTGCGACCCTTTAATACAATTCCTCATGTTGTGGTGATCCCCAACCATAACATTATTTTGTTACTACTTCATAACTGTCATTTTGCTACTGTTATGAATCATACTGTAAGTATCTAATATGCAGGATATCTGATATGTGACCCCTGTGAAAGGGTCATTGGACCCCAAAGGTGTCACGACCGCAGATTGAGAATCATTATCAAAAAGTCTCTGAAGGGCAACAACAAAATTGGGACATTTATTGGTCTTTTAGCCAGTCTTCACTAAAGCTGCTCTTTCCAGCTGAAGTCTTTATTGGACTTCAGTAAGGATCTACTCAATACTGAAGAGAGGTAGAGATATGAGACTACAAGTTCTAGGCCAACCTGAACTACATAACAAGAGTCTGTCTCCAAAAGGAATGATCTAGATAGAGCAGTAAAGTGATTTCAACCTTTCTATTCCTTGAGGGAGTATCCAGAAGATGTGAACTCATGTTGATGAAAATGTGGGAATTCTTGGATGTGAGAAGAATCTTATTGCAATGCCTGCCATTCCGGTTGTAGCCAGAGTTGATTTGGCTGATCTGGTCAACTAGGCAGGTGGCCCCTTCCTCCCTCCAGACTTATTGTTTACAAGCTACAGGCTCCATCCAAAAAAAAGATGACATTCCCCAATAGAAGACTGTTCTTTGGTCAAATATGTATGAGTCGCTGTGCTTATGTACTAGAACTTCAATAAAAAGCTCCCACAATCCATTTGTAGGAGAATGGAGGAGAAGCAAGATAGTTTCCAAGACTTCAGCTATTACCCAGATGTGTTACTGTGTGGGGAGAGTTGTCTTATTATGAAAGAAAGAAAGAAAGAAAGAAAGAAAGAAAGAAAGAAAGAAAGAAAGAAAGAAAGAAAGGAAGGAAGAAAGGAAGGAAGGGAGGAAGAAAGAGTGAACCAGGCAATGGCCATGTACACCTTTAATCCTAGCACTCACAAGGCAGAGGCAGGTGAATCTCTTGAGTTCAAGGCCAGCCTAGTCTACAGAGCAAGTTCCAGGACAGCCAGAACTACACAGAGAAATACTGTCATGAAAAATAAAAAGAGGAAAGGAAGGAAAAAAGAGATAGAGGGGAGGGAGGGAGGAAATGAGAGAGTGGTGGGAATAAAAGATTGGCAAGCTGGAGCCCTGCTGAGTCAGCAAAACTAGATGTGAGGAGACAGTGTTTATTCTCTCTTCTGTAGCACAGCCTCTGAAATGCATTTCTGAACCAATTTTGATCCTTAAGGCTAAAGTTTACCTTTCTCTCTACTGCATCAATGAACTTGAAAATCATCCAGGCAAAGGAGACCTCTGGGTTAGGGTACACATTTGTAAAATACCAACATGAAAACATGCAACTATCCCCTAGATTATATATTCCTACATAAATCTGATCAAGCCTTAGGCATTTTTATTTGGTTAGTTTCTTTGTTTTGTTTTGTTTTTTAATATAGTGTCACATAGCCCAGGCTCAATATGGAACATGGAACTCAATATGTAGCTGAGGCTGAGCTTAAACTCCTGAACCTCCTGGTTCAGCTCCAAAGTGCTGAGATTAGAGACATACCACACTTCACTGGCTTTTATTTTTCAGGAATGGATGCTTGAAACAGTATCTTACTCTGTAACCCAGGCTCACCTGAAAGTCAGTATAAATCCCAGGCTAGCATGAAATGAATTATGTAGCCAAGGCTCCCTCCAAACTTATGGTAGTTCTTCTATCTCAACCTCCAAAAAGCTGATCTTTGAAAGGCACATACCACCAAGCATAGCATCTAAGTGTTACTCTACTTCAGGTTCCCATCAACCTGGCTAAGAATTCTCAAGCCTGAACTACTTCCTCCTCGGCCTTCTTCCATTCTTCTCTGCCTTTGCACATGTGACCTACAACACAATTAGAAATACTTCCCAAGTTACTTCCTCTCCCTTGACCTTTTCCTTCCCTTGGCATTTCCCCAATAGATTTCTTGCAAAACTAGATGTGGTGGTTCACCCTTGCATTCATAATACTCAGAAAAGGGAGACAAGAAGAACACGAGTTTTGAAGACTGTCTTAACTAAACCTCTCAAATAGCAGGTACCACAATACCTAACTTCAAATTGTATTATAGAGTCATAATAAGAAAAACAGCATGGTACTTGCAAAACTACAGGTGCAAACCAATGGAATAGAAAACTCAGAAATAAACACATACCATTAGAGCCACCTGAATTGTGAAAAGGTATCAAAAACATACTGGAGAACAAATAGCAACTTTAACAATGGTGCATTTCCACATGTAGCAGAATTCATCTATATCCAGCTCTCTCTAGATCAGTTCAAAATGGATCAAATGGTGTAGGAGGGTTCTTCTATATTTTGTGTTACTTTCATTGGTTAATAAAGAAAGCTGCCTGGGCCATTTGATAGGGCAGGACTTAGATAGGCGTGGAAAAGAGAACAGTATGCTGGGAAGAAGACTGGGTCAGGGAGAGAGCGCCATGAAGCCGCCAGGGTCAGACATGCTGAATCTTCCCAGTAAGCCCACTACCTCATGGTGACTTACAGACTATAAATAATGGGTTGAAATAAGATGTGAGAGTTAGCCAAGAAGAGGCTAGTGATAATGGATCAGGCAAAATTAATATAATTGACGTGTGGTTATTTTGGGCATAAGATAGCTGGTGGCCTAGAGCCAGGTGGGAAGGAAAAGCAGTTGCACCTCTTCCAACAGATTGGTGCTCCAACGTGGCCTGCTAAATCCACTTAAAAACCTGAGAGGGCTTAAAAAGGAGAGAGAATTTAACACAGTTTTTTTTTCCTGTTTGTGGATGGCGTGCCACAGAGAGATTTCCTGACTCATCAAAAGCTGGGGCGAAACGGGGCTTTCTGGGCCCTGCTGCTGATACAAGCTCCTGGCTATGGAGCATTTGTGGGCTCGGATGTTTCTGTGCCCACTCAGGGTCAGGAGTAAAGAAGCTGAGGCCATGATCCTGGCTCAGCTCTTCCTGCCTTAGATGGCGGGATAGGGTCAGCTAGAAACTGGCGGTATTGAAATACCAGTTTACAGTCTGTGCTGCCAGCGCGACCTCTGGCTCCGGAGGGAGACAGAGCATTTCAATGGAGTTTTCTGACTAAAATGCTACAATTTGCTTGCTTGGTGATAATTTGGACTTGCTGTGTGCCTGGAACTGTGCGGTTCAGAGGCCCAACTCACTCCAAGGCAGAAGCGGCTCTGCCATGCTGAATGGTGCTTGCTAATCTCAGGCAGGATCATAATTATCATGATAACAGCGCACTTAAGGCTTAGACTGGGCAGGAAACAGGCAGTACCTTAATTACCCCTACATGGCGCAAGCTAAAGTTTTTAAAAACTGCTTAGTGTTTTAAGAACTGCTCCTGTACAGTGAAGAATTACAGATACAAAATATGACAGATTCAGACATGAAAGACCTCTGAATGGCTCATACTATTAAATAAATGTACGTAGGCTTGAGAGAAAGAAAAAATATAGAGAGTAATAAAATAAACAATGCCATAAAAAAGGTAAAGTCTTTAAAGAGACAGACTACAGAGAGTTATAGGTTAAAAATAAATAAATAAATAAGCCATGTAAAGATGGAAAATTCACAGAATGTCTGGATTATGTATTTTATTGTGTTTTCTTTAAATTTTTTGACTGTGAAGGAGCTAAGTACACAGAGACATCTCATTATATGGGCTGCCAAGTTAAACCACCATATATGTTTTGAAGGTATTATGACTTCCAAATATGGGTCTAAGGATAGGATGCTTCGGAGAGGTTCTTCTTTTGTTTTCATAGAGGATGAGAACCTGTGGATTTCTCCTATACCAAACTGGTATGATAGACCACGCCCTCCTGAAAGGTCACTGTAAACACCTTCAGAAAATTACTTCACTCAACTGCCGACTGAGATGTACCTGCTACACAGGTTATACCATGAAAGACTCAATTAACAGCACCCCCATACAGAAGGAAGCAGTTTGGAGAGAAATAACTATGTCCATATTCCCAAATATTGTTTATAAATGCTTTTTTTTACATTTAAAGGGGGAGATGATATAGATATAATTAATTTGCATTGGTATGAATCTTGGTTTGTTGATAAGTTCAATTTTGTTATATGTATATGTATATCTGATCTTGATTAAGGTATTATGATTGTATAGTTCATTTAAAAATGTAATGTATGATTAGGAAATATAGGTTGCTAATGGATAGTCATCTATAATAGTTAAGTTTGTAGTCATGTTAGTTAGATTTACTAGATATGCATAGATATATTTCAATTAGATAGGCATTCTTCATATCTTTCAAAGACGACAGAACATGGCATTTAAATGTTTTAATAATTATGGCTTTTCATGACAATGAGACACATCTGCTCCTGGTAGCACCAAGCTACTTCAAGAAGAAGATGGGCATCAAAGAGGCTCCTTATGGAGTTGGTTAACCATTTGGGCAAGAAACTGCTCTTGCCTGGACTGCTTAAATGGACACAAAGAGGGCTGGAGAGATGGCTCAGTGGTTAAGAGCATTGCCTGCTCTTCCAAAGGTCCTGAGTTCAATTCCATAATAAATAAATAATACATAATAAATACATATAAATAAATAAATAAATAGGACACAAAGAACCTACAGAAAGAAGACTACTGAACTTGCCTAAAGGTGAGATGATCCTTCAGGGTTCCTGATCCATAAAAGAGTCTGTGAGACATTCTGCAGGACACAAAAGAAAGTGACTGATCTTCCTGCTTCATGGAAATGTCTGCTGGATGCTATGGGCCTGTAGGCTGAAGATGGATGCACCAATGCTACAGAGGAACTTTGGGTGACTGTACAGGTAGCGAGATGTCTCTGTCACTTGTAGAGTTTTGGAAGTTGCTTACTACTTGTTTACTTAGGTAATATTATATCCTTCTGGAGTTTTTGATAGAGTTGAAGAACGGATAGTTGTACTTATAGTTTTCCATTGTTATGATAAAAGATAAAATAGATATATTGTAACTGTAATTCTTACTTGATAACTGTTTTGTTATATGTAATTTTACTATGTTAAAATGAAAGCCTTTCTTTTTTATTTAAACAGAAAAAGGGGAAATGGTGTAGGAGGGTTCTTCTATATTTTGTGTTACTTTCATTGGTTAATAAAGGAAGCTGCCTGGGCCTTTTGATAGGGCAGGACTTAGATAGACGTGGAAAAGAGAACAGTATGCTGGGAAGAAGACTGGGTCAGGGAGAGAGTGCCATGAAGCCGCCAGGGTCAGACATGCTGAATCTTCCCAGTAAGCCCACTACTTCATGGTGAATTACAGACTATAAAGAATGGGTTGAAATAAGATGTGAGAGTTAGCCAAGAAGAGGCTAGTGATAATGGGTCAGGAAGAATTTAAATTAATATAATTGTCGTGTGGTTATTTTGGGCATAAGCTAGCTGGTGGCCTAGAGCCGGACAGGAAGGAACAAAAGTACCCGTGTTCCTCTCAGGTGCTGGGAACAGCAGCTGCACCTCTTGCAACAATTAAAGACTACAATGTTAGAACTGGAACTCTGAAACGTAGAGAAAACACTGGAAGGCATTGGTACAGGCAAAGCCTTTCTGGAAAGGATTTCTGTAGAATAGGAAATAATCTCAAGAACTGACCGATGAGATTACATGAAATCAAGAAGCTCTTACACAGCAAAGGGAAACAACCACCAGAGTAAAGAGACAACTGACAAAATGGAAACATGCCAAATTATACATGAGAGAGGGGATTAATATCCTGGATATACAAAAAAACCTGATAATTAGTTGGGCCTGGAGAGATGGCTCCACAGTTAAGAGCACTTGCTGCTGTGGCAGAGGGCCTGGGTTCAGTTCCCAGAACCCACATGGTGGCTCACAACCACCTATAACTCCAGTTCCAGGGGATCTAATGCCTTCTTCTGACCTCCATGGGGAGTAGGCACACATGTGGTGTACATATATACATGCAGGCAAAACAAAATAAGTCTGTTTTTAAAATTATAAAATTGTGAAAATTTAAACACCAAAACACTACTATTCAATCAATAAATGGACCAATAACAGGAATAGGAAGTTCTCAAACAGAGAAATATAAATGCCCAATAGATACCTCAAAAAGTGTGCAAGATCTGGGCCTATCTGGGAAAATGCAAATTAAAGCTGCATTGATTGCTGCTCTTCCAGAAAACCTGGGTTCAGTTCCTTGTACCCATGTCAGGTGGCTCACAACCATCTGAAACTCTAGCTCCAGGGAATCCAATTCCCTCTTCTGCATACAAAAGATACCAGGACCATAGGCACATTTTCATATAAATAAAAATGAAAAAAATCTTAAAAAACTAACTAAATTGAACTTTAAATGACAAGGCCAGGAAGATATGCCCATTCGCTTTTTTTTTTTCCTTTTTCTGATAACTTTAGCTTGAAAAAAAAAAAAACTTAATCTTCAAACTAAAAACAGTGGTGAGGGCGACGGAAAATAAAAAAAAAAAAAATGTGCACTCGGGAAGCACACGGCAGCAGAGGACCGGGGTCCCACCCAGTCTATGGAGACTCGGGAGCTCCACAAAATCTGATCCCAAAAGAGGGGAAAATAAAAGAAAAAAAACTACCGGGGCAGTAAGGGAGAAGCACCAAGAGACAGATCCCACCTTCCAAACTGCACGGGCGACAACCACGAAGCGGGAACGCCTGACACGCCACGATGGCAAGCGCAAGGAAGCCGGTCATCAAAAGCTGCTTGGGAAGCACGCATGGGCCCAGCCCCAAAGAGCAATGAGAAACCCGGGAGCACAGGCTGGGTCAGACTGGAAAAAGACACCCAAGAGAGACTCAGAGTAGCTTTTTCTTTTATCAACTTTCAAGCCTTTGACTGAAACGACTTGATTACAAAAAAATATATATATATTCTGAGACAGAATCTTACACCAGTAAGAATAATTAACACCAACAAAATAAACACCAACAAACGCTGGGAATATGACTCCTCCCTCCTGGTGGGAATAGAAACTTGTGAAGCCACTATTCTGGAGGTTCCTCAAAGATCCAAACATAGCCAGACCTGTGGGCTAGAATTTTAACCCCCAACACTAGGGGATAAACACGGATAAGTAGATCCCAGGGTCTCACTGACAAGCCAGGCTAGAAAAAAATGCTTCCAAGAGGTTCTGTCACAACAAACCAGGCGCTAAGCAGTACAGGAAGATACTGAAAGTCAACCTCTGACTTCCATAGGTGCACACACAGATTCATATACTGCGTGTGCACGCACACACACATACTTCTAAAAGTAGAAGTATCATAAAACCCAAGTATGCTTCTATTGGATCTATAACTGAAGGAATTTGACAGCATTATTAGAGTTATTTTGCACATATATATTTATTGCTGCACTGTTCACAATACCTAGGAAATGAAACCAGCTTAAATGTTCATTGCCATATAAATAGATAAAGAAAATGTGGTACATACAATGAAATCTTATGCAACCATAAAAAAAAATGAATTGACACCCTCCCCCGGGCTCCACACTAGGGCCCACAGCTATACCAGAGGCTGGAACAGTCCTAGGGACCCCAGGGAAGACACTGCCCACTGCCCATTAAACCCCTTTAAGCCTGTCCAACAACCCCAGACTGCACCCCCACCCCTCAACCCTATATCTTGGCCTACTACATTAGAAGAGGTCTTTGGCTTTACCAGAGGCCAGGCAGGATCAAGGAACCCCAGGTAAGACACTACCCACTGCCAGTTAACACTACTTAAAGCCTGTTCAGCAACACCAGACTGCACCACTCCCTCTGGGCCCACAGCTCCAGCAGTCTTACTGGAGGCCAGGCTGCTTCTAGAAACCCCAGAGACCGGGCTGAATCTAGGAACCCCAGGCCTACAACTTCAGAAAAATTCAGTCTTACTGGAGCAGAGGTTGGATCTGGGGACCCCAGGGCTGTCAGCTGTACTGGAGGCCAGGTTAGACTTAAGGACAGCAGAGGCAAGACCTAATGTAGAGGTCCCAGTCTTCATCCCCTTCCTGGTCTCCATATCCTGGTCTACAACTTTGGAAGAGGACTTCAGACTCAGCAAAATCCAAGCCTGATCGAGTCACCCCCAAAACAGAGGGGATTCCCTACTGAATCCGAAGACATGCTAGTCACCAGAACTCTTGGCCAATTAGGCCAGGAGATCAGAGAGGAAAGAGAAATCAAGGAACAAAACACCTATCCAATCAAGAAAAATGCAGAAATCAACACCTAGACTTAAAATCATTCCAAATTCTGTTATCTAAACACCAGTGTAAGAACACAATCAATAACAGAAAAGGCAATACGGCATCACCAGAGCCCAGCTATTCTACAGCAACAAGACCTGAACAATTCAACGCAGCTGAAGCACAAGAAAATGACCTTCAAAATTATGTTATGATGATAACAGAGATCCTTAAAGAGGATATGAACAAATCTCTTAAAGAAATTGAGGAAAAGGCAAACAAAATATGGAGGAAACCAATAAACCCCTAAAAGAAAACCAAGAAAAAAAAACAGATAAAGGAAACTGTTCAAGACCTGTCAATGGAAATGGAAACAATAAAGAAAACACAAACTGAGGGAATGCTAGAAGTGGAAAATCTGGGTAAGCAAACAGGAACTACAGATGCAAGCATCACCAACAATACAAGAGATGGAAGAGAGAATCTCAGGCCACTGGCAGTGGCACTGGGATTTGTCTCTACTGCATGTATTGGCTTTTTGGGATCCTATTCTCTTTGGATGTATACCTTGCTCAGCCTAGATGTAGTGGGAAGGGCCTTGGACCTTCCACAAGGCAAGGTGCCTTGTCATCTCTTAGAATTGGAGGAGGTGGGGTGGGAGGGTGTGTGGAGGGAACGGAAGAGGGGAGGGAGTGGGAATTTGGATTGGTATTTTAAAAAAAAACAATCTAATAAAAAAATTGTAAAAGGAGAGAGAGAGGGAGAGAGATACAGAGAGAGAGAGAGAGAGAGAGAGAAGAAAGAGAATCTCAGGCATTGAAGACATAATAGAGAAAATATAGATTCATCGGTCAAAGAAAATGTTAAATCTAAAAGTTCCTAACACAAAACATCCAGGAAATCTGGGACACCATGAAAAGACTGAGCATAAAAATGATAGGAGCTGGGTTATGACTGAGTATCCTTTGGGTATATGCCCAAGAGTGGTATCAATGGGTCTTGAGGTAGATTGAGTCCCAATGCTCTGAGAAACCACCATACTGATTTCCAAAGTGGCTGTACAAGTTTGCACTTACTCCACATCCCCTTACTCCACATTCTCTCCAAAATAGGCTGTCATCACTGTTTTTTGTCTTAGCCATTCTGACGGGTGTATCAGTCATTTTGATTTGTATTTCCCTGATGACTGAGGATGTTGAACAATTCCTTAAAAGTCTTTTGGCCTTTTGAGATTTTTCTGTTGAGAATTCTCTGTTTAGATCTGTACCTCATTTTTGAATTGGATTATTTGATATTTTGATGTCTAATTTCTTGAGTTCTTTATATATTTTGGAGATCAGGCCTCTATCTGATGTGGGGTTGATGAAGATCTTTTCCCATTCTGTAGGCTGTCATTTTGTCTTATTTACCATGTCCTTTCAACTATGTTCATAGCAGCATTATTCGTAGTAGCTGGAACCTGGAAACAACCTAGATGACCCTCAACCGAAGATTGGTCTAACTGAATGTCAACATATAAATGAATGCAAATTGATCAATATTTATCACCATGCACAAAACTCAAGTTCAAGTGGGTCAAAGACCCATTAAACCAGATACACTGAGCCTTACAGAAGAGAAAGTGGGAAATAATCTCAAACACATTGGCACAGAAGACAACTTTCTCAAAGAACACCAATAGCACAGACACTAAGATCAACAATTAATGAGCCGGCCTACAACCTGCTGGGGCGGCTCTGGTAGGCACAGCTGGTGCAGCGGCTGCCTCACACCTAGCACCAGAAGGATCCAGTTGACTAGGCGGAGGAAGCCGAGCGTTGCTCTCGTAGCCCTTCTCCTCGACCCTCAGGGGAAGTCTCAGGAGCCGGCAGTACAGAGTAACCTCGTGCCCCGCCCCTTTCCTGTCATCTTTGGGCCACCGCAGCGACAACCGGAAGAGGGCGCATCACAATAGGGCAGTTTATCTGTGAAGGAAATGGAACACTGCCTCACGTGTTGCTAAGGGAGGAGTCGACCACGCTAAAATGAGTCTGCACGGTGCTAGTGGGGGACACAACGATCAAGAGACAGACGAAGGTCATCTCATGAGCGAGCAGAGTCTCCTTGTATTCGAAATGTGACTTCACCAACACAACAGCACCATGTTGAACGAGAAAAAGGTCTTAGTTCATCTCGTCCAAGCAATCCTCATCCTCAAAGAGTGTCCCGGAATGGCTCCATGAGCAGTGCTGGGAGCAGCAGCAGAAACGGCAGTCAGTCGAGCTCAGATGGTAGCTGTAAGACATCTGAGTAGATGGTGTTTGTGTATGAGAACACAAAAGAAGGCGCTCAGAACGTGAGGACATATGAGTGAATAACACTCATAGTAGATAACACCAGTTTTGTCGTGGACCCAGCCATTTTCACTGCACAGCCAACTACAATGTTGGGCAGGATGTTTGGATATGGCCGATAACATAATTTCACACGTCCCAATGAAAAGGGAGAATATGAGGTGGCAGAAGGAATTGGTTCTACTGTGTTTTGAACTATTTTGGACTACTATAAGACAGGAACCATCCTCTGTCCTGATGGCATATCTATTCCTGAGCTGAGAGAAGCATGCAATTACCTTTGTATCTCTTTTGAATACAGTACAATTAAATGTAGAGATCTCAGTGTCCTTCTGCATGAGTTATCAAATGATGGTGCTCGTAGACGATTTGAATTTTATCTGGAAAGAATGATCCTCTCTCTCATGGTAGTGAGTGCCCAGAGTGGGGAACGAGAGTGCCATATAGTGGTGCTTACAGATGATGATGTGGTTGATTGGGATGAGGCGTATCCACCACAGATGGGAGAGAAATATTCACAAATTATTTATAGCACAAAATTATATAGATTTTTCAAGTACATTGGAAACAGAGATGTGGCCAAATCAGCTTTGAAGGAGAGGGGTCTTAAGAAGATTAGATTGGGAATAGAAGGCTATCCTACCTACAAAGAAAAAGTAAAGAAAAGGCCAGGAGGTCGCCCAGAAGTCATTTACAACTATGTCCAAAGACCCATTATTCAAATGTCCTGGGAGAAGAAGGAAGGAAAGAGTCGGCATGTAAACTTTCAGTTTGTAAAGAGTAAATCTATCACCAACCTGGCAGCAGCTGCCGCAGACATTCCCCAGGACCAGCTGGCAACCATGCACCCTACTCCACAGGTGGATGAGCTGGATATCCTTCCCAGCCACCCTGCCTCGGGCAATAATGACCTCGATCCTGATGCACAGAATCCAATGCTGTGATGCTGATGTTCCTGAGACAATAGCATGCTACTCTTCACAGTGACGTCGTACTCCTCATTCTGCACTGCGAGGCCACTTTCCTTTATTGTGAAATGCACATGTTTAGGATACTGTGGTGTAGGCTTTTTTTAAAGACTAAAGGTAGCTGAATGGTTTTTAATGAGTACAACTTAATCATCCTGGTTCCAGTTCTATAAATGTATTTGTTTACCGGTAGGTTTGTGAAATTCATTCTTTGTATGGGGACAGTCCTTTTTCACACATCTCGGTCTTCTTAGAAGTCGTGGGAATTGGCAGCTGGGGTATTTTCACTGTAGATTGATACTCATCATGCCCCAGATAAAATGCAGAATATTAAGAGTTGCACTTTATAAATGGTGGTTAAATGGAGCTGTTGAAGCCATGTTAGAGTGGTGGTGCCCAGGATAACACAAGCGCTTCTATCGGAGTATTCCGCAGCACAGTATGGGTAGTTGGCCCACAAGAAGCAAAAACATATTTATCTTGAGTTCGTTTGAGTGATGAGGAGAAATCTGATGCTCCTAATGTTGGTTCACTCATCTCCAGAGCCCTGAAACCCTTTACAGTGAGTCATGGGCAGGAAGGGTGAACGTCAGGAGGTTTACTGTCCAGTCTGCCTTACCCTTAATCAGCTCAGATATTTATGTACTAGTGCTTTTTTCTTACGTTTATGGGATAAGAAAATGAACTGTTTGCTCTTCACTTACTAAATTATTGTAAGCTCAATTTTCTCATCAAAATAAAATTCCATTGTTTTTAAAATTAACAATTAATAATTGGGACCTCATGAAATTGAAAAGTTTCTGTAAGCCAGGCAGCGATGGTGCACACCTTTAATCCCAGTACTTGGGGAGCAGAGGCAGGCAGATCTCTGTGAATTCAAGGCCAGCCTAGTCTACCGAACAAATGCTAGGACAGGCTCTAAAGCTAAAAAGAGAAACCAGTCTCAAAAGAAGAAAGAAGAAAGAAAGAAAGAAAGAAAGAAAGAAAGAAAGAAAGAAAGAAAGAAAGAAAGAAAGAAAGAAAGAAAGAAAGAAGAAAAGCTTCTGTAAGACAAGGGATACCATCAATAGGACAAGATGGCAGCCTACTAAATGGAAAAAGATCTTCACCAACCAATCTGACAGAGGGCTGATTTCCAAAATACATAAAGAACTCAAGAAACTAGATAGCAATAAACCAAATAATCCAGTTAAAATGGGGTGCACATGTCCTTGTGGCACGATTAAGCATCCTTTGGATATATACCCAAAAGTGGTATTACTGGGTCTTGAGGAAGGTTGTTTCCTAATTTTCTGAGAAATTGCCACACTGACATCCAAAGGGGCTGTACCAGCTTGCATTCCCACCAGCAATGCAGAC
>JAQHUG010000278.1:1073777-1099643 GCA_028555095.1 Dicrostonyx torquatus | reverse complement strand
GAGCTGGTGCTGCCTGCACTGCGGCCCGGGTACCTTCCCTCAGAGCTCTCCCTCACTCATCCCTCTGGTTCCTTGACCTCAGCTCCGGAACAGAGACTCCAGGTGGTCCGCGGAGCAGATCCCCGCAGAGGAAAGCACCATAGTACCATTCTTTACTCATGATCACTCCAAGCTGAAAAACAACCTGAAATACCTACCAACCACTGAATGTTTAGAGAAAACATGGTACTAAGAAGACCTGGAGAGAAGGCTCAGAGGTGAAGAGCACAGGCTGTTCTTCCAGGGGTCCTGACTTCAATTCCCATCAACCACATGGTGGCTCACAACCATCTGTAATGAGACATGGTACCCTCTTCTGTCTGGCATCCAAGCATACATGCAGACAGAACACTGTGTACATAATAAATAAATAAATAAAGATTTATTTAGAAGAAGAAGAACAAGACGACAACGATCTGGATAATCTAGGCATGGTGGTGCATACCTTTGGAGGCAAAGGCAGGCATACCTCATGGATTCAAGGCCAGCCTGGTCTACAGAGCATGTTCTAAGACATCCAGGGCTACACAGTGAAAATCTGTCTAGAGAAACAAACAAAAACAAAAAAAACAAAAAAAAACGCATCAGATCCCCTAGGACTCCAGTTATATGTAGGTGGTTGTATGCTATCTGATGTGGGTCCTGGGAACTAAACCTGGGTCCTCTGAAAGAGCAGCAAGTGCTCTCAACTGCTGAGTCATCTTTCCAGTTCATAGGTTTGTTTTCTTGAAACAGGGTCTTATGTAATCCAGGCTAGTCTCAAACTCACTAAATAGTAAAGCATGACCTTAATAATCTTGCCTCTACCCCCACTCCAAGTGTGGGATTATAGGAACATGCTGCTACACCCTGCTTACCAGCTTTGAAAAGAACCATTCTGTTCCCTATCATTCACCAAAAATAATTGATACATTTTTAATGTTATTTATGATTAATCATGATAGCTTTAGTGATTAAAGTACATTTAAGGATGTTTAGCTTCTATTCTTAATATCTCCTCTTTTTTAAGATTTGCTTATTTATCGGGCTGGAGAGATGGCTCAGAAGTTAAGAGCACTGACTGTGCTTCCAGAGGTCCTGAGTTCGTTTCCCAGCAACCACATGGTGGCTCACAGCCATCTGTAATGAGATCTGGTCCTCTCTTCTGGCCAGCAAGCATACAGACAGACAGAACACTGTATACATAATACAGTGTTCTGCAGAACAGAAGAGGGCGCCAGATCTCATTAGGGACGATTGTGAGCCACCATGTGATTGTGAGTCACCATGTGATTGCCAGGAATTGAACTCAGGACCTCTGGAAGAGCAGCCAGTGCTCTTAACCTCTGAACCATGTTTCCAGCCCCTCTTAATATCTCTTAACACCTATTCATGTACCACATTACAAAGAAAAGCATCCACCTTTGGTCCTGTTCACCAGAGATAGCAGTGCTAACACTTTGGGGTATCCCCAGCTTTCATCGGTGCATATGTTTTTATTGGGTGAGAATATACTGGATCCTGAACATTTTATCATTTCTTCACTACATCTATGAAGAATGACCACAGGCAAAAGGAAGATCTAAACAATGCATCCAAGAAAGAGCTCAGAGGCCTCAGAGGAAGAGCCCTGTTATCTCCTTTACAAAAAATGCAACCACTTTCTCATAAATCCTGTGCTCCAGGAGCCTGTACTATATGAGGAAGGTAATATGAACACACAAAATTTTAAAGAAGGTTTAAAAAAAATAATACCAGGAAGAACATGTCTATGAAAGTAGGACAGCTCATTTCTGTGACTCATGTCACCTTTCCAAGATTCTGCCTTTCCAGGCTGAGTCATCTCTGTCTTGTGGCATCTTTTAAGATGGTGCTGTGAGATGGATCTGAGTTCAAAGCCAGCCTGGTCTACAGAATGAGTTTCAGGACAGCCAGGACTGTTACACAAAGAAACTCTGTCTCAAAAACCAACAACAACAAAAAGATGTTTCTGTGGTGGTTTGTAGGGATGGTTCAGTGGCTACGCGAGTATACTGCTCTTGCCTAAGACCTGAGTTCAGTATCCATCATTCACATCAGACTTCTCATGACCAACTGTAACTCCAGGCCCAGGCATAGCCTTTAGCCTCCAGCCTCTGTGGAACCTCTAGCCTTCACGTATGCCAGTAGTTTCTGCAGGCATGTGAATTCACATACACAAACAAAATCACTCCCAGTTTAAGGTTCAATACCTTACATAGTGAGTTTGATGCCAGTGTAGCCTACCAAATGAGACTGTATCTCTAAAAAGAAAAAAAACACAAGAAGAAAATGAGGAAGAGGAGAAGGGGAAAGAAGAAAGAGAGACATTGTCACTACAGTTAGCCAAAAAAGCAAAGGAAGTCTCTGGGACAGACTCCTTGACCACATATTAGAACCATCTAGACTGCTTTTTTAAGGTCTCAGGGCCTGATACAGAGGATTTAAGTCAAAATCTGGGCATAAAGAGCTAAGCATCAGCATTTGAAAGATCCTCTAAGTGATTCCAAAGTTTAAAGTCACAAGATTACCGTTGTATGGGAAGTCTTAAGCTGTAAAAACACACCAAGTGCATACCTGTGTACAGATGTGCTTTGCAAAGTCATTTGTCCTTGAACATTTCTGTCTGTTCAAGCAACTAAAACAAATGGGCTGGTTTAGTCATTTGAACTCCTGTCTGTCTGTAACTTATTATTGCCCACTCCACTAGAGCTTGTGGGCTTAAGATGCGAATGGAAACTGATTTCAAAGCAATCGGAAAGTTAATGATTTGTCTTCTTTCGTTGTTATAGAACGATGACTTTGATAACCCTGGCTCTTGTTTTGAAAACACAGTGATTCCAAACTCCATTACTTTCATGTAGAAATCTAAAATGACAGCCACATTTTTAAGGTTTTTCTTTCAGGGTGGGGTAAAGACAGGGTCTCTCTGCATAGTTTAGCCTCATCCTCAGGAGTGCTTTTGTCTTTAACTTCTCAAGTGTTGGGATTGCAGGTGTATGCCACCATGTCTAGGGTGTGTGTGTAAAACCCAGGGTCTCACAACTACTAGGCCAGCATTCTTCCATTGACCTATACTCCAAGCCTAAAAAAGTTGTAAGAACGGCATAAAAAATTTCCATATATTGCTTACCCCTTCCCCAAAACCCAATTAACAATTGCCACATGTGCTTATACAGAGGTATGTGACAGATAACTAAATAGATATAAATATATATATAAATGATAACTAGATATGCAGACAGTTTGGGTTCATATAAAGTAAGTTTAAGTTTATCTTGTTCCTTTAAACCCCCCAAATGTTTCTCCATACTTCTCAAGGATAAACGCAATCCCTTACAAAACCACAATTCAAGCACAAGAATCAAGAGATGTGATGTATCAGGTTTTGTGTGTGTGTGTGTGTGTGTGTGTGTGTGTGTGTGTATTATGCTGGGGGTTAAACCCATGGCCTTGTACATGTTATGCAAGCCTCTACCAGGCTCCATATTCAAAGTTTTCCAACTGAACCAACAAAATCATTTCTAGAATCTTCTCCAATCCAGGACTTAGTATAAGAGTACATATGACTCTTTCATGGGGAGACACAAAAGGTCTCTTGTTCTTAGGGGTGTGATGTCAAGAGTTACTTTGTCTTATTACTTTATCACTTTGGGAGTTGATTTGTTTTTATTTTGAGACAAGGTCTTATTATGAAGCCCAGGTTTGCCTCCAACTCAAAGTGATCCTCCTGCCTCAGCCTCCTAGTGCTGATATGACATGCCTGGCCTTTGAGCACTTGATTAAGATTAGGATGATGTCTTTTTTTCTCTAGGTTTCTGCTAGAAGAATTTTCTTTTGTCACGCCATTTGCAGTGACATGCAGGGGCAGGTATCAGCAAAATCTCACCCAGTGGTTCTCAACCTTCCTAATGCTGCAACCCTTTCATGCAGTTCCTCATGCTGTGCTGACCCCAACCATAAAATTATTTTCATTGCTACTTCGTAACTATAGTTTTGCTATTGTTATGAATGAAAATGTAAACATTTTCGGAGATAGATGTTTGTCAAAAGGGTCTCGGCCCACAAGTCTGATCCTTTATGGGTTTATCCCCTTTTAAAAACATGTCAGTGTTGGCTGGGGAGATGGCTCAGTAAAGTGCTTACTGCACAAACATAACGACCTAAATCTAGATTCTCAATGCTCACATAAAATGCCAGGAGTGGCAGCACTGGGGAGACAGAGACAAGTAGATCCCTGGAGCTCAGTGGTAAAACAGCCCATCCAAATAGTGAGAGATCCTGTCTCAACAACAATAACAATAATAATAATGTGGAAAGAGGCTACAGAAAACATCTGGTATCAACCTCTGGACTCTGACTCCATGTATGTGCACACATGTCGATGAAGGGGTGAGAGGGAGGGAGGAAGGGCGCATATAAGCAAACCTAGCCCAGTAGGACAGGTCTCTATTCTCAGCTATTTCAGAGGCTGAGGCAGGAGGATTGTAAGTACAAGGCAATCCTCAGTAACTTAACCCGACGCTCTCAAAACTGAGAGCTATGCCGGCACTGTAGTGATAAAGCCAAAAGGATAAGGCCAGCCTGGTCTACATAGTGAGTTTCAGGTCACTCAGGGTTCAGGGTTACGTAGAGAGACTCTGTCTCAAAATATCAAAAAATGTAAAAATTAAAGCAAAATCTACATCACAGAATATACAACCTTTCCCTTTTTGCTATTGTCTTAAAGCTAGAAATCTAACTTTATTTTTAGCACCTAAAATTATGCTATCAAAGATTTAAACGCAAAATGAAACTACAGTGTCAGTTTTAGTTTAAATAATAAGAAGAAAGGGACATGGAGTAGAGCAAGATAATCCAGGTGGATGCAGGTCATGGAACAAAATCAAACACCGCAAGCAGGAACAAGCAGAGAAGAGAAGGTAAGCCAAAGCTCCCTGGGGCCTGGAGCAGAGGGTGCCGGTGAAGGTGGCCATGGAAGCTCAGCTCGTCCCTTTTAGTCTCCTTCAGTCTGTCTTAACACAGAAACTCCTGTGGACAAAAACGCCATTATGCAAGCGCGCCCCCACAGCCCCCAGAGCAAGAAGCTAATGGCTCAAAAGGGGCCCTGTGGCTGTCCCCCCCCCCCCCACCTTTCCGCCCTCTCACCCACCACTGGCCATAGCTCACCGACCTCACCAGGCCACTCTGTACTGTTTAGTTCCACCCTGGGAGAACAAAGCAAGCTCTCTGCTCGCCTCCCCCCCACCTGTCCCTTGTCTTGCATGCCTTGGGCGCTATTAGCTACTTTGCTGGGCCTGGGACACTGTGTTCCACTTAATCAAAGGGCCCTTCCCTCTCTTCTTCAGAGGTCTGCCTGACCTCCCCAGTAAGGCCTTATCTGATTAACCCACAGACCCCCTCTGCTCAGTCGCCCTCCCTACTCTCTTCCCTACTGTCTTCTTTTTTACTGGATCTTGTTGAAACTCCATCTCTGGTAGCCTCGACCTTCCCTTGGACTGGAAGTGCAGGAATTCTCCACTGAGGCGGCCTACCCTCTTGGTCTGTAATCTTGCTTTTCCAGGTTCCTTGCAAGCGTCCACCATTAAACAAGCTTCTCTGCTCTGTCCTGCTCCACCCAACTAGAATGTAAGCCCCACACAGTGGGCATTTCTTAAAAGAATGTTGTAGGGGGCTGGGGCTGAGGCTGGAAGCCAGAACCCTGCCCATGTTATGCAAGCGCTCAATACCGAGCTACATCCTGAGCCCAAGGTGGACATTTCTGTTTCTGGATCCTCAGTGCTAGAATGCATGTAAGGCTTGTCAGGGGAGAGAGACAGAGATAGAGAGAGACACAGAGACAGAGAGAAACAGAAACAGAGGGAGAAATAGAGAGAGGTTGGGAGGGGATAGAGTCAGAAACAAAGAAGCAGAGAGGAGGGGACAGGGCAGAGAGAAGGGGAGGGGAGGTCAGATAAAGTGGAGAGACAGGTTGGAACTAGATTCTGTTGACTCTGTGACAAGGATTTGCCATTAAGTTAATGAGGCTTCGGGAAGAGCCCTAGCAACGAGTTGAAATTTGCCAAAGTAAAATGCACAAACCGTGATCACCGTGTCTCTTTCCATTCCAAATCAACCTTTGCTGCGGTCACTTTGTGCTGTGTCAATTTAGCTAAGCAGACTGCTGTTTCCCAGAATTCCCTGCCCTGTGCTGTTGCAAATTAGTGCTGGCTTCTAGAAGCATTCTGTAGACAAATCAAGGAAAATCTACTCCAGCATGTATATATTGTTTAAAAAATATTTTTTGAAGCTTAATTCCAGGCATTGTGGCAGCTCTCACGGGACCACTGTTCTGATCGCTTATTTATGTGGCCCTGGGCAGCACTCAGTCCCACAGTCCCTTTGGCTGCTTTTGGAACAGCTTCCGCATGCTCACAGTCTTCAACAGCTGTCACCATGACAGTAAGGTTGAAGTCCTGAGGTTCAGTGATAGAGCACCTGCTTAGCATGCATGAGGCTCTGAGTCCAATCCGAAGCCGTGTGAAAGAAGGGAGGGCAATGGGAGGCAAAGCAGAAGTTCTCAGGACAAAAACCACTCCGACCCTCTGCTTTGCCTAACATGATTTTTTTTTTTAATCTTTGTTGTTTGTTCTGGGGATAGAATCTCACTACTTAGCCATGACTGGCTACACACTCACAGAAATCTATCTGCCTGTGTCTGCCTCTGCCTTCTGAGTGCTACAGCTAAAGACTTGTACCACCATGCCTGGCTTTTTAATATTTCCTACGTGTATGTATGAATGTATGTATTTGCTTATTGTGTGTGGACTATGTGTGGACATCAGAGGACAGCTTGCAGTTGGTATTTTTCTTTCTGCTGTGCTGGCTCCAGGGACTGAACTCAGGTCGCCAGGCTTGGCAGCAAGCACTTTTACCCACTGAGCCATCTCTCCTGCCCTGCCTAAGAAAATTCTTGGTGAACTTCAGTTCTCTGTGGGCAGGGAGCTGCTGTGGAGATTTTTGAGTTTGTGTGTTGTGTGCCATGTTTTGGCCACTTTTAGAAGCACTGATTATAGCATGCGTAATTTACTATTCTACACTGGGTTTTAAATTACAGGAAAAGCTCGCCTTAGGGGGAATTAAAAAAAAAAAACCCGTACCCTAAGACAGAGGTTGGGGAGATGGCTTGTAGGTAAGTGGACCTGAGTTCAAAACTCCAGAACCCAAGTGAAAAACTGAACTTGGAGCCAGGAATAGGGGTGCACACCCTTAATCCCAGCATTTAGGAAGATTTCTGTAAGTTCGAGGCTAGCATGGTCTACATAGCAAGCTCTGGGGCTACCCAGGGTCACATAATGAGACCCTGTCTTTTTTTTTTTTAAGTGGCTACCTCTAACCTCAGTGCTGGGAAGGAAAAGACAGGAAGGTTGTTGAGACTTACTGGCAGCCAGCCTAGCTCCAGATTCAATGAGTGACCCTGTTTCAAGGGAATAAAGAAGCATTCATAGTCGCATGAAGAAGCGCGCGCGCGCACACACACACACACACACACACACACGTTCATACACCACAAACATATAAATACCGTATTCATATACATATATACACAAAAGTAATTTTTAAATTTATTCTACATATAAACATTTTCACTGACAGTCTTTCATTTTTTATATGCTAGAGGTCAATCCCAAGGCCTTGCACATACTCAACATGCTCTACCGTTGACATTCTTAAACTACAGAAACCATATTTTCTCAAGCACAAAATGGCATGATTATAAGACACACCATTTTTATATTTCAAAAAGCTAAAATGTGGCTGGAGAGATGGCTCAGCAGTTAAGAGCACTGGCTACTCTTCCAGAGGACACAGGTTCATTTCTCATCTGTAACCCCAGTTCCAGAGGATTGATATCTTCTCTTTTTTTTTTTTTTTTTGGTTTTTCGAGACAGGGTTTCTCTGTGGCTTTGGAGCCTGTGCTGGAACTAGCTCTTGTAGACCAGGCTGGTCTCGAACTCACAGAGATCCGCCCACCTCTGCCTCCCGAGTGCTAGGATTAAAGGCGTGCGCCACCACCGCCCGACCAATTGATATCTTCTTCTGACCTCAGTGGGCCCTGCTCAACAATTACGCACATAAAATAATAAAATGAATTTTAAAAAAATACTAAGAAAATCGGCGCCAGCTGTACTGTGGTATGCTGTTTGCTATCTAATGGAACCTGAGTTCACGGAGGTGACACATAGGTAAACGGTGAATGGAATCAGTGAAACATGAACTGGCGCCGGCAGTCGTGGAGCTCTGGGGGTGCCTGGAGCGCAGGGAGTGCCTGGAGCGTCTGGGGTGCCTGGAGCACCTGGAGTGCCTGGAGCACCTGGAGTGCCTGGAGCGCCGGGAGTGCCTGGAGCACCGGGAGTGCTTGGAGCACCTTGGGTGCCTGGAACACCTAAGCCTAACTGCCTTGTTTGTGAAATGAGGAAGCACAGCTCTGAAGAGACAAACCATCCATCTAAGGCCAATGCCTAACCAGTGACCTATATGGACACAGAGCCCAAATATTCCGCCTTAGATCACAGCTCAGTTTGTTAGACACGTATCTGGATCGGAGGCTGCCATAAGGGCTCCTCCGTGTTCCTTTCAGCCCTTGGGAATGTGTGCTAAAAGGTACTTATCCTCAGATCCTCACTTACCCTACATAGCCCAAGCCACAGACTAATAAAAACACCAACACCAAGCATGAGAAGCCCCCTTTTTGAGTTATTGGTCAGGGACATCCAAGAGACTCCCTTGGCTGCCTCTCAGAGGTAAAAGGTAAATTCCTATTGCTAAAGACACCATACACTTTGGACACAGGGCTCAGAAGACCAGAGCTGGATCTGACCTGAAAGCCTTCTCCCTAAAATCTCTCTTTCATGGTACCAGAAATTACCAGGCAAGCTTTCAAAGGAGGAAAGCAACCAACAGTCCTACCCAGCTGTGATATCGATAAACCACAACAATCAGCATGGCACAGTCACTCTAAGGGGACAGTAGTGGCACAGATAACTTGGAGGTAATCAACAGCTCTCTAATTGGACTTTAAATATGCACTTAACAAGAGGGAAAACATCTTAGTACTGAAAATGTAGACACTACTCAAGGCTAGCGAAGTCATGGATCCTGGAGAACCCGCAGACACCACTCTACTAAACCAGCATAATCCCAACTACATTCTATATTTATCCTCATACTCACAGATGAGTGGACCCTCACCCCTCACCAAAGAAGCTTCTCTGCAACAGAAGATACCATTGCAGAAAAACACAACCCATTAAAATGCAGCTGTGGCAATCAGTCTCGACTGACACATCCAAACACAATTCCTATACCTGAGGCTCAGGGATCATTGCAAAAGAGAGGGTGGAAAGATTGTAAAAGCCAGAGGAACAGGAAATTTGCTGTGATATTGTGTTGCCTAGAAACATCAGAGAAGCCTTGAGGTCTCATAACATCCATGAAGTCTCATCAACATGAGTGTCTAAACAACATCTGAGCAAAGACAGCACCAATGGCCATGCTAACACGGAAGGGGAAAAGCCCACGAGGCTTCACTCTGAGACAAAGAACTATAGACAGCTAAGGAGTGCTGAGAGTGGGGGAATTAGCTTTCCCCATGGAAGACCCCTCCAATTTGTTATCCAACATCAAATGATTAGCCCTGAAATCATATACATACAAGTAACACTGTACAGTCTAAAAATGTGTGTGTGTATATATACATATATATATATAAAATGTTGATATGTTAATATAAAATCTCAAAATAAAGAAAAGGGAGTCATGAATTTGAAAGATATCAAGGTGGGGTACAGAGGAGGGGTTGGTGAGAGGAAAGGGAAGGGGGGACAGAATATAATTTCAAGAATAAAAACAAATGTAAAAAACGCTACATAGGCTAGAATGGCAAGTACTTTTTTTTAAAAGTCCCCATATCATGCACTGGTTTCCTTTTCTTAGATTTTTTTAAATTTATTTTTATTTTATATGATCGACATTTTGCCTGCATATGTGTCTGTGTGAGGACGTCAGATCCCCTGTAACTGGAGTTACAGATAGCTGTGAGCTGCCATGTGAGTGCTGGGACCTGAACCTGGGTTCTCTGGAAAAGAAATCGGTGCTCTTAACCACTAAGCCATCTCTCCCACCCCAGATTGATTTATTTTATCTCAAGTGTATGAATGTTTTGCCTACATGTATATATGTGCACAACACATATGCCTGGTGCCCACAGAGGCCAGAAGATTCCCTGAAACTTGAATATGCGTGACCATGAGTCATTATGTGCGTACTCAGAACGAAACCTAGGTCTTCTGGAAGAGCAGCAAGTGCTCTTTGCCACAAAGACTCTGTTCAACCCCCAAGCAGTGGTTTCTATTAAAGATTCCCTTCTCGCACCCTTATCAGTATTTTTTATTTGTAATAAATCTTAGGTGGGTATTATTGAACTTGATGTCTTGGGGCCAGTAGTTTCATCTCTCTGAATCTTTATTTGCAAAGGAGGTACATTAACAACCATCTTTCACGTGACTAGAGAAGGTTAAATGAGATAGATAGCCTGGACCAAAAGCTGACAAATGGTGGGAACATCAATGTGAGTTTCTCTTGCATCTTAAGCTGTTAATCATTCAGATACCAACTTCATAATGCCTTTCAGAAAAGCCAATCTTCCTACCAAGTCTAAGGCTCTAGATTTGTTGAACCCAGTGTGCTCACTAGTCCTTGTGGCTAAAGGTATAATTACACTAGCTAAACTTTAAAATTAATTTCTAAGGCTAAGGAGATGGCTCAGCGGATCTTAAAGTGCTTGTTGTATAAGCAAAAAAGATCGGAATTCAGACCTCCAGTACCCACATAAAAAGCGGGGCATGGTAGCACACATAATCTCGGAGCAGGGAGGCAGAAGCAGGAAGTCCGGGGGTCTACCTAGCCTAGCCAATCGGTGAAAAACGAGGTTCAGTGAAAAGCCTGTCTCAAACATAATTCTCACCTTCACTCATATGTATACACACACACACACACACACACACACACACACACACACTTCTTTGTCAGACTAAGCATGATGGCACTTCCCAGCACTGGAGAGATAGAAGCAAGAGGATTAGAAGTTCAAGATCATCCTCAGATACATAACGAGTTCAAGGCCAGGCTGGGCTAAATGAGACTTTGTCTCAAATCAAAAATTTCATTTCCTCAGTGGTAGGAACCAAATTTCAAGGGCTTGTCATTAATGGATGATATGTGGTCAATACAGTTGCAAAACACTTCCGTCGCCATAGAAAGGTCGTTTGGACAATGCTACTCCTCAGTAATAATAGCATAATGGTGCCCAAGCTTTTTTTTTTTTCAACTCAAGACACCCCAACATGTAATGCCAACCCTCATTCGTTAATATATCTGTGCGCCCTCCTGTGGATGGAGCTGGGAATTGGTCTGCCCGTTCTGAGCTCAGTGAAGCAACACTTTTAAAAACAGGATAACGTCGACATTTTAAAATCTGATCATGACAGCCTGGTCTACAAGAGCTAGTTCCAGGACAGGCTCCAAAGCCACAGAGAAACCCTGTCTCGAAAAAACAAAAAAAAAAACAAAAAACAAATAAAATCTGATCATGAGAGAAAGAATAGTAACAATGACGTGGGTGCAAACTGAACGCTCTGGTGACCACTAAAGGAAAACCTGTTTGGTTGACCACGAAATCACATCCTCCCTAAATCTCAGTATTTTCTGAACTATCTACATGTGTGAGAGTGACACTCTTAAACAAATGATGGTACCACATGGCTGTTTCAGTGTAGAATACCATCGTCCCGCTAGCTCAGTCGCTAGAGCATGAAATTTAAAACTGCGGAGGGAGAAACACAATTACTGAAAGAACATGACAGGGGCTCTGTCAGTGGAACCTAGCAACACACGGGATACTCGAGGCTCACGATGTGGGCCAATGGGAGGGCTAAACTGAAACTCCACCTCTCCCTGGATAAAGGAGACGCCTGATTCTGGGGTGCTGGCCTCTTGGCCGGTCCCATCACTTCCTTAAACAGCTGGCATCTAAGCTCGGTTCTCCCGATATCTAAATATCCCAAAAATTTATGTCCCACTTCCTGACTCCCTTACAAAGCTGTTTGCCCGTTTGCGCAATAAAACATGGAGGCCAGTGGTGCTGGGCGGGGCTTCCCCCTGGAGTAGTCAGCGCATGAAAGCTGTTGTAGCCAAGGACTCGCTCCGCGGCAAGCAGGGAGTGGGAGGTTAGGGTGTCTGGGGGAGGCGCTGGCTACTCTGCCAGAGACGCCAACTTCGACAATGATCCCCTGGTGTTGGTGAGAGTGGGAGGTGCCAGCCCTCTTTGTAGAGGTTATTTTTTTTTTTACCTGACTACGCTATCAATACATACACAAACCTGAAAACGCAGAAAAACAAATAAAGATCACCCATAATACCATCAGCCAAGGAGAATCACATAACTAATATAACTAAATATGATCTTACATTGCAGCAGGGCATGATGCCACGTGCCTTTGGTCCCAGCACTAGAGAGGCAGAGGCAGGCAGATCGTTGCAAGAGTTCAAAGTCAGCACTTTCTTAGTGAAACCCTGTCTCAAAGAAAGAAGAAAAATGCTACATTACATAAAGTGGTACCCACCCCCACCTCCAGAAGCTAGTTTACTTAGCCTTTAAAAGACGTGAAGCAATACGTGTACTTGGTTGAAAAACTGCCACCTCCTAGGGACTGGACCCTTGACTAGGTGCAGCTTTCAGGCCTTTCCAACCCCCCCCCCCATTCAGGTATGCTTAGTGCAACAGCTAGATTGAACCGGTCACACAGCCATTTCCTCCATGGAGCACGTGTGTACTGTGTGCTCAGTACATTGTCTCTATCAGTGAGAAAGTGCCCAGTCATATCGCTCCGATTGCAGCTGCAATCCATCAAATGGGGAAGGGGGAGGTCACAATGAATGTTTTTGTAAACCAGGTACAAGCTGAACTGCTAGCATTCCAGATTTATCTGAGCTCGCTTCATTCCAGGGAACAGATAGTGTTTCTGTCCTTTTTGTTTTTTAAGCTTTCTGAGCTACATAATTCAGACTATACAATTCACCCATTTAAAATGTACAAGTGTATGGCTTTTCATTTCTTGGGCTTGTTTTCTATGATGTTCATATTGACTTTTTAAAAAGAGGTTATTTCTTCTTGTGCTTTTGTTTCCTGTAATGAACACAGTAACTTTAAAAATAGAGGTCAGTTTTAAAGCCTGTAAAATAAATGTACAAATAACTAGCTTTTAGTATTCACAATCTAATAGAACAAATTCACTCACCTAAAAGAGACCACACAAACCATGTGTGGTGGCACATGGGCCCTTGGTTTGATCCCAACAACTACACTGCAGCTCACAAACATCTGTAACCAGTTCCAGGGGAACTTATGCTCCCTTGGGTACCAGACATGGAAATGATATACAGACATACATGCAGACAAAACACATATACACATTTTTTAAAATCTAACCAGGCATAGTGTTGCCTCCCTTTAATCCCCGCACGTAGGAGACTAAAGCAGGCTGACCTCTGTAAATTCAAGGCCATCCTGTTCTAAATAGCAAGTTCCAGGACAGCCAGGGCTACACAGAGAAACCTTGTCTCAAAAAACAAAAACGCTTTAATAAAAAACAATACAATGTTGTTTGTTCCTCAAACCTGAAGACTGGAGTTTGATCACCAGCATGCATGTAAAATCCAGTCACAACATTAACTTCCACACATGCATGCAAGCCCTCTCTCACACACATGAACATATGTGAATACACACAAAATATAAACGAATAAACACAATTATAGTTTTGAAAGCGATACAGGGGCCAGGAAGATGACTGGGTTGGTAAAGCATTTACCAAGCAAAGCAGGGAGACCTGAGTCTGGATCCCCAGCAGTCATGGGAAAAGTAGGTGCAGGTGTAGGTGCTGAGGCTGGGTTGGAGAGTGCCTAATGGCACACACAAGGTCCTGGGCTTGACAGCACTGTATAGAAATGGTGTCGTACATCTGTAACCCCAGAATTTGTGAGGTAAAGACAACAGGGTCAGGAGTTCGGGGTCATGCTCAACTACATGGGGGAATTTGAGGCCACCCTGGACTGCATGAAACCCTGACTCAAAAAAATAATTGGGTCCAATGAAGTGTAACTGAATTTCCAGCTCTGGGGATCAAAGACAGACAGAAGAACTTCGGGGCCCAAATATTCAGTGCATTCCAGATTCAGTGAGAGAGCGTGTCTCAATAAATAAGGAGAAGCATAATAGAGGAAGACATTGTCAACCAACCTCTGGCTTCCACCCTTATGAACACATGTGCGCAGACAAAAATAAAATAATTTTTAGCAGTTTACAAACCTATACACTAAAGAAAGAAAATCTAGACACACCCATTTTCCCTTCAACCGAGGCAAGTACTGTTTTCTGTCCCTATAGATTTGCCTACTCTTGCCATCTCAAATGAATGGAATATACATATGTTCTTTTTTGTTTTTGTTTTCTGAGACAGGGTTTCTCTGTGTAGCCCTGTCTGTCCTGGACTTGCGCTGTAGACCAGGCTGTCCTCAAATTCAAGGAGATCCATCTGCCTCTGCCTCCCGAGTGATGGCAATAAAGGCATGAGCCACGGCCGCCTGGTTTACTATATGTCTTTTTTTTTTTTTTTTTGGTTTTTCGTGACAGGGTTTCTCTGTGGCTTTGGAACTAGCTCTTGTAGACCAGGCTGGTCTCGAACTCACAAAGATCCACCTACCTCTGCCTCCCGAGTGCTGGGATTAAAGGCGTGTGCCACCACTGCCCGGCTATACGTCCTTTTTATATCTGGCTCAGGATGATGCTTTCAAGAGTCATCCCTGTTGTCACATGTATCAGTATTACATTTCTTTTTATTGCATAATATCCCATAGTATAGCTCTACTATACTTTAAGCATTTAGTCATAATTTACAGATGCTGGATTGCTTATGTTTCTTTTTACACTATTTATTTATTTGTATTTTGTGTGCATTGGTATTTCCCTGCATGTATGTCTGTATGATGGTGTCTGATCCTCTATAATTGGAGTTACAGACAGTTGTGAGCTGCCATGTGAGTTCTAGGAATTGAACATGGGTCCTCTGGAAGAGCAGCCACTGCTCTGAACTGCTGAGCCATCTCTCCTTCGGCCCCTATATTTCTTACCTCTTGTAACCTTGCTGCTATAAACATTCATTTGTGACTCGTGTTTAAATTTATGTTTTCTTTTCTCTTTGGAGACTTCTACCAGGAGTGGAATCACACAATTACATGATAAGACAAAATGCTGGTTTGTGATTTGAGACAGCCTCTTTGTAGCACAGGGTGGCCTCATACTCCTTACATAGCAGAGGTGGGCCTTAAACTCCTGGTCCTCCTGCTTCCAACTCCCAAGTACTGGAATTACAGGCGTGCAATGGCACCTCTGGTTTGTAAGCAGTGCTAGGGATGAAACCCAGGGTTTCAAGCACACTGGGCAAACACGACCAACTGAGCTACATTCCCACTCCTATGTTTTCACTTTCTTAATGGTTTTGTTCTTAGAACAAACATTTTTAATTTTAATAAATTAAGATTATGTTTTTTTTTTAATCTTTTGTGTTTTTGGAATTGTATCTAAGAAACACAAGTCATGAAGTTTTTCTCTGTTTGTTTCTGAGACAAGGTCTATGTAGACCAGGCTGGCTCTCAACTTCCTATGTTCCTCCTACCTCTGCCTCTTTGGGCTTGCACCACCATTTCCAGTGCCTCTTAAAGTTTACCCTGAGTGTGTCATACTTTTAGCTCTTATATGTAGGTCCATGTCTATTTTGAGTTAATTTTCATATGCGGTGTTGAGGATACAACTTCATGATGGTATTCATGGAAAAGACTCTTTTCTCCCTCATTAAATTACCTTAACAGTCCTGTTGAAAAAAATCAACTGGCTACAAATATACTGCTTTATTTCCAAATTGTCAATTGTGTCACGTAGAGATATGTGAGTATCTATCTGTACTGTACTGTTCGAGAGCTAGAATTTTGTAGTTGGTCTCAAAATAGGGAAAAATCCTCCAGCTTTCTTTAAGATGATGCTAGGTCTTCAAAGTCTTCTGACTTTTCATATGAATTTAAGGATCTGCTTCTCAATTCCACAAAGAAGGTGGCTCAGGTTACAGTAGGGACTTAATGGAATATGTAAATCACCAATACTTTTTAGGGTGTGTGGTTTTGCTTGCTTATTATTTTTTAAACATCTCTTTTTATTTTTAATTAGGTATACATGCGAGGTTATGTGTATGCATGAGTGTGGTGCCTGCAGAGTCCAGAAAAGGGGATAGACCTCCTGTAGCTGGAGTTACAGACAGTTGCGAGCCACCCAACTCGGGTGCGGAGAACTGAACTCTGGACCTCTTTAAGAGGAATACCTGATATTAACCACTGAGCAATCCAGCCCAAAAATGGATCTCGCCATGACGTTTCCACACGTGTACATAATGTATTCTGATCCTGTTCACTCCCATTACCTTCTCTTGTCCTCCCCCACTCCCTCTGATACGCCTCCTCTTCCCAGCTGGCCTCTTCTACCAGCCTGTCCTTTTAGCTTCAGTGGAGTTGTGTACAGGAGAAAGAAAATGCCCCCCAACTGAGCATAAATCCTCAGGGGACCCTTCCACAACAGGGTGTAATTTTCTCTAATCTTTTGAGATAGTATCTGCCGTATCCCAGTGTCCCTGCGGTCCAGAGAAGTTAAACTGAATTCTATCTTAACCACTACCCTTCCCCAGCCCTAACCTGATGAGTCATAAAGCGCCTGCAGGTAGAAGGAAATGGAAGAGCTTCGTATTTGAGGACAGAGGTTGAAAACTCTGTAAAGGGCGAGAGCAGGGCTCTTAAAACTGAACCATCTCTGTAGCTTCTTGCTTTGTCTATATTTTGAAGTAGCCCCGGATGGCCTAGGACTTGTAATGCTCCTGCCTCAGCTTCATGAATGATGGAACTCCTGGTTTTGTCAATCAATACACCTCATTATTCATATTATTTTCTAACCAGCTTTTTCCCCCCAGTTAAACATATTGTGAACAACTTTCTATTTCAATAGCTACAACGCTCACAATTTCTCTTATGCAAAACAATTCAAGAAGGATTTATCAACAATCACAGCACACAAGACTCTCTGGTTGCTTAGATACCAAAATGAATCATGTATGTATCCCATCTATAATAAAGGGCTTCCAGCTGGATGTGGTGTTCCACATTTGTAATAACCAGCGCTTGGTGGCTGAACCAGGAGGATCAAGATGTCAAGACAAGCCTGGGCTACATAATGAATAAATTTCCCATGTAGTTGAGAAGTACCCTGAACTCCTGGTCCTCCTGCTTCACCTTTAAGTGCTAAAGTTTCATAATGAGACTTAGTCTCAAACAAACCAGGGCTAGGAATATTGCGCATTAATGGAACATTCGCCATTTACATACAAGGTTGATTCCTAACACTACACAAAGAAAAAAAAACAGCTTTCAAGGATGGAAAGTTCAAGGCCAACCTGTGCAACTGAAATCCTGGCTTGGAAACAGATAATGCCATACACACAGTTTTAATTCCATCACTCATGCTGAGGGAGACAGAGTACCCTGAGTTTGTGGCCAGATTGGCCTATATAGTGAGTTACAGGATAGCCAGGGCAATGCATAAAGACCCTGTCTCAAAAAAAAGCCAATAACAACAAAATTAAAATTAAAATCAAACAAACAAGATTCTTTTTTTCCCCCTGAGACAAGGTTTCTCTGTGTAACAGCTCTGGCTGTCCTGGAACTCACTCTGTAGACCAGACTGGCCTAAAACTCACAGAGATCCTCCTGCCTCTGCCTCCCAAGTGCTGGGATTTAAGGCACACACCACCACTGCTTGACAAAAAAGGTGAAACAAAGTGGCTGGGCGGTGGTGGCGCACGCCTTTAATCCCAGCACTTGGGAGGCAGAGGCAAGCGGATCTTTGTGAGTTCGAGACCAGCCTGGTCTACAAGAGCTAGTTCCAGGACAGGCTCCAAAGCCACAGAGAAACCCTGTCTCGAAAAACAACAACAACAAAAACAACAAAAAAAAATAAAATAAAAAGAAGAAACAAAGTGAAACTTCCACATTGATATAACCACATAGGAATATTGGGATTTCCTAGTCTCAGCATCTTTAATACTTGAGGACCATTTGTTATGAGGTGCTGTCTTAAGTGGTGAAAGATAGTTAACAACATCCCTTGCTTCTATCCACCAAAAGTGTTGCCAAACATTGTTAAGTTGCCTATAGTTGAGAATCACTGAGCCAGACCCAACATAATCATTTTTAATGGTTTTGCAGTACATCCCATGAATAATCTACAATTTATGCAACTTATACCCTGTAATTGCACATTCCTGTTGTGCCCGAGTTTTCACTGCTTTCATTTTTACTAAAACATAAGTTTTAGAAAACATGGCACTGTGGCCTGGGGAGATGCCTCAGTGGGCAATGTGCTTGCTGTGAAGGCAATAAGGCCCTGAATTTGTATTCTCAGCACTCACATCACAAGTTGGGCATGATAATGCTTGTAATCCTAGAGCAGACAGGAGAATGCCAGGGTCTTGCTGGCCAGTTAGGCTAGCCAATTCAGTGAGTGTTATGTTTAGTGAGAGACCTTGCCTCAACAAAAGACAGGGCAGAGAGTGACTGAGAAAGACACTGGATATTGTCTTCTGGTCTCCATATGCATCCACTTGCACACAAACAGCACACACATAAATATGTGTACACACATACAAATAAAAAATAAAATATGATACCAGTTCCGTGGCATAAACAGCCCCATCGTATTATAAAAAAATTGTAGAGCTAGCAAGATGGTTCATTGGGTAAAGGCATTTGCTACCAACCCTGACAACCTGTGTTAGATCCTCAGAATCCACATGGTGGAAGGAGAGAACTGACTCCCACAAGCTTTCCTCTGACTTCCACATGAATGCTGTGGCATATAAACACCTCCTCCCCATACAAAATAAATAAATATATGTTTAGAAATTAGTATGAGGAGAAAAACAAAAGTAAATTTGAAAGTTTCTGTGTGAAAATTATTTTTCACGTTGTTTAGAACAATCTCTCTCTCTCTCTCTCTCTCTCTCTCTCTCTCTCTCTCTCTCTCTCTCTCCCTCTTGTATTTTATCCTTAACACCAACCAGAGTTGTGGAGAGGGTTTGAATTGGTGTCTCATAGTTAAGTACCACAAATCTCTATTTCGCCTTGATTATAGAGGCTGGTTGAACTGATAGACTTTCTGCATCCCAAAGACTTAATCTTTTTTTCTGTTGGTATCCTTAGTTCCTTCAATAGGGAAGTGGATAATGACAGGTCTAGAGTTTGCTTTGGTGGTTTGGGGGTTGAATTATACTGACAGTTTTTGCTAGCCTCTGGACATTTTTAGGGCAACAAGAGGTCAGCCTTTCTCTGGAATACTGATTTGGCCCAAAGGTATGAATGTGTGCTTGGTGCTTGTCGGGATTCTAGGGTGAGAAAAACTGACAGCATATTGAAGAGTCCCCAACATTATATATTATCCAAGATGACAATCCATGGTGATATTGGTCCCAAAAATTAGCAAGTTGTAGATTCTGCAAATGAGGGTAAGTCTGTAAACGGAGACTGTGCTTTCATTTCCTGGCCACCCAGACTTGAATAATCATACAGAAACTATATTAATTACAATACTGTTTCTCCAATGGTTTGGGCATATTTCTAGCTAGCTCTTATATCTTAAATTAACTCATTTCTATTATTTTATATTTTACCATGAGGCTTGGGGTAGGGGCTGGAGAGATGGCTCAGTGGTTAAGAGCATTGCCTGCTCTTCCAAAGATTCTGAGTTCAATTCCTGGCAACCACATGGTGGCTCACAACCATCTGTAATAAGGTCTGGTGCCCTATTCTGGCCTGCAGACATACACACAGACAGAATATTGTATAAATAATAAATAAATAAATATTTTTAAAAAGGGGCTCGGGGTTAGTTACCTCTTGCTTCTTGGGCAGCTACATGGCCTCTGCCTCCTCCAGCAGCTACATGGCATCTCTTTGACTCCACCTACTCTCTCTCTCTCTCTCTATATATATATATATATATATATATATATATATATCTTCCAGCCTAGCTATATTCTGCCCTGCCATAGGCCAAAGCATCTTCTTTATTAACCAATGGTAATAAAACATATTAATAGCATACAGAGGAGAATACCACATCATAATTCACTCATTGACAAGAACAATATATTGGGTCCTTTCCCGATAGGATTAGCCACATACCCCCTGCATAAATACACAGCAATGAGTCCCTTGAGGCCCAGAGACTATAGCCAAATGGATTTTCTACACAAGTGGGGCTTAATATGGTTAGAGTTTTTCTTTTTATCATTAGAATGACTTTTGGGGGCTGGAGAGATGGCTCAGCGGTTAAGAGCAATGACTGCTCTTCCAGAGGACCCGGGTTCAATTCCCAGCACCCACATGGCAGCTCACAACTGTCTCAAAGGGATCTGACACCTTCACACCAATGCACATAAAATAAAGTTAAATAAACCATAAAAAATATTTTAAAAAAGAATGACTTTTTGTCGTAAGAATGACTCAAGAAGAGGCAGGTAGATCTCTGTGAATTCAAGGGGCCAGCCTGGTCTACAGAGTGAGTTCCAGGAAAGGCTCCAAAGCTACAGAGAAATCCTGTCTCTAAAAGGAGAGAGAGAGAGAGAGAGAGAGAGAGAGAGAGAGAGAGAGAGAGAATTTCTCAGGAGGCAGAGCAGGTGGATCTCTATGAGTTGGAGGCCAGCCTAGTCTACAGTGAGTTCCAGGACACAGAGAAGCCCTGTCATGGAAAAAAAGAAAAAGAAAAACTTCAGGAGAGGCATCCAGTTAAGACTGTTTATTTTTTATTTTTATATTTTTTAGTTTTTCAAGACAAAGTTTCTCAGTGTAACCTAGGCTGTTCTGGAACTCACTCTGTAAACCAGGCTGGCCTCAAACTCACAGACATCTGCCTGCCTCTGCTTTCCAAGTGCTGGGATTAAAGGCATGTGCCACCACTACCAGATTTAGACTGTTCATTTTTTTTAAATAATCTTGATATGAAAGGTTGTTGCATGAGTAATAAAAGCTCAGAGACAGATATTGGGAGTCAAGCTGAAGGTCAGAAAAGCAAAACAGCCAGCCACTGGCTCTTACCTCTACCTCATACTGAAATGGCAATCCTGCCTCCAGGAGTCCTCAGAATGAGACTGAGTTGAGAGCTATCTCCCATCTTATATTCTTCTGTAGTGCTGGGATTAAAGGCATGCACCACTACTGCCCAGCCTCTATGGCTAACTAGTGTGGCTGCTGGGATTAAAGGTGTGAGCCACCACTGTCTTGCCTGTATGGCTGACTAGCATGGCTGCTTTGCATTTTGATCTTCAGGCAAGATTTATTTATCAAAACACAAAACAACATACCACTACATGTCCAGACTATAAATTAAGCTATGTTAAATTCTTGCTGAGGGGAGGTACAACATTTATAAATAACTGTATCTTGTCTTCCTTATAGGCAGTAATAATGATTTGGTTTTGAGGAATGCCGAGGACTGAACCCAGGGTCTTATACATGCTCAATTTCTGACAGTCGTAAATGTTCAGTGATGATGTTCAATGAATGAAACTGACTGAAGAAAGAGGTATACATGAATTAGATTCAGAACCGTCAGGAATGGCTGTAGTGCATACCTAAGGCTTAAATTGCAAATGTAGAAAAGCATTGTGGTTTCTTTCTTCCTTCCTTTCTTTTTTTTTTGTTTTTGCTTTTTTTTGTTGTTGTTGTTTGTTTTCAAGACAGGGTTTCTCTGTGTAATAGCCTCTATTGTCCTGGAACTAGCTCTGTAGACCAGGCTGTCCTCGAGGTCACAGAGATCCACCTGCCTTTGCCTCCAGACTGCTGGGTTTAAAGTCATGCGCCACCACCATCTGGTTCAACAGTGGCTTTTAAGTCTTTCTTGGGTGTAGTCTATCCTGTATACACAGTTGTTCTTACTCTCATTCTCATTCTCCTTGCCCCACCCCTCCTCATCTCCCTCTCTAGTCTGCTTAGCTTTGTGACATTGGCATTTGTGGGAATGAGTGAATTAAAAGTGCCCTTTTAGCCAGGTGGTGGTGGCACATGCCTTTAATCCTAGCCCTCAGGAGGCAGAGGCAGGCGGGTCTCTGTGAGTTCGAGGCCAACCTGGTCTACAAGAGCTAGTTCCAGGACAGGCTCCAAAGCCACAGAGAAACCCTATCTCGAAAAAACCAAAAAATAAAAATTAAAAAAAAAATAAAAGTGCCCTCTTACCACCAGGTATGATGGAGTTTGCCTTTAATCTCAGCACTTGAGAGGCAGAGGCCAGCCTGGTCTACATAGAGGTCAGCCACGGCTACACACTGAGACCTTGCCTTTTAAAAAATGCTTTTGCTATGCTGTGTTCCATCCTTGGTGAACTGTTAGACTTCTCTTCCACCATCACATCTCAGGGTTCACACATTGCTGCTAAGGTCCTATCTGTCAGGCCATTCCCTGGCTACTCAAAATCCACAGTTCCTGCAACATTCTCCAGTGAACCGGCAGGATTGGGATGACACAATTCATTCTACTCAAAGCGCCTTGCTTCCCTTTCTTGCCTCCACAACCTGGCTTTTGCTACTTCCATCCCAGGGAGCCTGTCACTGAGTGCACCAGGTCTCTGCATATCATAGAGGATACTCCCCAAAACTCAGTTGCCCTCTGAGTTCCAATATCTTTTTTCCCTTTGATAGGGGACAGGATGGATGAAAACACTGTTATATTCTCTACTATAAAGACATATTTGGACTCCATATTGTAGAAGGAATCAACCCCTTACTTAGCTTAGCAGTCCGCACTGTTAATGGTTTGTTTGTTTCGAGCTATCTCCTCCCTCAGCTCAGCAAGGGTGCTACCAGCAGAAACTGAAGTTTCAAGAGCCTGAGGGAAGACTAAAAGGTTGATAAGGAAAGAAGCACTGACGTTGTGAGTTTCAGCTACGTGGCTGACGACCTCACCAGAGGGACAAAACTGAGTTTGGGAATGATTGACTGCCTGCCCTTGCTCCCTACCCCACTTCCTCCCGGTACAATCTACTTGCTGACAGTAAGAGAAAAGACAGACTTCTCAGGAGGTTAGTTCATTGTCTTCTTAGATTGCCAACTCTCCGATGAAAAGTCAGCTTGAAAATTCAAAGAAAAAAGTTATCAGAAACTGGGTGGTGGTGGCGCACGCCTTTAATCTCAGTACTCAAGAGGCAGAGGCAGGTGGATCTCTGAGTTCGAAGCCAGCCTGGTCTACAGAGCGAGTTCCAGGACAGCCAGGGCTACACAGAGAAACCCTGTCTTGGAAAACAAAACAAAACAAAGTTATCAGAAAAGACTTCGTAAAGGATATTTCCAGAAAGGTTTAACTGAGGTAGGGAGTCCCATCCTCATTGTGAGTGATACCATGGTGGCAACACAAGGTGAAGTCTTACAACCAAGTGGGTGGGGGTAGGCAAGGGACTCACTCAGTATCAGCATTCCCCTGACCTCTAGATTGGACCAAGTAGCCTCATACTCTAGCCACCATAGCTGAGAGCCACTCCACTGCTATACTGTTCCCACCATGAGGGACTGTACCAAACTATGAATAAGCCCTTTCTCCCTTAAAAAAGAAACTCTGTAAAGGAAATGTTTCCAATCTTTTCTGTGAGTTTATCATTGCTACAACAGCCACAGCCAAGCAATACCAGCTCAGCTGATCTACAGTGTAATGATCCAAGGCCACAAGACAAGGAGAAACATAATGAAGGGAAAACTTTCAGAAACACAGAGATTGATTTAAAAAAAAATCTCAGTTGAGAAAGAAGCCCAGTGGTAAAGCACTTGCTAGCATGCACAAAGTCCCAGCATACAAGCTTGAGCAAATTCATAAACTCACACACAGATACACAGACACACACACAAATTCAGCCAGGCATGGTGGCCCTTTGCTTATAATTCTAGCACTCAGAGAGGTCTGAGAAAGGAGGATCTCTGTGAGTTCCAGGCCAACCTGAGATCAGGTCAGGTGTAAGTACCCACTCTGGAAAGACAATTTTTGAACATTTTGAATAGCCTTTAATGGTGGTGGAAGTTTTAGGTTTACAGAACAAGTTAAATGGAAAATAGAGCCTCTGTATTGTTCCTCATCTCACCAACAGTGCTCGTGTTAATTCATATGTTAATCTCTACTAATTCAATTATTCTTTTGTTAAGTTTGCATTTAGATGATACATAAATTGGTTATAACCAATGAGCCAATCAGGCTGCATTAACCAAAGCCTATTCATTGTATTGAGACTCAATCTTTGGGTTGTGTTTTATACAGCATTTGACAAATGCATGATACGTATTCACCATTAATTACAATATCATACAAAATAGTTTCACTGCCTTCCCTAGCCTTCCATGCCTCATCTATTCCACCATCCCCCCTTTTCCTTGAATTTCTGGCAAGCATTGATCTGTTTATTCTTATTTATTTATTTAAACGTGATCTTGCTATGTAGCCATGGCTAATGATGAAATCTAGTTCCTCTTGCCCTAAACGTCCCCAGTGCTGAGATCACAGGTGTACACCATCCAGTTCAGCTCTGATATTTTTACTACCTGTAGTTTTTCAATAGGTATGTAGGGCTGGGAAAGTGGCTCAGGAGTAAGGCCCTTGACCTGAGAACATGAGAACCTGCGTTTGAACTCCTAGAACTCACATAACACCACTAGTTTGCATATAAATTCCAGCACTCCAAGGAGATGGGAGTGGGAAACAGGATAATCCCTGAAGCTGGAGAGTCAGCTAGCCTGGCACGTACAGTGAAAAACTAAACAGACAAAACCAAGAGACCCAGTGTCACACAAGGTGGAAGGTGAGGACTGACACCCAAGGTTGGCCTCTGACTTCCACATTCAGGGGCTACAGCATGAGCATACCCACATGTGTGCACAAGAATGTGCACATAAATGCACACACTGTAGACACACAAAATTTGGAATTCTGTAATTGTGCATGATGTAGGGTAGCATTCCGTAAATTTACTTGCCACCGAGATATCTTTGTTTAGACCCTTGGCCCATTATTAAATTGCTGTTTCCAATGTTTGTATTTTCAGGGTTGTTTCCATCCATATTTTGGATAGCTAGCCTTTATTCGGTGGTGTTTGGCAAACTGTTTTGTCCTGGTCTGTAGCCTGCCTGCTCATTCTCTTGACAGTGTCTTTTGTTTTTGTTTTGAGACAGGTTTTACTAATCCCAGGCTGGCCTCAAACTTTCTATATAGCTGAGAACGACCTTGAATTTTTTTATCCTCCTGCCTCTTCTTCCTGGGTCCCGCGAGTATAGGTGTGTACCACCACACTCATTTGGATTTGATTTTGCTTTGCTTTGTTTCTGAAAAGGTGGGAGATCTTGGCAACACATCCAGGTGTTTTCCTGTCAGTTTTTTCTGTTGATAAGCTGCCTATAGTTCAGCGTTTAAGGAAAGGATCTCTGGAGAAGTGTGGATTTAGCATGTCACTGACGAGCTGTGACATCATGGCCATGTTTTTTTTTTTTTTGTTTTGTTTTTTTTTTTTCGAGACAGGGTTTCTCTGTGGCTTTGGAGCCTGTCCTGGAACTAGCTCTTGTAGACCAGGCTGGTCTCGAACTCACAAAGATCCGCCTGCCTCTGCCTCCCGAG
>JAQHUG010000278.1:1026969-1073336 GCA_028555095.1 Dicrostonyx torquatus | reverse complement strand
GGGGCTGAGAGATGGCTCAGAGGTTAAGAGCATTGCCTGCTCTTCCAAAGGTCCTGAGTTCAATTCCCAGCAACCACATGGTGGCTCACAACCATCTGTAATGGGGTCTGGTGTCCTCTTCTGGCCTGCAGGCATGCACACAGAGAGAATATTGTATACATAATAAATAATTAAATGTTAAAAAAAATAAAATAAAATGTAAAGAAATTTTTGTATATTTTAATGCTCTTTATTCCAGTTACTGGACAAATATAAGACATGTTCACAAGGCTCTGAAGTTAAGCACAGAAGGCATTCTCTATACAGTTCCTTTGTACCCAGTTCTACACACTGCCCTGTGTGTTTTAATAATGCACTGCTCTCAGAATGGTTTTATATTCATTTATTTTATGTGTATGAGTGTCTCAGTGTTTTGGCTACATGTCTTTAAGCCTGCCATGTACCTGGCGCCTGAGGGAGTCAGAAAAGCATGTCAGCTCCCTTGAAACTGGAGCTACAGATGCTTGGGAGGCACCAAGAGGGGGTCAGGAAATCAACATAGGTCATTTGCTTAACTGCTGAGCCAGTTCTCCAGGGCATAATTTAAATTTTTTAATAAATAAAAATAAAAGGAAAAAGAGAGTGGAGCATCAACACTCACCACTCTGGTTTCTGACTACAGATGCAGTGTCACCAGCCAGTTCAAAATCCTGCCGCCATGCCTTCCCTGCCATGATGGACTGTACCCTCAAAACTACGGACAAAAGCGAACACTTCCTACCTTAAGCTGTCTTTGCTAGGTAATTTTTCACAGAACACATACAAACATACATTCACAAAGTAACCAATACAAAGAATGTCCTCAATAAACGTTAGTTGCAAGTCATTCCAAATTTACCTTTTCGGAATTAATTTATGTGTATAAGTATTTTGCATGTATGTGCACCATGAGTGTCAGGGGCCATCCAGAACTGGAGTTTACAAGATTGTTGTGAGCTGCCGTGTGTGCTGGAAATCCAACCTAGGTCCTCTGAAACAGCAAATGCTCTTAATTGCTGAGCCATCTCTCCAGTTCCACATCTTTACCTTCTTTGTTAAAGAATCTTCATAGGTTGCTCAGACTGGCCTGGCTCTTGGAGGCTCAGGTATTCCTTGAATTTCCGTCTCCTGAGTACCAATGCTGTACACCGTGCTGATCTTAAAGCAATTGGCCTACCACTGGTCTCCACACCCAGTCCTGCACACCAGTTTTACTCCTACTTTCTAATGACAATGCTTGAATTAACTGTAGTTTCACATGTTTTTGTAAGAACTATTGTAAGTATTGTAAGAACTATGTGGTGGCACATGCCTTTAATCCCAGCACTCAGGAGGCAGAGGCAGGTGGATTCTGTGAGTCTGAGATCTGTGAGATCTCTGTGAGTTCTGTTATACAGAGAAACTCTGTCTCAAAAACAAAACAAAACTAAACTAAACTATTGGAGAGACAGCATCCCCCAGTTTTCTACAAAGGTAAGTAATACCCTAAAATAACAACAACAAAAACCGCTACAAAATTGTAGCAAAGCTAGGTTATTTTTGACTTGTTTTCTTTTGTTTTTGTTTTTTGAGACAGGGTTTCTCCGTGTAGCCCTGGCTGTCCTGGAGCTCATCTTGTAGACCAGGCTGACCTTGAACTCAGAGAGATCCACCTCCGTCTTCCCAGTCCTGGGATAAAAGGTGTGTGCCACTGATGTTTGGCCACAGCTAGGCTACTGATAACTTATAAAACATACTTATTTGATTCAGATTTCAATAGGCAAGTATTGTAATGACTGAGCCACATCTATAGCACAGATTTCTCCTTTTTATTGTTGAATAGCATACATGTGAACATGTCTCACAGTTAGTTTATCTATATACCAGTTGAAGGATGAGCTGATTTCAGTTTGGGACTATTACAAATAAAACTGCTATGAATATTCATAGATGCACTTTTGCTTTTTTTCTAATTTAAAAATGCTCAGGCTTATTACTAGCTAGTTCTTACATTTTAAGTTAACCCATATTCATTATTTACGCTCTGCCATGTGGTGGTACCTTTATCAGCATGGCATGTTCATCTGCTGCTCCCTCTGTGACTGGCTGGGGACTCCTGACTCTGCCCTCCTCCTTCCCATCATCCTTAGCCTGGTCACACTGCCTATACTTCCTGCCTGGCTACTGGTTGATCAGTGTTTTATTAAAACCATTTTTTTTAAGAGAACATGCTCTGCTTTATTCTTTCTTTTTTCTTTTGTCTTTAATTTTATTATTTATCATTGTTGGGTGTTTGTGCACAGGTGCTAACATGTGCATGTCATGGTGTATGTGTGTGTAAGTCAGAGGGCAACTTCCAAGAGTTGGATCTCTGCTTCTACCATGGGTTCCAGAGATCAAACTCAGGTCACAATGCTTGGGCAACAAGTTGTCTCACAGACTCTATAGATATATTTGTCATCAAATGTTTTGTGGCTAATATAATAATTTTCCCTTGTTAAAAAAAACAACAACAACCAGCTGGGTATAGTGGTACATGCCTTTAATCCCAGCATTTGGAAGGCAGAGGCAGGGGAATCTCTGTGAGTTTAAGGCCAGCCTGGTCTGCTCTACATAGAGAGTTCCAGGATAGCCAGTGTTAGAGAGACCCTGAATCAAAAAAAAAAAAGAAAGAAAGAAAGAAGGAAAAAGAAAGGAAACAAGAGAGAGAGAGAGAGAGAAAGTAGAAAGAAAATTTCAGGGTTGGAGGGATGGCTCAGTTGTTAATATCACTGGCTGCTCTTCCAGAAGACCCACATGGCAGCTACCACCTTCTGTAACTCTGGTTCCAGGAGACCTGACTCCCTCTTCTAGGCTCCAAGGACACCAGGCATGCACACAATACACATATACTCATGTGGGCAAAACATCTATGCATATAAAAGTAAATTTAGCCGGGCGGGCGGTGGTGGCGCACGCCTTTAATCCCAGCACTCGGGAGGCAGAGGCAGGTGGATCTTTGTGAGTTCGAGACCAGCCTGGTCTACAAGAGCTAGTTCCAGCGCAGGCTCCAAAGCCACAGAGAAACCCTGTCTCGAAAAACAAAAAACAAAAAAAGTAAATTTAAAAAGAAAAGCACAACAAAAATTAACCTTCTATTGATTAATCTCAGCTTTTCAGTAACTGCAGATTTTCCAAATAAAATCTGTTAGCTTGACAGACCTATGCATTTGAAGCATGCATAAGTTCCCTTAAGACATTTCAACATAATTTTTTCAATGATCATAATGAATTTTTCCAGTTTTTTTCCAGCAGCTCCATTTTGTCTCTAGGAATCAAATGCAGAACCTTGTTCACACTACATTACAGTCCCAGACCTTTTCTAATATATTTTGAAAAGCAATTTTCAAGAGGAATTTGTAAACGACCTTACAGCCACAGACCTTTCGACGACTATGATACCTTTACATCAACACCAGTTTCCTCTTTGTGATAAACAGAACAATCTTGCTGCACCTCCTGCACTTCATACATATGCATATGCATAGAGAGACAAATTCTCCAACTGATATGTCCACAGGCAAAAGCCTAGAGAATGGATGGGTTCTGAATTTTTGCCCTTGGGTCTTTCAGTAGAGTCCAATAACAATCTAATTTACGTTCAGTCAGGAGTATATTGAAAATTTCCAATTAACTGGGGAATTCAATTTTCAAAAACTGTTAGTGATCCTTCTAAAAATGAGGTGAGCTTTTGTGGCAGTTATTTGCCTCCCTCCTGTCAACTCACAGATAACCATTTTTATTCTATTCAGAGATGTGGAAGCTACGAATTGTTTTCTCAAAACTCCCATGCACATTGTCTTCTCATTAGATGCATGGTTTTGTTGGGATATTGGAGGGAAGGAAAAAGAACTTCTGATTGACAGGTGTGCAATGCCCTATAGGCCAAGCCTCTGCCTTCCTTCAACTTTCCAAGCATCTCGCTGCCATGGCTCCACAGAGCTAGCAGCACCCCCCAGCCTTCTGTGCTCCCAGCCTGAGCTGAGTATTAGTTGCTGCAGACAGCTGAGGTATGACTATGAGTGGGCCTCCAATGAGGCCTTGCAGCAACCAGCCAGGCAAAGTGACTGCTTCCTGAACTTAATATCAGTCCTAGGGAATTGGACGTGCTGACAAATAACTGGATTACCTTTCTGTTTCTGCTTTGACCCTTTATTAGAAGGCTATGTACCCAAATGTCTAAATGGAATTGGCACCATTTGAAATACTCAACATAGTTTTTGTTTTTCCAGAATGTTAACTGTTTTATACAATTACAAACAAAATTTGCAAATTTCTAGTTTAAAATGACTTTTTGACACAGTCTTATGTAGCCCAGGCTGGCTTCAAGTTCATTATGTAGCTAAGGATGACCTTAAACTCCTGATCCTCCTGCTCTGGGATAACAGGTTTGCATCACTTTTCTTAGTTAGGGTTACTATTGCTGTAATGAAACACCTTGATCCAAAGCAAATTAGAGAGGAAAGGGTTTATTAAGCTTATATTTTCATATCCTAGTCCATCTTTGAAGAAAGTCAGGGTAGGAACTCAAACAGGACAGGAACCTGGAGGCTGGAGCTGATGTAGAGGCCATGGAGGGGGTGCTGCTTACTGGCTTGCACCCTGTGGCTTGCTCACTCTGCTTTCTTGAAGAACTCAGGACCACCAGCCCAGGGGTGGTCCCTCCCACAATGGGCTGGACCCTCCCCCATCAATCACTAATTAAGAAAATGTTCTATACGCTTGCCTGCAGCCTGATCTTATAGAGGCACATTTTTTTTCAACTGAAGTTCCCTCTTTTCCAATATTCTAGCTTCTGTCAAGCTGACATAAAACTAGCCAGCACAACCACCATGCCTACCTGTAACTCCCCCCTCCCCCTGCCCTGTATCTTATCTACATCTTTAACTGGTCTTATGCGGGATGGTCTGTGGTGGTTGGAATTCAAAAAGAAGCAAGTCTAGGCAAATACTGGAGCTCTCTGTCAATAAGCAACAGAGACTCGGGCTAAGTTCAGGAAAAGGAATCTTTGGAAGGAGCTGAGCAGCTCACAGAATTGAAAGGGTTCGTCTGGAAAGGGTGGGACACAGAGCCATACCACAGAGCTAGAAAGAGGGGCCCACTTCCTGGAGGGCCTTCCTTCTGCCCACATTTACAGAACACACATTCCAGGAAGGGTGGGCCTGCTGGGGTCAGGTGTCTTTCCTTGGTTGGTGGACAGCTGGGCATCCTGATAGACAATCCTCCAGCACTAAGACTGGTTCACCTAAGGGAAATAGATCATGTAGGAGACCTGGATGGTGGCTGGCAAAGAAAACAAACTTTCACTTGAATTTTGGAAGAGGTCTTCAGCTGTAAATAAAAATGCCTTTTTGTTGAAGATGTAGCTCAGTGCTAGAGCACTTGCCTGCTGTGTGCCAGGCTTTGGGTTCAGGGTACAGCACTGGGAAAAATAATGTGTTGTATATAATCTGCTAATGTTAGAAAGTTCAGAGCTATTTTAAAACATTCTACAGTTAAACAGGAGGGATAAACTGCAGTAATTTATGGTAGAGAAAGTTGATGAAACTACAGCGATTCATTGTATATTTCAAAATTGCTAAAAAGAATAGATTTTTAATGTTTTAATCACAAAAGGAATCTAATACAACAGATTCGTTAATTGGTTTGACTTAATTATTCCACAATATGAATATTTCAAAACATCACATTAAGCCCAACAATATATGCAATTATCATTTGTCAATTAAAATAAAAAGGAAATAAAGTTTTATCTGGGAGTGGTAAAGCAGGCTTGTAATCCCAGGAGATTGAGACAGGAGGTTGAGACAGGAGAATCACAGCTCAAAGGCCAGCTTTAGCTATAGTGAGACCTTGCCTGAATGAAAGAAAGAAAGAAAGAAAGAAAGAAAGAAAGAAAGAAAGAAAGAAAGAAAGAAAGAAAGAAATAGTGGTATGGTTGGGCATGGTGGCAAATGACTATAATCCCACAAAGGGAGGTGAGACTGGAAGAGTGACAAAAATTTGAAGCTAGCCTGGTCTACATGAGTTCCAGCTAGCCAGGGCTACATAGAAAGACTTATCTCAGAAATAAAATAAAATAAAATGAAAACAAAAACTCAAAACCCTTTCTCATTTGATACCTTCTTATCACTGCTTACTGGATGGAACAAATCCAGGAGGAGTTTCATATTCATTATTTTTCATTTGGCAAATATTTATTCACTACGCCCCAATGATTCTGCGTCTAAGCCCCAGTAATTCTAGTCTAGGTCATTTCCTTTATTTGCTGTCACCAATGAACCAATGTGAAGCTCTGTGTTGCTCACCACTAACAGCCAGCACAAAAGGATAAGCTGGCCTTTTAGAAGCCAGAGGGAAGGCCCACAAAAGTTAACTATTAATGTATGTATGCATAAAGACGATTACTGTAACTAATATCCTACCAGTGAATGCAAGAGTGTAAAGTTCAAACAAGCAATGTATTTTTAGTCATACTCATTTTCCTTCAACTCTCCTGCATAATTACCTTAAACAGTATTGAAGATAATTATTTGCAATTCTGCCACACAAAGATAACTCTTCTCATCTGTATTGCTCCTCTGCCATTCCCTTCTATAGTTTTTCCAAAGGACATGGCTTTTTTTTTTCTGCTTACAAAAGCCTGGTGGGTCCACTGGAGGAAATTTTAAAATAGGACAATATATGAAGAATAAAATAAAATAATTATCAGCCAAGGCTATAAATGTAGTTCATTGGTAGAGGGCCTGCCTAGCATGTGTGAGATCAAGTTCAATCCCTAGTACTGCCAAAAAAAGAAATCCTGAATGAATTCAAAAATAATCTTCATCTGAGAACAAAAAGACAGCAGCACTTGGTATATTAGCATTTTTTCATTTGCTGCTAAAGAGTTGCATGAAAACTGATTTGGGGGGAGTTCTTTTTGTTTGTTTCAAGACAGGGTCTCACTATGCAGTTCTGGCGTCCTGGTATTCAATATGAGGGCCAGGCTGGCTTGGAACTCACAGAGATCTGCCTGCCTCTGCCTCCCAGTTTGAAAACTGTTTTTTAATAAATGCTTTTGAACGTTTAAAACATTTTTATGTGTGTGGGTGTTTTGCCTACATGTATATGTATATGCAGCACAAGCTTGTCTGGTGCCTTTGGAGGCCAGATTCCCTGGAGCTGGAGTTACAGTTGTGAGCCACACACTATGTTGATGCTGGGAATCAAACCTGGATCCTCTGGAAGAGCAGTCCTAGTCCTTAACCACTGAGTCAACTCTTCAACCCAAGGAAAACAATTTAGTTTGAATTAAAATAGGTGTTCTTTAATACTTTTCTTTTGTTTGCATAATCTGTAGACTTTTCAGTAAAGGAGTTTGTTTTTTGCTATTGTTTTGAAGTGCTGGAGATAGAACCTAGAGCCTTTCATGTGCTAAGTAGTGGCTCCACTGCAGAGTTAAGAGTCCCAGGAAAAACAAACAATAAGAAACAGAACAAAGAGTGAGATCTCCCAAGGCGGTGGCCGGTGCCTCTATTCTCAGCATCTGGGAGGCAGAGGCAGGCCAACCTGCTCTACAGAGCTGGTTCCAGGACAGCCTAAGGCTACACAAAGAAACCCTGCCTCAAAAAAACAAAAAAAGGGGGAGGGGAGAGAAAAAACTGAAATCTCCTTGTTTCTTTTTCAGCCCTGTGTCTCCAATTCCATCAGCAGTATTTGACACAGAGTAGGGATTCCAAAATAATTTCTGAAAACGTAATAATTATGCCTTCAGCTAGTGAGGCAGTGTCGTTAATAAACAATCACTCTGAAGCTATAATCTGGTATTATTGCTCTCGTACAATTTCAGTAAGTACTTCATTCTAATATACATGTTGGCTCGATGTAAGACTGAATAAATTCAAATTGCAAGTCCTACACTCAAGAGCCATAATTGCAACCTGAGCAAAAAACTTTTGCGCTCTCTGCTTCACCTTCTTCACCTGGTAAATTCTCCTCCAGGTGCTAAGGTGTAACAGAACAAAGATCTCAAATTTATGGTCCAGTGCAGAGGACCAACATGAGCCAACATCTGTCAGGTGGTGAGGAAGAGAAAAACAAACAAAACACTAAAGTGGTTAGAAAACAATTGCCCATGGAGACACATTAGAGTATGTTGCTATTTTATAAAGGCTGACCAGGAACAGTTAAAGGTTCAAAACCTACAGGAATGTCTTCCAACTGTTGATTTCTGACTCAATGATGCAAGGCAGTGATGAACTCTATTTAGAAGGTGAGCTGCCTTTTTCAAAACTAAAATAAAAAATCAGAGTGAATCACAATATGAAAGGGCAGCACTTGTTTCGTCTCACTCGCTTCAGTTTATACACACGATGCACGTGCGCCAGGCTACACAACTTACTGTCGATCAAGCTTGAAGAAAATGGGGGCAAATGCTATGGCAACTTTGATTACTAGGACTGGTCCCTAACCACATGTGTGCAAATCTGCATGCAAAGGCCAGAGGAGGACCGCACTGTCCTCTTGCTTTCCGGTTTGTCTTTTGAGACAGGATCTCTCACTGAGCCTGAAGCTTGACTGGGCTGGCTGGCTAGCGAGCTCCCAGGATTTATCTATTTCTGTACTTTCCCCACCCCACATTGGGGTGACAAGGCAAGTGAAGTCACATTCTGCTGAGTTCTGTGGACCCTAACTGAAGGTTGTCTTCTAGCATAACAAGTACTCTTATCCACTGGACCTTGTCAAAGCCCCCTAAAGAAGACCTTAGTTAAGGTAATCCATGTCTCATGCATCAAACTATTTGTGCTTATTTTCCAGTAGGACTTAACCATGCACAGGAGAAACAAGCAGGTAACCACAGAAAAAAGTGCCAAGGAAGACTGAGAGCACAGCTAAGAGTTTGGGGAGACAGGCAAAATGAAACTGAACAAAGAGGAAACTGGTGCTATAATTTTATGGAAAAAGGCACCTGATGGGAAAAACAAACTAAATTTAATAAAAACAACAACAAAAAAGGTAAAACAGGAAGTGGCAATGAACGCTTGTAATTGCAGCATTTGGAGAGCAGATTCAGGAGTTCAAGGCCAGCCTTGACTACAAAGTAAGTTTGTGGACAAACTGTCCTACAGAGAGCTCATCTCAAAAAAAGAAAAAAATAAACAGATTCCAAAGTTAATGAAACATGGTTACATGATACTTTCAGATTAAGTGTAGGATAGCGTGTGAATGATCCCAGAATTCCTGAGATATCCGTTCCACGCTTCCTTCTTACGTCTTAAAAGTAAGATAAACAGTATAAAGAATTTAGTTAGCTGGGAAACTCAGGTGTAAAACACTTGCCTGCCATGTGCAAGGGCCTGCCTGGGTCAGACCTCTCCAGGACTCTCTCTCTCTCCCTCCCTCCCTCTCCTCCCTCTTCCCCCTCTCCAGGACACACTCTCTCTCTCTCTCTCTGTCTGTCTCTGTCTCTCTCTCTCTCTGTCTGTCTCTGTCTCTCTCTCTCACACACACACACACACACACACACACATTTTCCGTTATGTTTTTTGAGACATGGCTCCTAGGCATTCCAGGCAGGCTTTTAAACAATGTCCCCCTATCTCCAACTTCCTTCCATGTGCTGGGATTACAAGCATCCCACCGAATCAGGCTCTGCCAGTCCTTTCAACGTTTATTTTGGAAATCCTAACTACCTATCAGAATGAGTAAATTATATTAAAGAGAGACAGGAAAGTCACCTCCCATGTCTTCTCTGAGTACATGAAGTTCCCATTGAAGCAGAGCTCTAGGACACAATTATTCAGAACGAGGTGGAGAAACTACAGTCGTTTAACTAAATCTCACCCACCACTGACTTTTGTATGGCCCCGAAGCACAAAATGATTTTTCCAAGTGTTTAAAAAAAATGAGAATATTTTGTGACCTGTGAAAAATATATGAAGTACAAATTTCAGTGCCTATAGTTTTACTGGAAGATGGCCATGTTTATTCACATTTTCTATGGCTATTGTGCTACAACACGAAAGACTGTCTGGCCCCTTTTTAAAGAAAATGTTTGACCACCAGTGTTCTAGAACATGGAGGACACATGCTCCAACACCATTCTAATCCGTCCCCTCTCCAACCACCCCCTCAGCGTTAGTCACCGACAAGATTCTTGGAGCTGACATGGAGGGAGGGCGTTATAATAATGAATTGTACCACATGGGAAAAGAGACCCAAGGCAGTAAATTTCTATATAAGGGAATATGACTGTTTCTGCCACATACTCGAGTAGTGTCTGAGTTTGTTTCCCCCGATCAGAAAAGACGGCATCACCGCGGCATCTGCACGGTTGCGTTTAAGCATGAAGGCACTTGGAAAGCTATCAAGGGAACAAATGTTCCGGGGGTGTTTCTGCAAGGAGAGCCTCTGAGACGAGATGTAGGACTGCGTTCCCTTTAAGTGTAGGCGCCCGGGCCCCTCTGCTCTAGCCCTCATTTTCTCCTCTCCAGTCCCCTTTGGAGAGCATGTGGCTCTCTTTCTCTGCAACCCCCCCAACCCCTCCGGGCAGTAAAGCTTGACAGCAAAGCAGAGCTCAGGTATGCGGACCTAGATTAGCCCAGCCCAGCAGCGGGGTCAAAATGGGACCCCTTCAGGTGACAAGAATGACTCAGCAGGGGCCTAGGCGGGAGCGGAGATAGGAAAGCCTGGGCAGGCCCCAAATCCCCTGCAGCGCGAAGCCAACAAACCAGTACGTAAAGGACGCAAATAGGCGAACAAACAAAGTAATCTAAGTCAGCATTAGGCCACGGGCGGACTGGAGGCCTGTGCCATGGCAGGCTTCATATTTAGTTTAAAAGGCTCGCAGCAAAAACACCCATTCCCTCCTAAAGGTCCCTTTCGTTTATGATAAACAGCACCGTGCTCAACTGTGCTCTCGAAACGGCTGAGTGAGAACCTTTGAGGGGTGCAGAAAACTGCATGTCCGTGATTATCTGGGAGACTTTGAGGGCACTGTAATCTCTCGAGACTAGGAAACCATTTTCCTCGCTAGCTCTGAGATTGTGCTTTGCTAAAGCGGCAGCAGCTTCCCTACCCCCGTCGCACCCCCGCCGCTGCTGCCGCTTCTAGCAACCACGCCCCGCGGGCCCCAGGGCTTCTTGGCCCTGAGGCTCGCAGCCCCCGCATAGCCTGCACACCGCGCTCCTATCCGCCCCACCCCCGCGTGGCCCCATCCGCCCCCGCGGCCAGCCCTGGGAGCGCCTCGCGACGCCTCGCGCCTGCGCCTCGCTAACTTCCTGCCGCGGCCCGACCCACCCACTCGGGAGAAGCCCGCCTCCGAAGCCGCGGAAAGCCCGCCCGCCGTCCGCGATTGGCCCAAGCGGTGGAGCCGTTGGCTCCCAGGCCCGCCTCCCCACCGCCTCTCCAGTTTCCCAGGGCGGATGCGCCTGCGCTCAGCTGCCTGGGCGGGCTGAAAGGCGCGGGTTGAAAAGTCTCGTTCCAAGTTTGGGGAGAGAGAGAAGAGCGTCTCAGACCTCGGTACCCGCAAGCAGGGAGGAGGCAGGAGAGAAGGACGCGGCGTCTGGGGGGGAGCACCCAGGCAGCCCGACCGAGCTCACAGCATCCGAGCTAGGAGCGCGTGACGTGCTTCGGAAAGGCAAGAGCGCCTGCGATCGGGCTGCTCTTGGCTACCGAGAGAAGTCCGAGGCGGCAAAGGGGGGCGAACGACCCGACGCAAGATGGCGAGTAAAGAGAGTAAGGAAGGAGGCCCTGCGGGGCGGCGGGCGCGCGAGGCCGCGGCACGCGCGGGCGAAAGGCGCGAATTGGCGTGAGGAGCAGGGGGCGGGGCTGGCCGCGAGGCTGGGAGCGCGCCTGGAGGGGGCCTGAGCGGGACAGGGCCTGTTGGATCGGCGGAGGGCTGCGAGCACTTCCGGAGCCGGGCGCGGGGCCGAGGGCTAGGCCCCCTCCCCCACGCCGCCCCCTCCGCGGCCTAGCTCCCTCCCGCGCCCTTGGCTCGGGTTGAGGGGGAGCGCGGGGCGGGGGCGGCTACGGCCGATCCTTCCGTGCGCATGTTCGCAGTCCGTCTCGGGGTCGCGGCCCTTGTCCGTGTTGGGAGGGGGGGGTGACTCTGGAGCCCGCCGGACTATGGCTGCCGATGCTGGCAGGGTGGGAGCTGGGGCCTCCTCTGAAGCGGGGATGGAGGAAGCAGGCCTTTGGGGTTCTGTTACACGTGGATCTGTCTATTAGAGTGGGTTGTGGCGCCCCTTTACAATACGGGTCATCTGCGAACAGGTGCAAACAGCTATAAAAGGCTGAAATTCTCGATGTTAGATCAATTAATGACCCAGTTCGTTGAACGCAGGAAATACTGATCTTGAAAGTGGGGGTGAAAAAGCTTCCTGGTGTTAGTATTCTCTTCACTTTCTGGAAGAGCAGTTCTTGTGCACATAATAGGTAAAAGGAAAGAAAAGGTGTGGCCATTTCGAGGTACCTCCAGTATCCGTATCCGTATTTTGACTTCGATCCTTCTCAGCCACTTAATTGTGGGCTTTCTCCAAATTTCAGTGTTTGAAGATACTGTGGAGGAGCGTGTCATCAACGAAGAATATAAAATCTGGAAGAAGAATACACCGTTTCTGTATGACCTGGTTATGACCCATGCTCTTCAGTGGCCCAGTCTTACCGTTCAGTGGCTTCCTGAAGTGACTAAGTAAGGGTTTCTGGCACCTTTAATATTTGCTTAGATTTAACTGCTTTTTTTCTTTTTCTCGGTATTTCACACACAGTGGCAAGTGGTTTTTATGTTGAAAACTTAAGATTTCTGAGATTATTTCTGGCATAGAAATGTGGTATTGAAAGGAGAGAATAGGCCGGGCGGTGGTGGCGCACGCCTTTTAATCCCAGCACTCGGGAGGCAGAGGCAGGCGGATCTCTGAGTTCGAGGCCAGCCTGGTCTACAAGAGCTAGTTCCAGCGCAGGCTCCAAAGCCACAGGGAAACCCTGTCCCGAAAAACCAAAAAAAAAAGAAAAAGAATATTGTGAAACTACTGGTGTTTATAGGAAATGCTCAATATTTTGGCATTCCATGGGTTGTATTAGACCAGCATCTCTGGATTCCAGACCAATACGATATTTTCATACTCAGAAGGAAAGATTATATACATAGCAAAAGCTATTATGGCTTGATGGATTTTTGGTAACTGAAACATTGCTTAAAGCAAATACACACATACACACATAAAATCTAGCAAAGGAGACATGAATTTGGCAATAGGTGACGAAAGAAATGGTTGTCATTTGTTTTCCGTATGGAATTTAGGTTGAGATTCTTGTTAAGTGCTTGTCTCAAATATTTGTAAAATTTCTGTGGTATAATTGCTGATATTTACAGAGCACTTAGATGAGGACCTGGTAAATCTGAGGAGTTTAAGCCTCATAACGAAGTATGATAGAGGTACATTTTATCATTCTAGGTTTGCCAAAGAGGAAAAGGGCTGACAAGTAAAATACTATGCTCAAGTACACACTTCTGGTGATTGCCTGACTTACAAACCCCGGCTCAACCAACCCAAACCGGTTGGCTCCAGAATCAAGGCACCGCCTGCATTAGATTACCTTTCTTATATAGGCATGTACCTTTTCCAATAGTAATATGGCCACATACCCTAAAGTATATTGAACTTCTGTGTTCTGTCTATAATTAGGATTAAATAAAACTGATATATAAGAAAGATTTTGTGACCAGTTGTAAAAGGAAGATAATTTGAAGTAAAATTACTTGTAATGGCTAGATACATGAACATTGAATTAACAGAGGGGGGCTTACTGTCTCATGAATCTATGGTGCTTTTTATTTGCAAGTATTTTTTAATACTAAAAGTTCATTTTAAACCTAAATGTACAGCTGTGGGAAGAGTTGAAAATGGCTAAATAATGGGGACTTAAAGACATTAATTTTTTTTCAGTGCTGTGGGTTAGTCAAACCCAGGGACTTAGCATGGTAGGCAAGTGCTTTGTGGCTGAGCTGTTTTTGAGCAAATTCTAAAATAGACTAAGGGCTGGCAGTGTTGCTCAGCATAATGGTACTTGCCTCTAAGCCCAAGGACCTGCATTCAGTCTCCAGAACCCACATGATAGAATTGATTCCTGCAAGTTGTCCTCTGATCTTCACATGCACATTGTTACAGACATACACATCCACACACAATAAATAAATGAATGAGTAAATAGCATAAACGGTAGATTGAAGTGGGCGTGGTGACACATGGCTGTAATTCCAAGTATAAGCCTGTCTGAGGTACAATGTAAGACTCTTGTTTCAAAACAAAAAACAAAGGGCCAGAGAGATGGTTCTGTGGCTAAGAGCACTGGCTGTTCTTAAAGAATACCTGGGTTTGATTCGCAGCACCTACCTGGTATCGCATAACCTTCTGTAATTCGGGTTCCAGGGATCTGATGTCCTTTTCTGACTTAATGCAGGTCTGAGGCATGCATATGGTGACCAGAAATATATGCAGTCAAAACATTCCTATGTGCCAGGTGGTGGTGGTGCACACCTTTAATCTCAGCACTCAGGAGGCAGAGGCAGACAGGTCTCTGAATTAGAGGCTAGCCTGCTCCACAAAGCTAGCTCCAGGACAGATAGGGCTGTTACATAGAGAAACCCTGTCTCAATAAAACAAAACAAAACATTTGTATGCTTAAAATAAAATAAATCTTGAAAAAATTAAAAACAAAAAAATCATAAGCCTATATACAAAAGTATCCGGGTTCTTTGGAATTGTGTTGCATTTTTCTTTTTTGTCTTCCTCTTATTCAGGACTTAAAAATTATTAGCAGTTAATATTTCTTTTTAAACCTTTTTTACTTAACTACAGCAAAATAGAAAAGAATGGGGACATTAAGATCAGAGACTTGGGGTTTTTTTTTTTTTTTTTAAAGGCGTGTTCCACCACCACCCAGCTCCGATTAGTATTCTATACAATATTCTGTGTGTATGCCTGCAGACCAGAAGAGGGCACCAGTCCTCATTACAGATGGTTGTGAGCCACCATGTGGTTGCTGGGAATTGAATCAGGACCTTTGGAAGAGCAGTCAATGCTCTTAACCTCTGAGCCATCTCTCAAGCCCGGGTTTGAATCTTGACTCTGCTTATTAGCTTTGTGTGCTAAGGCAGGTTGTTTAGATTTTGTCTCATCTACAGTGTAGATGTTAGTACCAGCTTACGTACATTTGGGGGAATTAAATATAGTCTTGTATGTTAAGTGTCTTGTGTAGAGTAAAAACACAGTTAAGTGATGACTGATGTTGATTCTCCTGCCTCATCCTGTTTTTAATTTATTTATTTTAAAGGCAGGGTCTTGCTATGTTGCCCTGGCTGGCCTGAAACTCACTGTATAGATACACTAGTCTAGAAGAAGTAGATACTCCTGCCTCTGCTTCCAGAATGCTGGGATTAAAAGTGTGCCTGGCCTGTTCAGACATATTTTTTTTGAGACAGGATTTCTCTGTGTAACAGCCCTGGCTGTTTTGGAACTTGCTTTGTAGACCAGGCTGGCCTCGAACTCACAGAGATCCACCTTCCTCTGCTTCCAGAGTGCTGGGATTAAAGGCTTGTAGCAACACTGCCTGGTGTTCAGAAATAATTTTACAGGTTGAAATACCTCTTTATTTGGACTTAAGCGAAAGCCTTTTCTCTCTTTTTTTTTTAAAAAGATTTATTTATTATGTATACAACATTTCTTCCATGTATGCTTGAATGCTAGAAGAGGGCACCAGATCTCATTATGGATGGCTGTGAGCCACCATGTGGTTGCTGGGAATTGAACTCAGGACCTCTGGAAGAGCAATCAGTGCTCTTAACCTCTGAAACATCTCTCCAGTCCCCAAGCTTTTTTTCTTTAAACATGGTCTCATTATATAGCCCTGACTGGCCTAAAACTGCCTGTCTGACTCCAGAGTGCTGAGATTAAAGACTTGTACCATCATACCCAGTAAACACTATGTTTAATGTTACTTATGCGTTTTACTTAAAAATTTTTAAAAATAATACAGGCTGAATATTCCTTATGAAGTGTTTGGGACCAGAATCTGCATTTGGGAGAGTTTTCTTTGCATATACTTTCTCTCGAGGATGGAACCCAAATCTATATATAGCTTAAAAATAATTTTACACTATTTTCAATTGAGACAGTTGTCAGCTGTTATGTGGGTACTGGGAATTGAACCTGGGTCCTCTAGAAGAGCAGTCAGTGCTCTTAACCACTGAGCTATCTCTCTAGCACCAAGAGGGGGAAAAATTGAAATGGTTTCACTAGGTAGTGCTGGCCTAGAACTTGCTATGTAGATTAAGCTGGCCCCACTCAGAGTTCTGCCTGCTTCTGTTTCTCAAGGGTTGGAATTAAAGGCCTGCACCACCATGGTCTGACTTTAAAGTGTTAATTGTGTAGGAAGAATTTGTGAGACCAAATTATGGGGTGTTCAAAGGCTTGAAAATTATAAGAAAATGCAAGGCACATGAATTATTTAATATTGAAGGCTGCTGTGTGCTGCTTTGTGGGGTTTTATTTTGAGGGTATGAAGTGACTTGTGTACTGTATCACCATATACAGTGGTGGTAGGTAATACTGGTTGATTTTTACAAAATGCCTGACTTCTTTGAGTAACAAGACCCCATTTTACCTCATGCGTCCTGCCTATATTCAACATGCTTTCTAATAATTACTTAAACTTGCCCAAATAATTGATTTAGCTTTTTTAAAAGTGATTATAAACTTGGGATTCAATCTAGCAACATTCAAGGCAAGTACTTTACCACTGAATTATATTCTTGTTCTTTGTAAAAAAAAAAAATTCTTAAGTAACAATGAGTCCATAAATATATAATGTGAAAAGTAAGTCCCCTTCCATGTCACATACTTCTAATTCCCTCTTCCCTAACAGAGGCAGCTGTTTTCAATTTCTTGCCCATCTTTACAGACTATAGAAGTACATTATTGTTTTTGTGTTTTGGTTTTGTTTGTGTTTTGATTTTTTTTAATTTTGGTCTTGAAGATTGAATCCAGGGCCTCGATTACCAGTCAAGCACTCTACCACCAAGCATTAGACTTAAAAAAAAATGCATCTGGGGCTGGAGAGATGGCTCAGTGGTTAAGAGCATTGACTGTTCTTCCAGAGGACCTGAGTTCAATTCCCAGCAACCACATGGTGGCTTGTAACCATCTGTAATGAGATCTGGTGCCCTCTTCTGGTGTGCAGGCATACATGGAAGCAGAATGATGTATACATAATAAATAAATAAAATCTTTAAAAATAATTTTTAAATGCATCTGATTTTCATTTTGAAATATAGTCTTGGTAGCTGGGAGTGGCCTTGAACATGGAATCCTTCTGCCTCCTTAGCTTTTGAGTAGCTAGGATAACAAGACCTGGCTTTGTTATCTTTTTTTCTTTTTGAGACCATCGGACCCTCAAACTCACCATGAAAAATGGGTGACCTCTCTACCTTTCAATTCCTGGGATTTATTTTGTATGGTAGCAAGTTGTTGACTTTTTATTAAAGAATGTATTGGAAAGCCAATCATGGTGGCACACAACTTTATCCCAGTACTTGGAGGCAGAGACAGGAAGATCTGAGTTTGGGGACATCCTGGTCTACATAGGACCCCCCCCTTCAAAAATCAAACAATAATATATTGGAGACTCTACTATCACAATGCTAACACCCATTCTTTATAAGAATACCACACAATTTTATTTATGAATACAGCTTATGTCTTTGTTTCCTTGTTGATAAATGTTTAGGTTGTTTCCATTCTTGCTGCTACAAACAGTGCTGCTGAAAACAGCCTTGTAATAGAGCATATCTTAAACTTGAGACAGGGTCTATCTCACTGTGAAGCTCTGGCTGACCTGGACCTCATTATGTAGACCAGTGAGTGGGTCCTCAAATTCCCAGAGATCTGCCTCAGCCTTGGGAGTATTGGGATTAAAGGTGTGCACCACCACACCCAGCATAGATAGTTTTATCAGTGCCTTTGAGTTATCCAATATTGAGGAAAATAATGAAAGTTAGGAAAGTAGGTTGTGTTTTTAATGATGGAGATAAAAGGAATTTTAGTAAAAAGGAAAAAATCCCTATGTAATAATCAAGTCATGTTAAAACTGAAATATTTGAATTTGCTTCAGGAGAAAATTTTAAGATTCCCCTAGTTTAGCCTCTTCTTAAGGTCTTACAATAAACAAAACTGTCTATCTACCTGCTTTATACTGGTCTTAATTTTCTTCCTTAACCCCACTAAAATAGTCACTTTTTGTTGTTTTCTTCTCCAAAATAAGTCCTTTATGAGATATATTTAAGATCATTTTCATTTAAGTCACTTCCCTGTGTAAAGGTTTTAATTTTCCCAAGTTTTCCTAAAGTACATTATTTTACTACCTACCCCAACATAGAAATTGAACCCAGAGTTTCATGCATAGGAATCAAATGCTGTACTACCTAGCTAAATCTTTTTGTTTTGAGTCAGGGTCTTTGTTTAGTTATGCACACTTACCTTTGAACTCATTGCATGGTCCTATAGGCCTCAGTTTGTGATCTTACTGCCTTAGCAGCCTGAATAATTGAGATTATAGATGTAGGCCACCCAACTCTAGAGCCTAAATTATCTAAGTTATTTTTGCTGAGTAAAAATAAGTGTGTACATGCCTATCCCTGCATTTTGGCTTATTGTGTGTGCATCAACTAAAAGTTAACCTCCAAAGTAACTGTTGCTTAGCTATGGCTACCTATTCTGTTCAGGAGTTGCTTATGTTTTACCATAAGCCAAACTTTACCTTGTTGGAACTTAATTTTGTAACGTACTATTAAATAACATGCATAGACATAACCTTTAAACCTTTTTTGTTATTAAAAGTTACTGATACCTTTGTAGAAGTGAAATTTAGGAATAGATATATGACCTAACTTGAATGGTGTTGGGGACTAGAGCCCTGCTTCTATGTGGGACCATGGTACATGGTTAAAAATGGGAAAGCAGTATTGATATGTAGCAACACAAAAATCACTGTTTGGATGAAGGTCCAAGCAGCATTGGGCAGTTTTTCAGCTTCAAGGTCAGTTTCCTTAGAACAAGGTAACAAAAAGAGTAACATTGAGAATGTTCATAAGCACAAATAAATGGTTTTATATCTTGTCATTTGCACTTAGGCTAATTTTTAGGTGAAGATAATGAGACCAGAGGGAGATTGTGCTTTAAACAGTTGTATATAGCTAGTTTTAGTTTGAACCAGGATATAAACACATTTTTCCTGAATTAACACTTTACTCATTCTATTTTACCTCATTTTCTCTTACTGGAAAAAAAAACCATCTAGCTTATTAAATGTCAGCTATGTTAAAATGAGTCTATGGGGCTGAAGGTATAATTTGAGTAGGAAGCTGGAATATATGTGTATAAGATCAGTGATGGACTATAGATGTTGGGTTGGTATGTTTGATGAGTCGACCTGTCTTCAGAGTGCTGCTCTAGGAAAGGTAGCATTTATGATGGTAATTGAGGTCAAGGAAGATAACTTTTCGGGGGAAGAAAAAAACCAAACCCTCTTCATATAGAACATTTTCATATATTTGAAAGTATAGGGATAATAAAGCTGGTAACTAGACAGGCAGCAGGTTTATAGTTGGTTCTCTATATATTTCTTAATGAAATTTTAATGTATTTTGAGGAAAACAGTGAATTTGTTAGTAACTGAAACATTTGTATAGGATTGGTGTGACTTCTTTTTCTCCTAAACAGACCAGAAGGAAAGGATTATGCCCTTCATTGGCTAGTGCTGGGCACTCATACATCTGATGAGCAGAATCATCTGGTGGTTGCTCGAGTTCATATTCCCAATGATGATGCACAGTTTGATGCTTCCCATTGTGACAGTGACAAGGGAGGTGGGTATCCTGCACATTCCAGTATTGATGACAAAATATTCCTTCAAAGCATGTTTATTAAAATTTTATACTGTTAGCTTTTGGCTTAGCAATGTAACTTTAAAGAACTATTCACGCAGCATGTATGTGAAGTTTTCACAATAACATTTACAGGATTTAAAAATTTGGATCATAGTAAATTGATTAAACACATTATGGTATATTTTAAAGTATTACTCAGCAATTTAAAGTGAGAGGAAACTATATGCAGTAGTACAGAAGGTGAGATTTTTGCCAATAATCACATCTTAACTACTGAAAGGCTAGTTTGCTTTAAAAATTTAATCCATGGTAGAATTATATTAACTTCTATGAGGTAAATAGCAATATAATACAAATGGGCTTTGAGAATAAATTTCATATGGCAGGAAGCCTATATTTTAGAGATTTTTCTTTTTCTCCTAAATTTGTGTTCTATTTTGTCAGTAAAAACTGTTGGATTGATTGAATTAAGTGACTTAGGAGTTTTAATCCCGAGTGTATGTTTTTGTTTGTTTCCGCACTCTAGAATTTGGTGGCTTTGGTTCCGTAACAGGAAAAATTGAATGTGAAATTAAAATTAATCATGAAGGAGAAGTAAACCGTGCTCGCTATATGCCACAGAATCCTCACATCATTGCCACAAAAACACCATCTTCTGATGTATTGGTTTTTGACTATACAAAACACCCTGCTAAACCAGGTATGTAATAATAAAGCCAGGCCATTACTTAAATAAACATCTTTTTTATTCAAGATGGTAATATTTTAAATATCATTTAAAGTACTATGCTATGGAGACTGAAGAGATGGCTCAGCAGCAGTTAGGAACTCTGGTTTCTCTTCCAGGGAATCTGGGTTTGATTCTCAGCACCCATATAGCAGCTTACAACCCTCTGTAACTCTAGTTCTGGGGGATCCAACACTTTTTGGCTTCTGGGCACCACGTATGTATGTGGTACATAGACGTACATACAGACCAAATGCCTATACATAAGTAAATAAATAAACTAAAGTAGTATACTGTCTAATATTTAGGTTTACAAATTGGTGAATCCTATAACCACCTACAAGTTTGTGTAATTCACCAGAAGAATCTTAACAGCAGGTTACTTGCAGGTGTGGTTTATTACAACAAAGGATCCAGAGCAAACACAGAAGAAAAAGAGCATCAGTCAGGTAGATAGGCAGTAGATAAGTCTCTAGAGGGAACATGCACAGCTTCTGATTACTTACTTTTTAGGGTTAAACAGGACATGCTTTTTTATAGCAGAAAAGCAGAGGAATATGTGCTAAGTGACTGTCCAGAGAAGCCTGTTTTGAGACCCAGGGTCTGGAGTTTCTAATGGAAATTTGTTCACAGACTCCATGTACATTCATGGTAATGAAAATCAACAGCTTCAACAGTGAAGTTAGATGAATCCTTGATAGACAGTTCTACAAGTTGCTACAGCATGCCTTCACTGCTCTGAGCATGTCACATTCTGAGAGGTTGGCCAAGGGTCACTCATGGATGGTTTCAGGGTACCCCAAAGATATGCAAGGACTAAATGAGTGGCCAGATATCCTATATGAGATATATTTCCAAAAATTGCCTTTGGGTGAGAATATGGGGTTGCTAATACACAGATTTATGGGATAGAGTAGTTTTCAACATTTTTATGTTGGTGATAATATTAAGTTTTCCAAAATCAGTCAAAGCAGTTGTAGGTTAGATGAGCTTCTTATTCTTGTAGAATTGTTATGTGGCTCGCTGAGTGAAGGAGTCTGAAACTTGGCTCTTACCAAGTCTGATAAACATAACTTAGTGGTTAATGTGTTTCTTTATTTCTCTTAGATCCAAGTGGAGAATGTAATCCCGATCTTAGATTAAGAGGTCACCAAAAGGAGGGCTATGGTCTTTCTTGGAATTCTAATTTGAGTGGACATCTCCTGAGTGCATCTGATGACCATGTAAGAACCGTGCTTTCCTTAATCTGCTGTATCTTATATTAAAAGTGTCATAGGCAGATCTAAGCTAAAGGATCTCTGTATAGATAGAAGACTGGCAGATTAACGTTTTCATTTAAGTGTAAAACTCAACAGGTTTTGTTTTGTATTCATTGCTACTAATATTAAACTCTTTTCATTAGTCCCCAAATGAAGTTCCACAGACGTTAAGCAGTTACTCCTTGCTAAGTCCTTCTGTTAACAGCAGCTGTAGCTAACCCACTGTGGCCTATGGCCTCCCAAACCATGAACAGGTTTACAGTGCAATATTTCCTTCCTGTGGAATGGGACTCTCACATTCAAATAAAATAAAGTGGTTAGTCACTTTTGTAACAGTCTTGCCACTATTGCACCAGTATGTGTACATCTTGCCTTGGTATGCAGAATTCAGAGCTGAATAAGATTGTTAATGACTTTTTTTACCCTTTGGGCACTGGGGTGGAGGTGGAAGGCTAGCCAGCAAGTAGTAAAAGCTTCTGGCTCAGTTCCAGTTTTTCTCTATCCTATAACCATAGGCCATGTTGTCTTCAACATTAGGATCTTACCATTTAGTTCTGGTTGACAATAAATCACAGTAGCAATTGTCTGTTTGGTTTTAGGGAGATAGATATGTTCCTGAATAAGATGTTATCTTTTAAATCTGACATTTTTATAGCTTTAGTTCTTTTTCCTTCTCCCTTAGACTGTCTGCCTGTGGGATATAAATGCAGGACCAAAGGAAGGCAAAATTGTGGATGCTAAAGCAATCTTTACTGGCCACTCAGCTGTTGTAGAGGATGTGGCCTGGCATCTACTGCATGAGTCCTTGTTTGGATCTGTTGCTGATGATCAAAAACTTATGATGTAAGATGGAAGGTTCAGTGGAACTATGATGGGTGATCTGGTTGACTATCACTGATTGATAGACTGGTTGAATCCTATTTCTTGAAAGTTATATTTTTGGCTAAAAATGAGAAATAGCTTGAGTGGTGATAAATTCAAATTAAAACAGATTAGAGTGTTTCTATCAGGATGTGGCTATAGAGCTGCATTAAAAGCATTGAATACCTTGTGTTTCATAAGTAATTACTGACACAAGGAGAACAATATACTGAAATTTGACAAGGCTAATTACATTATTCTGTAGTCTATTTTGTGTATACCTAAAATAGGTAATTAAGATTAGAAATCCAATAAAAATGACCTAGAAATAATTGCTCCAGTTGTTATCTGCAAGTTTAAAATGTCATTTAGTAGTCAAAACCTAAATTGCCAGCTGTGGGTGGTTGGGGTATTTGTGAATGGGTGAGCACATGAGAGCTTGTGCAGAAAGGAATAAGCCTCTCCTGAGTCAAGCATTTGGGAGCTATAGGTGCTGAATACCTTGTGTTTCAGATGGGACACCAGATCCAATACTACTTCTAAGCCAAGCCATTTGGTGGATGCACACACTGCTGAGGTCAACTGCCTCTCATTCAATCCCTACAGCGAGTTCATTCTAGCAACCGGCTCTGCAGATAAGGTTTCATGGGTTCCCCTCCCCTTATAGTGTTTGCCAAGCCCTATTATTTTGTACTTTTAATAGGCATTTTAAGGGTCACACATAAAGTATAGAAGTAATTTTCATTTGGTTTCTTCTCTATAGACTGTAGCTTTATGGGACCTGCGCAATCTAAAACTAAAACTCCACACCTTTGAATCGCATAAGGATGAAATTTTTCAGGTATGTGACAGGTTGTTTTTGAAAATTTTAAGGGTGCTCTTAAGTTTTTTTTATTTATAATTGTGTGCATTTATATGGGCATATACATGTGGGGGGGTCAAGATACCTTCAGAGAAGTCAGTTTTCTACTATCATGGGATCTGGTTGAGGAACTCAAATTTTCAGTTTTTTTTTTTTTTTTTAAAGATTTATTGTGTGTACAGTATTCTATATGCCTGCAGGCCAGAAGAGGGCACCAGATCTCATATTGGGTGATTGTGAGCCACCATGTGGTTGCTGGGAATTGAACCTCGGGAAGATACCAGCCAGTGCTCTTAACCTGAGCCATCTCTCCAGCCCAGGGTTGTTTTTTGTTTGTTTTTGTGATAAGCACTTTTCTTAATTAATCTGTCTTGCCAGCCCAGTTTTTTGATGTCTTTTTGTCAGGTTATAGTGACTTTATGAAAGGGGTGGGGGAGGTCAGGCGGTGGTAGTGCACGCCTTTAATCCCAGTACTCTGGGAGGCAGAGGCAGGAGGAGCTCTTTGAGTTTGAGACCAGCCTGGTCTAGAAGAGCTAGTTCCAGGACTGGCTGCAAAGCTGCAGAAAAACCCTATCTTGAAAAACTGAAAAAAAGGGGGAGGGGAATATTTTTTAGTGTTTTTTTTCCTATGATAGGGTTTTTCTCTGTAGATCTGGGAGTTGAGGAACTCATTCTATATAGATCAAGCTGATCTTGAACTTATAGCTCTGCCTCTGCTTCTCTAGTGCTGGGATTAAAGGTGTATGCCAGCACCATCTGACAAATTTTTTCTTTGATTTAGTGGGTTATTGGACATTAAGTTCTTATCAAAGTTCCTCTTGGATTTACTATATGTAAAACTATCAGGATGGTGGATTTTTGTTGCTGCCATTGTTTTTGAGAAGCCTCCCCGTCCAGAAGTAGAAGAAAAATTCTCGAAGAACAGAGACAGTTTGAAATAATGTTTCAAGGATTCTTCAGTTAAGAGTGACACTGTGATGAATCCACTAGCAAAAAAAGATCTTATACATGGTTTTAGAATAGAGATTATGGGTTAGGATAGACTGAATAGTTTTAAAGGTTTCATAAATGGTTATGGGCCTGAAAAAGTTTTCTTGGGTTTCTACCTGAGTTCTTTGGTACTAGAGAATTTAACTTTTTTGGGTGCAGGCTTGGGGGCGAGGCCCTTTAAGAGATAGAAGATGAAGCTAAGTGGTAGAGGAAGCACAAAGCACTGGGTTCAGTACCATCAATCAAGGTGGTGGTTAGGAGTTACTTGAAAGCCTTGGGTCTGAAATGGACATAGAATGTGAAGTGGGGAAATTGGGTTTAGAATGATAGCTACAAACCAAGGAACAGAGAACTCTTTAAATTTTTGAAATATCTATTGCTAGGTTCACTGGTCTCCACATAATGAAACTATTCTGGCTTCAAGTGGTACTGATCGCCGCCTGAATGTGTGGGATTTAAGGTAATGGAGGATCTGGTGATGAGGTACTGCACAAATGTGCTAATCTGACAGGTTACATAATGGAACTCATAAACCAGGAAAGCAATTTGCTAGTCCAGCTTCAATAAGCTTAACTACTTAAGAGTTTTTGTTTTGAAATATAAAAGTAAATCAGCAAATAAGAAATTGCTCATGAGTGTTGTGCCTCTGTGTGTGTATGTGCAACACATGCATGCCAGGTGCCACAGAAAGCAGAAAACAGCATCAGTTCCCCTGTAACAAGAATTATGGATAGTTGTAAACCATCATTATGTAGGTCCTTGGAAGTAAACTCCTGTTCTGCATGAGCAGCAAGTTATTTTTTTATTTCTTGAATTTATTATTATTATTATTTGAGACAGGATCTCTCTGTAGCTTTGGAACCTGTCTTAGAACTCGCTCTGTAGACCAGGCTGGCCTCGAACTCATAAAGGTCTGCCTGCCTTTGCCTCCCAAGTGCTGGGATTAAAGGTGCGTGCCACCACTACTCAGAACAACAAATGCTCTTAACTACTGAGCCACCTGCATCCCTGAATTTTATTGCTGCTCAAGTTTGAAACATGTGTTTTGCTAATTAAAACACCTTTTTGCTACACATGGCTAGGAATGATGTAGTTCAATGAGAGAGCAAGCATATGAAAGGCAATGGGTTTAGTCTCTAGCACCACAGACATTAAAATATTGACTATATCTCATTGGAATCACATAGCATATAAGCAGAACTATTGTGTTTGTGTCAGGGCCTTGTGTAGCTCAGACTGGCCTCAAATTCCTGATATTCCTGCCTTCCTCTTCCAAGTGATCATAGGCTTGTACTACTATGCTCAGGCCAGAGGTTGCAATAGACAACCACAAGTTCAAAGCCATTTTGGGACTATATAATCTGACCCTGTTTCAAAGAATGCAAAGAAAATTTAATTTGAGGGGTTAACTCAAGGATTTTTTTTATCTACCATGTGTGGGCCCCCAGGCTCAAGCCTATCCCCACAAATTCATGACATACCACTCCTTGTCTCACACATTGCATAGCCAAAAGCTGCTATATCGTTAGACAGATATGTGCTAGAATGCAAAAGGCCTAAAGAATGTAGAAGCTGTACGTTAGTTCATGTATACTTTTGTGTATGAATTCTGATGCATCAATACCACAGTTAAAATATTGAAGGAATTTAAGCTAATGCTTATTATGAGCAACATTTCTCCATTCTGCAGCTTTAATTATGAATGGCTCCAGCTCATTTCCAGGGAATAAACAAACCACAATACTATAATAGAAAAATAATCCTAAGTCAGTGGTTCTCAACTTTCTCAACCTGCATGTTGTGATTCCCAATCATAAAATTATTTTTGTTGCTACTTCATAACTATAATTTTGTTACTGTTATATAAGAGTCATAACATAAATATCTGTTTTCCCGTGGTCTTAGGAGACCCCTCTGAACCCTAAGGTTAAGAACGACTGTCCTAAGTGATTCTCATAGAGAAATACTTTTATAATAGATGGGTGGATTTTAAGATAAAACTTCATAGAAAACTTTTTGATGATGAATGTTTTATTCTCTTAATAGTAAAATTGGAGAAGAACAATCAGCAGAAGATGCAGAAGATGGGCCTCCAGAACTCTTGGTATGTATTATTAAATATCACATGCATACTGTATTTCTCATTAGTTTATCTCAGGAATGGGTCAGAGCTTCAAATTTTAGCTTGCCAGTGGTTTCAAAAAGGAGGTCTGGGAAGTTATTGTGAATAAATGTTAAATACAGCTCCAGAAGGTTTTTGAGGTAACTTGAATATAGTATGTGAAAATCTTTTGAGAGTAAGCCCAAGACACAGGTGTTTACTAACTCCCACTTTGTGAAAGCTCCCTAGTCTCTTTGGCTCTTGTGTCCAGCAGCTATAGGCAAATAAAGGATGATGTGAGTTTTAGATAGACCAGTATGTTCTCATTATCATTGCTGCTTAATGAATAATCTGACAACCCAGGAAGCTCAAGCAGGAAAAGGAGATCTTGACTTTTGAGGCCACAGTGGACAGTGTGTTACCCTGACAGAGGGTGAGGGAGCAAGTAAAATTATTTTTCAGTAAACTGCTACCATAACCAGATGGTAGCATCTAAATATTTTATTGTGGGTTACATATTCCGAAGTCTTGTTTGTGAAGCAGAGCCTTCATGGTATTATAGCATTTTCAGAAAGTTCTTTGTCTATAGGCAGTTTTCTCTTTATATATATTTGCAATAATTTTATAGTCCTTAAGAAAAAGCACTGGGGGCGGGCTAGTGAGATATCTAGGCAGATAAGAATACCCACTGTCCTTGACAAAGGACCAGAGTTCAGTCCAGCACACATACCAGGTGACGCACAATGACCTAGAGGGATCTAGGATCTGACACATCTGGCTCTGGTTCCTATGGGCAGTGCACTCACATGTACATATTCAGACATACACAAATACTTTTCTAAATCTATTATGTTTGTTTGCTGTATTCAAAGAAAACTTGAAATCAAATAGTGTTTTCACTATTTAAGAGTAATAAATTAGTAGCTAGAGAGGTGGTTCAATAAGTAAAAGCTAAGAGGGGAGGTCAGAAGTTTGAACCTGGGCTACAGAGCAAGAGTCTGGGGCTGGGGAGGGAGTATGTGGCATGAGATTGTTCATTTGTAAAGCTGCTTACCATACCGTTTCACTTATGGGGAAGTTGTCCCCCCCATAATTTCTTTTTTTGTAGATGGCCTCTAGCCTAGGCCTCAGTTTCAAGTGTTGATATGATTCTTTCCTGATAAAATTAGGGAGTTTTATTTAGATTGAATATAACCTAATGGGCAGAGGACTCATCAAACTTTTTGTTTTTCTGATGAGTCAATCCTCTAAGTTCTAATATGAAGTATATTGCACACAGTGATCTTTTTCATTTTGTTTTTTTGAGACAGATTCTCTCTCTGTAACAGCCCTTACTGTCCTGGAACTTGCTGTGTGCTGGCCTTAAATTCAGATCTATCTGCCTCTGCCTCCCATGTGCTGGGATTAAAGGTGTGCACCATCACCGCCTGATCTGGCACATACTTCTTATGAGGTAGTCTCTTGTAGAAAATAAGATCCCTTCTTGGGAAAGTTCATTGCTGCAGTTTGGATCTTAATAGTCTCATTTTTTTTTTTTAAGGAAGGAGAGGAAGAATGGTTACTGTGAAAGAGGACTAGAGAATAACCAGGAGATTTCCTTGGTCAGGGCCATAAAAAGAGTACATGATCATACATGTTGGAAATGCTTGGTTACAGGGAAATGTTTTTATTATAGGCAAAGGCCAGAGAACTTAGGGATGAAATGTCCTACATGCTGCTTAAGATATGAATAACTTGCTTGAGCTGTTTGAGTGTGTGGGCACATGTGTGAACAGAACACATTACAAATAGTATTTGGTGAGTCTAGGTAGATGATACAGGTGTTCACTGTAGTATTCTAGTCCTTTTTCTGAAAGTTTGGAATTTTTTAAATATTGGGGGTGAGAACCAATTACAGAGGCCATGTCACTCTACCTGTAAATTGTGGGGCAGCCTAAGAAGGCTTCTAGAAACTATTTTAAAGTCTTGGAAGTTTTACAATAGGAAAGGATATGAAAACAAGACTTTTTTTTATTAAGTTTATTCATGGAGGACACACTGCCAAGATTTCAGACTTCAGCTGGAACCCCAATGAACCTTGGGTCATTTGCTCAGTGTCTGAAGATAACATCATGCAGATATGGCAGATGGTAAGTTGAAAATTTTTTTTCATAACTCTTGTAAAACTGTTTCACTGGTGATAGAATGTAATAGAAATCTTTTATTGTTTAGGTATATAGTATGGGAACAGTTTAAAGAAACCTTTTCTGAGTCTGAAAAATGGTTCAGGGGGTAAAGCGCTTCCTTCCCAAACCATATGATCTAATAAGATCATTGCCTGAAGTAGAAGTGGAAGGAGAAAACCCAACTTCACAAAGTTGTCTTCTTACAGCCACACATTCACATGTGTATACACAGTAGTAATAGTTAAAATTTCTTAAACCTTTTCCATTTTAGCAACATAGTACGGTTTAGCTCAATACCATTTTATCCACACATTCATATAAGTAAACATGTACAACATATGCTTCACATTTATCATGAGCAGGAGCCTTGACATCCATTGTTGTGGTCTCTATCAGTGCTGTCACAAGAATATGGGAGGAAAATGTTAATCTAATGAGGAACACTAACTTTATGAGTTAACCACTGCTCCAAGTGATGCTTGAAAAAGTTTTAGAAGATGCCTTTTGTGAACAGTGACTAAATAGTGTGTGAGTAACTAAGTATGTCTAAGGAACTTATATATTGGCAAATAATTTAAAGGGTACTGAACACTAAAGCAAATTGACAGTAAATTTTAAAATGTATATTCACAGATATAAATTCTGTTTTTACCTGTGAATTTATTTGGTTATCTCCAGGCTGAAAATATTTACAATGATGAAGAGTCAGATGTCACAACATCGGAACTGGAGGGACAAGGATCTTAAACCCAAAGTATGAGGTGTTTCTATTGAATGTATTGCTACATGAATGCTTGATTTATCAAGCGCCAAAAAGGCATTGTATAGTAGGAAATGTAAGTGGGATGGCTTATGGCGTTCTTTACCCTCTGATTCTAGCACTTTCAAGTGAGCTGTTGCGTACTGTATCATATTGTAGCTATTAGGGTTAAAAAAAAAAGGAATGTTGCTTAAGAAAGGACATCATTATTGTTTTAAAATACATGTTGCTGGGTATTGCTTTGATTCAATTGTTTTAAGTCCTCATTTTCTCAAACTTTTAAGTGCTTGCTTAAGTTCGCAAATGCGCAAGGATAACTTTTACACTTTTTCCTCCCAACACTTCTTGATTGGCTTTGCAGAAATAAAGTTTTAAAATAAAGTTGGTTTTGTTCTTTTAGAAGCTGGGAATGGGTGGATGTGTGTGCACACTCCCATACGTATCTCCTTTCTCCGGTAGAAAAAGGTAAAATTGTTCCTTTGGATTTGTACGCAATTAAGGCCACATGGGCAACCAAAGAATACACGAAAGCTGTTATTCATCATACATATTTACTTACTTAATCTATACAGAATTGAGTAGATAAAATCAGATTCACGTTAGTGAAAAAATCGCTACAAAATGTATTTGAAAAGCAAAACAAGACTGCCTCTTAACAATTCATATCCTCATGAAAGACGTGGGCTGTAAAAATAAAGCAGTGTGTTTAGCACAAACTAGAAGATATCTGAATCATTTTTTCACAGTTATTTCCATCTACAGTCTGAAAAGAGGTAGATTTTTCTGCAACACCTGAGAATTGAATTGTGATAACCAGGTGTGTAATAAAGGCAGTTGCATACATAACTAAAAGATACTGGTCTCAAGACCAGGAAATGTACTTCTACAAGTCTGAGGATGAAATGGCCTGATATCCAAGACCCAAGTTTTCGCTACATTTTGGGGTCTACTGCCACTATAAATATACATCAAGATTGCATGGTATTGCACCAAATGCAGTAAGTGAATTCAACATTTAAACCTTTACTGGGCCAGCCTAGTAGCATTACAATGTTCTAGAATATGGTAGATATAGGGCGTGCTACAAAGCCACAACACTGGGCTGGTGAGGTGATCACTTTAGGGGAGGGTATCCTTCTCTAAGGTCCCATTTGCTTTTATTCACAGGGTAATGGGAGGAGGAAAAGATTCTGAATGCATACCAGACAAAATCCCTGTCCTCCAAACATCTAGCTAAAAATGCATGTAAGCCAAAAGCAGCAGGCCAGGACTGTTAGTCACATTGCTTTATAAAGCCCTTGAAAATATGCAACAGGTTCAAGATTTACAGTCTTCCACACAGGACAAGCACCACAAAAATGTGGCAGGCTACACACATGGCTTAATAAAATGTTAAGAGCTGTGTATCCAGCAGACTTATGAAATGTAATCAGTAATAATTTCAAAGTAGATTATATTTCTGATATACCTTCATGGGAAATGATCCAGTATTTCTAGTAGCTGAAGGTGGGCAAGTATTTATGAGTCTATTGGAAGGAATTGTTCTTGTTTCTGATGAACTCTGACAGTAAAAAGATTTAATCAACTTTATGAATTTCTTCTACTGTCTGACCCCTTGATTAACATGACCAATGGTGATAGTTTTAAAAAGATACTCTATTCCAGGGACTGTTTTCTATCTTTTGGACAATTTTCAATTCTTTGAATCCAGCTTAGACCATGAATGTCACAGGAGTTTACAAATAAAACTTTTAGCAAAGAGAAATGGAGTTTATTCAGTCCAGTAAGCAATTCAACAAGTGTCAGTCTGATAGTTTTGCTTAATAGAATGTGGTGTTTTACTTGAGCCTTTTGAAAAATTAATTTATAAAGCATTTCAATGCAAATTATACCAAAATAATAAAGACCTTCTAGTAGTTTGCATGGCTGAGCCATATTCAACACTGAGAAAACAAAAAGAACATGTTTTTCTTAGTTTTGAAATTCTCCGATTTAAAGTATAGAAACATTAATACTGGTTTGTTTTAAGTGACATCAAAGAAAAGAGAAATGAACCAGAAAGCATTAAGTTAGAGGTCTTTTGACTATGTAAGCAATCTGCCAAGTCTTCCCAAGATTTTTTTTTTTTTTTTTTAAATGCTGGTTCCAGTGTTTTTTACTTTGGAAACTAAATGTTTTCGTTAGTGCTGATCCCAAGCAAAGTATGCTTTGCTGATGGAACTTTATGTAGGGTCTGAAAAGCTTTTGCCTAATATAAACTTCATATGAATTTATTCTTGTTCTAAACTCACAAAGCACTGCAAGGAAGAGCAGTTTTCAAAGAATAACCTTTTTTTGTGGGAATTGGAGAACATGTACATAAACCACCACCATCTACTACAGTAATCATCAGGTAGTCCAAATTAATTTCACATGTGGTACATTCTATCCCCAAAACAGCACAATATGACTACTTTTAGTCACAGAAGCATTAAGTCTGTTCATCCAATACTTTGCCTATTTTGTTCACAAGTAACATCTTTATATATGTTCTGTCAGAACTTCAAGGTTATGTGGTCGTCTAAATTTGTCAAGTAAATCAAGAAAAGCTACTTTGAATGAAAAATGCTAAGCTTATTTCTGACATGTTCCCCCTTTATTTAAATAGGCTATTAAGCAAAGGTAGTATCTTGGTACTTTCCTTTGTATTAAGGGGCCAAAATGCTTAAAATTTTTTTCACATCAAGGAACCATCATGATTCCAACATAATTCCTCTAATGGCCCTGCCTTGACTGATATTTTAATTGGGAAAATTAGGTGCAAGGAGCAGAAAGAGAGGACAAAGCAATGAAGACATGCACTCAAAGGGGGAAAATGAGGCAGATGTGCAACATAGGTGAAGGAAATTTATAGATTAAAACTATTTCAAACTGCTAAGCAGCCTCCTGTACCACATAAGTCCAGTAGTTCTAAGAAAATACAGATATGGTAGAAAAAGTAAGAAAATTTTCACCACAAAACCAATAGTTACTACTAACAGAGGAAGTTATACACAAAATATATCTCTCAATACAGTGATCACATTTCACCCTAGTCAACTGACTCAATGCCTTGCGCAGAACCTGAAGATGAGGGCTTTTGTGCAGCACTTCTTCTCTCACTCACTGACTTGGCTTTGGCCCTAGCCTCCAAGTGCATTCCCAGGGCTCTTCTTGAAGTGTTCATCTCCTTGAGTGAATCCAGGGCAGTACAGGGCTGCATCGCAGGTGACACCAAGTCCCCATCTTTTGCTTTGATAGAGACCTGCTCTTTCAGGACTTCGACCTTCTCGTTGAGCTCATTTCTCTCTGTCTGAAGAGCCCTGCACAGCTTCTCTAACCGTTCCAGTTTTATTTGAAAGGCCTTGTACTCTTTATCACGGACAGTTTTCTGTTGTTTTTTTTTTTTGTCAAATGAAAAACAAAACCAGTCGACAGTTCCATAACCTCATTAAATATAAATTAGGTGTTGTTTTTAAACAAAAATAACTGTGCTGAACCACATTGTTAACTACCTGTTATTATATATGCTTAGTTTAGAAACCTAATACTCAAGTTTGCATGCCTTGATTGTCTGTGCTATAAAATAATGGCTTTGAATTCTGTTTCTTAAAAATAGATGAAATCCCCTTAACTTGATATTAACCTAAAGAAATTGAAGGTAGTTGTCAAAGACTTGCAAAACTAAGATTACTTAGAACAACAATTTGTTTTGTTTCTGACACATGGTTTCTCTGTAGCTCTGGCTGGCCTGGAACTCACTCTGTAGACCAGGCTGGCTTTGAACTCAGTACCTGCCTCTGACTCCCAAGTTTTGGGATTAAAGACAGGTGTCATCACTGCCTGGCAAAATAAGATTCTTATACACATGTGCTCTAACATTGTGCAGTCCTGCCAAATTTATGAAGATGTGTAGTGACTGCAAGCAATACATGGCCAAAAAGTTTTTTTTTTTTCCAGGTAGAAAGGCATTCAGGGTATTTGCTGGTAGTCACACTAGTAAGTCCAATGAATGAGCTTCCCTAGGCCTGGACAATGCATCAGCACCTCTCAGTTGATTTTGTTTTTGTCTCTAAAGATAAGGTTTCACCATGTATCTTTGACTGACCTCAAACTCATAGAAATCCTCCTTCTGCCTCCTGAATGCTGTTAAGGTGTGCACCGCTAAGCCCAGTCTTCTTTTAGCCATTCTTGCAAGTGCTTGACCTAACTCAGTCAGCACCTTTGGCTGGGACCTAGTAATCCTGGCCTTTTATAAGAACTATTAATAAATTCAAGTTTGAGAAAACATTGTCTCAGAAGATGCTTGTATTAACTGGGCAATAAATAAAATGTTGATCCTTCATTCGGGACCCTACCACTATCCAGGTACGAGGAAAGGCATCAGCCTATTCAGTAACTACCATACTCTACACATAACTAACGACACACCCTAATCTTAGGAAACCATCTTACCTCTTCAGCCATCTGGAGAAGTGCTTTATTATTATTTTCCCATTTGGTGCGCCATATTATTGTCTCTTTTTCCAGTTTTTTAATTTTCTTTGTCATCTGTGAATAAACATAATTACAACTTTAAAATCCTAAATTACCAGTTAAAATTTTCTTCACATATGTGAATGTTTAGACTGCATGTATGTGTGTGCACAGCATATATATGTGCCTGGTGCTCTCACGAGGTGAAAAGAAGGCCTCAGATCTCCTCGAACTGGAGTTACAGATGGTTGTGAGCTACTGTGTGGATGCTGGGAACTGAACTCGAATACTCTGATGAAACAAGTAAGCTTAACTGCTAATTCCATTTCTCATTCCCAAAGCTGCCCTATCAAAAAAGCTTTAACATTGCTTCCTTCTCTGTCACTGCATTTGCCTCACTGAGCTGTTACAAGCTCCAGTCATTTGAGAATTAGAAGCGGTGGAATTTAATTAATTAATACAAATTAAAGTTATGTCTTAGTTATCTTCACAATTCATTCTTGAATTTTGGTAAAGATAATAAAGTAGACCCAAAAGAACCAAAAATCAAAGGAACTATCTGTGTGTGTGTGTGTGTGTGTGTGTGTGTGTGTGTGTAAAACATTGACTGGTCTGGAAGTTGTTATGGCAAAGAAAAATTCTTAAACCTCTGCTACAAGAAAAGTTGAGAATGAGATTTATCTATGCTTATCAAATGGTCACATTCTCAGTATTCCTTTGTCCACTGCGTTCACACAAGCTGTGATTTTCAAGTCAGGACACTGAGCCCCAAGCGCTATTAAGGGAAACAGAACAAGGCACACCAGATGCTTTCTACTAGTAGGTAACACAAATTAGGACAAAGGAGGTGGAAAGAGCTCATGGAAGAACTGAGTTGAGTACTGACCCACAGTGATCTGTATTTTTCCATCCCACAGGATCTTCCACAAGGATAGCAAATTTGGGGAATCCCTGTCTTGAACTGTGTTCCACTTCAACAGTGAGCATGTGCTGGAATTCAGCTAATACTTACTGTGCCTAACAGTTACCCCTCGATCGGATTATCAACTCAAAGGACTGGTAGGCAGAACAAATCACTTGCTCATGGAAGTCTCCAGATTACTAGGTCTAAAAATACTTTGAAGGTGGTAATCTGAGTTCTATTTAGCTCCTGATAATTGAGCACGCTTAATGAGCCAAACAAACACTATCTGAATTTGGTGGGGTTTTTTTATTTCCTTTAAAGGGCCAGTAAGAAGGTGTTTGCCACCAAGCCTGATGGACCTGTTTGATCCCCGGAACCTACAAGGTGTAAGGAGAGACCCTACTCACAGAATTAGTCCTCTGACCCTCACACATGTGCTATTGTGCGTGCATGTATACACATAGAGTAAATGGGGGTGGGCACAAAGTCAGAACAACTTATTTACAATCACGTTTTTTAAAGATTTATATTTTATTTATGTGTATATCTGTGTGCACATGGCTGTGAGTGCCCATGCAGACCAGAAGAGGGCATTCGATTTCCAGGAACTGGAATTACAGGTATTTATCATCGACTTGACTTGGGGGCTGAAACTGAACTGAGCCCTCTAGAAGAATGACAGGCACTAGACCCATCTCCCAGCTCTGTAGAGTTATTTTTAATTGTGTTCATTCATGTGTCGGGGGGGGTGTATGCACATGAGCAAACTGCCCAGACAGCAGAATAGGGAGGGCATGAGATCACTTGGGTTACAGATGGTTGTGAACCGCCCAACATGGGTGCTCTGGAACATCAACCAACACGCTAATTCAGTGGAATAATAGTCATGGCTTACACTGTATAAAACTTTTGAACACCACTCTAAAAAATTCTCCATTATAGTCTGATGTGGTGTGTACCTATAGTGCCAGTTATCTGGACTGAAAGGCTGAGGATTGAAGCAATAGAGCTGCTTGAGTCTTAGAGTTCAAGACCAACCTGGGCATCATAGTGAAACTAAAACATAAAACATGGGGTGTGGTGGGATAAGCTTATAGAGCATTAGATATTCAAAGTCATGTCAAATTATGCCAGTCTGGTCTACAAGAACCTTTTAATGTAACCAAGAAAAGGAATTTTTTGAAATTAGAAATAAGCCTGTTAAGTGATTGAAAAGGCCTATTTCTTCTAATAAGGAAGTGAGTTGAGAATTGGTGGTGCAAGTTCCAGCCATTGGGAGGCAGAGGCAGATCTCTGAGTTCAAGGCCATCCTGAGCTATGGGGCAAATTTCAGGAAAGCCAAGCTGTTACACAGACAAAACCTGTCTTTAAAAAATGAAAACAAAAAAGGAATTTACTGCAAATAAGGAAGAAAAAAGTAAATATAGCCCTATTTGGGAAGATATATAAAAGACAGTATAACAATATAAACTCACTCCAAGTAGTAATAATGAGCTCATAATAACCCTAAAAGACATACAAATACCTTTTCCATTTCCTGCCTGAAGGTTGTAAAAAGTTCATTGCTTTTTGCCATAGTAGTCTGGAATTCTTCAAATTTATCCATATAAAGAGAAAGCTACAGAACAAAATAGAAAGTTGGTTATTCTGAGTTCAAGGTAAACAATTCAAACTCATAAACTTTACATGCTAGCATTTGTTATAAATGACAGAAGAGTAGATACCTGATCTCTGGATAGCAGTCAGATGTCTAAATTCTAATAACTCAGATCTAGTACTTGGGAGCTTATTGCTGTTAACATATATTTAAAATGCAGGAACATTAGCATTAAATATAACCCCATTAATTAAAATGCATTGGGTGTGGCAGTCAGAAATTTCATACTCCTGCAAATACTTTGAGCTATGCCTCAACATGTGACCATGTTTCTACAAAGTTCTTAGTATTAAGAATATCTCCTGAGTGCAGGCAGAACAGTGGTTGGGGATAGTGAGATGATTAAGGAAAGAATAAAATCTAAGAAACACCATTTTTTTCCTTTAAGTTCAAGGAATTTGATATATATTATATGTATCAAACACACGCGAGCACACACACACACATATCAAACACAGCTACCTCACCATTTATTCTCCTTTAGAGAAAAGCTCCAGAGAGGAAAGGACATCGTGTCAAAAGAAAGGAAAAGCTTTAAGATCCAGGAGGGAACTGTTCAGAGATAGTCTAATGTCATTACAAGTTTCCAAGTGCAGATGAAGAGACACATTAGAGGGGCAGGATGGAAAGGACCTGGGCTTTGGGTCCCAGTGCCTGCATGGAGGTTCACAACTATTTGTAATTCCCTCTTCTGACTCTGCACGAGGCATATACATATATTATACACATACATAGGCAAAGCATTCATGCACATACGATTCTTAATCTTAGACACCAAAAAACCATGTAATCAGTTATGAGAGGAATAACATCTAATAAAATGTGTAAAGCTGAGATGGGATACGATGGAAGGCAGCCTACAGTTATAGGTGGGTGTGCCATATGGGAAGCACTTGGAGCAGGTGCTGCTGTGGGAGAAGTAGCAGCCGACAAAGTTCATCAGGCTAGGAGACAGGCAGCAAGGAGTATCTGCATAAATGTGTAGGAAAAGAACAGGAATGGCAATAGAATGCTGAGAATTGAGCAAAATTGACGTGTGTTCCACCCTAACAATGCATCTGAGACTGACAGCCTGAAGTCAGGGACAACAGTGTTGTTCAAGTTGCACTTGGAATTAGACACTCAAGTAGTTTCAGTGAAGCCTGTTCTGACGATGGGACATCCAAAGAAGTCTGTTTGTCTCTGTGAGACAGGGTTTCTCTGTGTAACAGCCCTAGCTGTCCCGAAATTAGCTCTGTAGTCCAGGCTGGCCTTGTACTCCCAAGTGCTGGGATTAAAGGTATGCACCACGACTGTCTCTTTAGAGAGTTCAATGTTGGCCCACAGTAGTGAATAGATGGCAACTATCATTACACTTGGACTTACATGGCTAATCACAAAACAGTGGGCAGCAAATGAGATCAACTCTTGGAAAGGATAGTAATGTTCATATAAAGAAGTGACAGCAAACATTAAGATGGCACAGGTCAGTTTATCAACATCTGTAAAAATTGGACTTTATGCCTTACCCACATTGATACTTGTCTCCATTTGTACAACTGTATAGGACCGAACAGTAATGGATTTGAATTTCCTACCAGTCTTCTGGCATGATCATAACTTATGATGAAAACTATTAAAATTTGTACTCATAGCTTTGCGAGGTGGTGGTGTTACATGCCTTTAATTCCAAGTATCTGAGAGGCAGACAGATCTCTGTAGTTTGAGACCAGCCTGGTCTACAGAGCAAGTTCCATGACAGCCAGAGCTGTTACACAAAGAAACCCTGTCTCAAAAAAACTTAAAATTGCTTTGTCAGGAGTTTATCTCACCAATACTGTAAAATATCCTACCCTACTCAAAAAATAGTATCCAGAAGAGGTGCTTATAAAGATTGATGCTGCCCATATTCCCAGCAGAGGCAGGCAGATCTCTGTGAGTTTAAGGACAGCAGGGCTGTTACACAGAAACCCTGTCTAGAAAAACCAAAAAAGAAAAAAAAAAAACTAATGCCAGGCTTAATGTATTAGTGTATTTAGAGTATTATTTTAAAAAGCCTTGCACTAAACTTGATAAATTAGCTAAAAGAGGGTAGATTATAATTACAAACACCTAATTTCACCTACTGAGAGATGGATAGTACACACTATTATTCCAAACATTGTAACAACACCTACAGAATCTGGAGTGAAAAAGGAGAGAAAGCCTTGGCTAAAAGCATTTCACAAAATTACTATGGTTACAAGTACTTTGAAAGCAGCTTAGGAGCTGAATTTACACAAAATTACAAATATGTTAAGGCATGTGAAATTTTATAACATTGTTTAAACCTGGAAGTTTGTCAGTTTCCCTTAGTGAGAAATGGGGTAACACAAATGAAAGCCATGAATGATGGATAACTAATTATCCCAGCTGGGCTGAGATTTGGGAGTGGTAGCCTACTAAAACATAAGTTTGGAAGGTCACCCTAAATGAAAAGAGACTCCTGAGAGAGATGACTGCGCTTCCTTTTTTGGGAACAAGCAACACCACCTTAGAGGAGATTGAATGTACTTATTAAATTAAAGATTTTTCTTAAAATTCGCTATCCCAAACTATCAAGTTACCTGCTGTTTTAGTTGTACTTCTTGCTGTTTCATTTGTTCATATTTGTGCCTGGATTCTGTTGCTTCTTTTAATAACTAGAAAACAGAAACAAACATTCTTGGAAAAGTACTAACAGAAATTACAAATGTGAATATGTCAAATAATGATACAATTATTCCCGCATCTTTCTGCTCACTGTTTTAGCAAGAATGACTACCCTACAAATGGAATACCTTCTTTCAGTTGCCATTTTCATTCACCTTTCATTATTATGCTCCTTAGCAATGCTTACAGAAGCAGAAAGGCATCTTTTACTTCTTAATTAGAAAAAGGTAAAGGTACTGTGGAGGCCTAAAACAATTTACAAAATTCAGGTTTAAAGGTAGCATTTTAGGTGAAAATTATCACGTCTGATATTAGCAGAAAACACTGCTAAGTACCTCAAATGGCTGAGAAGCAAGATAAGACTGGGTAGAAGGTTATGGAGAAAAGCAATGAAATTAGATAACAGGATTTTAAGCATAAAAAGCAACAAGAAAAAAACTGAGTGCTTGCCGTATATCCACAAAGACCTGGGTTTCAATCCACAGCAAATCATAAGTTGGATGTGGTGGTGCATGAGAAACTCAAGTTCATCTTGTGCCAAGGCTACAATAAGACCCCAACTCAATAATTAACTCACAAAATAGTTACACCAATCATTTCCCTAGTGTCAGCTTGGGCCTATCTTTTCTCTCTTTTCTTCTATTTTTTTTTTTTGGCTTTTTAAGAAAGGGTTTCTCTGGGTAGCTCTGCACACCAGGCTGACCTCGAACTCCCAGAGATCTACCTGCCTGTCTTTTTAGTGCTGAGATTAAAGGCGTGCACCACCACCACTTGGCAGTGGTGCGTATTTTTATCCTGGCAGTGGGAGACACTCCGGAGACAGGCAAGTGGATCTCTGAACAGAAGCAAGTAGCCAAAAGCTTTCTAGAACTAGTAACTATCTTACCCCTTGGGTGACATTAAAAAATACTGGCAATACCTTTTTTTCTTAAGGAACAGAACTTACAAACTCTCTTTCTCTTTGATGTTTTTCATCAGCTTCTTTTATCAGCTGTGTCGTTTGCTGAAGTTTGGCATCCACAAGCTGTTGTTGCAATTCCTTGTGTTTGAATACTTTATCAATGTGCTATGAAAAAAGAATTCCTTTCATCACTTCATGAAGAGAGGAACACAATGGGGAGGAAATATAAGATGTTAAAACCCTCTGCTTGCCCTGTTTTTCTGTAAAAACCACATAGCTAATAACCTAGGTCTTCCTGTCCCTACATCTATAACAAAGTTTGACACCACCTGCAAGAACATTGTGCTGTTGGAGCTAGGCACCACCACTACAAGCTTTAAAATTCTTGTTTCTGCCGTGTACTGAGAAAGTAAACATCAAGACACATACATACACACAGTTTTTCTGCCCATCCCTTTTTTCTCTACCCATTAAATTTTGCTAAATTCCTCAGTTGAAGGCAGCATGATAAGTCAAAGCCAAGCTAAGGCAAACTTATCAATTAGGTAAATTTCTGTCCTGCTAATAAATCTCAATGCCAGTATCTGCTTGCTGAGTCAAACCAAAGAAGGTGTTTGGTACCTTATCAGACATTTGGGAAAGTTTGTATTTCTGATTAAAACAGTTAAGTGGCTAGCTATACACACCGAAGCCATAAAAACATGCCACCTTGGAACTGCAGAAGAATAACTATATAGTAGAAAAAAAGAATACTAGTGGGTAATAAGATAGCCTAGGTATTAAAACAGCAGATTATATTTTCATTTATGAATTTGAACAAACACATGATTCTCTAATTTGCTACATCAATGAAGAACCAGTTCATTAAACAAAATTAAAAGAATCATTGTAAGAAAATTAGGATCTGGCCTGGAGGTGCACTTCTTTAATCACAGTAGGAGGATCTTTGTGAATTTGAGGTCAGCCTAGTCTATATAGCAAGCTCCAGGACAGCCAGGATTACAGAGGAAACCAAAAAGAAAATTAGGGCTTTAATAATTTAATAGTAAATTTTAACCTGAATGACAACAAACCTACAAAACTTTATTTAAAAAGCTCTTCAATAATAAAAACAGACTAAGGAAATGTGTATTTTGGAAATGAGACATAATCTAGTGAAGCAGACAAACTTTATTTGGAATTAAATTCAGATTTTTTTAAAAAAAGATTTATTTATTTATTATATATACAATGTTCTGCCTGCATGTGTCCCTGCAGACCAGAAGTTGGCACCACATCTTATTACAGGTGGCTGTGAGCCACCATGTGGTTGCTGGGAATTGAACTCAGGACCTCTGGAAGAACAATCAGTGCTCTTAACCACTAAGCCATCTCTCCAGCCCTAAATTCAGATTTTTTAATAACAGGAAAGTAGGAATGGTTAAGAGTTCTTGCTGCTTTTCTTGCTCTTGCTCTTGCAGAGGACCCAAGTTTATTTTCCAGTACCTAATGCCTGTAATTCCAGGTCTGGGAATCCAATATCCTCTTATGACCTTGGGGCACCCACACACATATAAATTTTTAAAACACAAGCAGATGCTAACTTCACTTTTTAAATGTGAAAATTATATGGCCAAAAAAGAGCTTTCTGAGTTGTATACTAAAATATCTAGGAACTTAAGAATTTTAAGGCTGTTCTTTCAGAGAATCTAAGTTTGAATCCCAGCACTCACATGGTTGCTTACAACCCTACTATAACTCCAGTTTCAGGAGATCTGACACTCTCCTCTTTATGTGCACAGATACATATGCAAACAGAACACCCATACACATAAAATAATTTTTATAAGTTTTTAATGAGTTCAAGCCATAGAAACTAGGGACATGACTCAGCAATTAAATGCAAGTGCTGCTCTGATTTTGATTACCAGCCCCACCTTGGGCAGCTCACTGTCACCTATAATTTCAGTTCCAAGGGATCCGGTCCTCTTCTGGCCTCTGTGGCCACTGCACTCATGTGCATAAGTCCACATCCAGACAAAAACAAACATATAAAATTAAAAATAGACCATACTGAGACACTGGAAGAAAAAAAAACAACACCTATACTCTGAGCAATCAAAAAGGAAAGACGTGCCATGAGTTCCAGGCAGCCAGGAATATAGGGAGTTTCACGTCAGCCTGGGCCATAGAAAAAGACTGTATCTAAAATAAACAAAAAGGAAGTCTAGGGTATAAGTTCAATTATGAAACATACTTAGCATACATAAGGTTCATGGAATTGATTTCAGCACTAAAAGATAAAAATAGGATTGAGGGTAGCTAGATTAGGAACAGGAAGTTCTCATAGTATGGCCAAGGCCTTGGATTTGATCACTAGCAGTGCAAAAACCTAAGTAAAAAATTAGTTGTTGCTAGGCAATGTTGGTGCATGCGTTTAATCCCATCACTCAGGAGGGATGATGCAGGAAGCGGCAGGTATATCTCTGTGAGTTTGAGGCTAGCCTGGTTTACAAAGATAGTTCAAGGACAGATAGGGCTGTTACACAGAGAAACCCCATTTAAAAAAATACTTTTTTAACTGTAAAAGCTGGGCTGTTCAAACAGGAAAATCTCTCATAAGCCCATGAATCGGAAGCCATCCAGGGCAATAAGCAAAACGCAATATCAACAGGTAAAAAAAATCAAAAACAAACATAAACCTGAGACACAGATGTAATGAAATGGCTATAGATATTATATAGATTATCACAAATGTCTTGAGATGCAGCGTATTCAGGGGCCAAACATTTATTCATTATTAGTTCAGATAAGAAAATAATGTGAAAACTGCCATCTTTTAGTACTTCATGGAACTAGTATTTGACAAAACTGGAAATTATCTTGCCTATTCATGCAGATAGACTCTCAATTAATCATTCTGGTTATGCAATGGTTTGATCCATTCCCTAGTCAATAAACCCACCTTCTACTATACACGAATTCTAAAACATTCTTTTAAAGTTACTACTAATAGTGAGAAGCTGTAGAAAGCAACTGAATAGTATTACCTCTTCCCTCAATGCATACTGCTCAATGAGCTTCTTCAGCTTCTCTCCCAGTTCGATATTCTCCTGTCGGAGTTTGGCATTATGTATGTCATGCTGTTCCAGCTGGGTTTGTATTTCATTTAGAGTAATCTGGAAATGTGCTGTTGCTTCTTTACGTCGCTCTTCTTCCTCTCTTGCCTGCTGCATATTTTCCTCCTAGTACCCAAAGGAATTTTTGTTAATAGTACACCCATGGGCAAAATGTTTAAAGAAGCTGCTGTCGCCAGACCTGTGACCCCAGCTACTCAGGGCTGAGAAGGACATCCCAAGTTCAAAGCCTGCCTGGGCTTAAAGAACACTTTGGGCAACTTAGTTAGACCCTGTCTCAAACAATAACTAGAGGGTAGGGGAAACAGTTCAGTTGGTAAAGTACCTGCTGCTGAAGCCTAAGGACCTGAGTTCAAATCTCCAGCACCCACATAAAAAGTAGGGCATGGCAGCCTGTGCCTGTAATCCCAGCTCTGGAGGGATTCCACATGCAAACCTACTCTACTACCCCCAACACAAAAATGGACACACACACACCAAAAATAAAAAAGGTTAGAAATGCAGTTTGATAAAAAGATATTTGCCGCCGGGCATTGGCTTTAATCTCAGCACTCGGGAGGCCAGCCTGCTCTACAAGAACTAGTTCCAGGACAGGTCCCAAAACTACAGAGAAACCCTGTCTTAAAAAACCAAAAAAAATAAAAAATCACTAATTCAGTCGGGCGGTGGTGGCGCACGCCTTTAATCCCAGCACTTGGGAGGCAGAGGCAGGTGGATCTCTGTGAGTTTGAGACCAGCCTGGTCTACAGAGTGAGTTCCAGGACAGGCTCCAAAGTTACAGAGAAACCCTGTCTCGAAAAAAAAAAAAAAAAGTCAAAAAGAAAAAATAAATATAAAAAAAAAGTATTTGCCTAGCATGTGGAAAGGAAAAAAAGCTGCTATGACTGCTGTGAAACATTGCTTCTAAAGTACAATTTGTCCTCCTTACTTAGGATCAGAAACTTTCTCTGAGTTCGAGGCCAGCCTGGTCTACAGAGCAAGTTCCAGGACTGTTACACAGAGAAAGCTAATCTTGAAAAAACAAGGAAAAAAAACCATAGTGATGAGATATAGAGTCCCAGTTATGTCAATTGACTGTCTACTGGAACAGGCTTCTTGATTTATTTATTATGTGTTCTGGTGCCTGCAGGCCAGAAGAGAGCACAGATCTCACTACAGATGGTTGTGAGCCACCATGTGGTTGCTGAGAATTGAACTCAGGTCCTCTGGAAGAGCAGTCAGTGCTCTTAACCTCTGAGCCATATTGCCAGCCCCCAGGAAGAGGCTTCTTGATAACCACACAAGACATCAACTTAGATGAGTCTGAGCAGACAACCCTCCTTCAGTTTACTTTCTAGGCCATACCTCTCACTCTTAAGAGGTCAAGAGACCAATCGCATCTTTATTTTAAAAAGCTTACCTTCAATTTTACTAGTCCATTCAAAACAACTAGTTATAGGGAAAAATGCCTCCTAACTTTTAATTTGGGGGTAGTAGAAGTAAGTTAAAAGGATTGAAACAAGGGCTTTGAGCATACTCGGCAAATGAGTAGGCTATATCCCCAGTCAAATTTTTTTTCATTTTGAAACAAGATCTCATTAAGTTGCCCAGGATGGCCTTGAACTTGCTCTGTAGCCTAGCAGGTCTTTGTAATACTTCTGGCCTCAGTCTTCAAGTAGCTGTGCTCTGTTACAGGCGTGCGCTGTTAGCTTAGGTACCACCCACTTTATCTTATTTAAAGGTTCAGGGCTATAGGGATAGCTCAGTGATTAACAGTACTTGATCGTGCAAAGGACCTTGGTTTGATTCCAAGCACCCATGTGGTGGCTTACAACCATCCATAACTCCCAGTTCAGGGTAATTCCCATTTCTGATGCCTACTTCTGATCGTAGCCACGAGCTATCTACTGGTACATAGGTATACATGCAGGCAAAAATCCCATACACCTAAATAAATCTTTTTTAAGTAAAATAAATACAAAGGATCAAAAGTAAGAAAGGGACTGAAGAGATGGCTCAGGGGTTAAAAGCACTTACTGCTCTTCTACCGAACCCAAGTTCAGTCCCCAGCATCTATATCAGGTGGCTCACAACCACTCCAAGAGATTGAGGTTCGCACTGTGAGCATGTGTGTGTACACTCCCACCCCCAAAAAATCTTAAAAGGAAGCAAATATTAATTCTTGTCTGGTGAAAAATCCATGTCCTAAGTGCTGTTGTATCTAGATCCCTGGGATGTAAGGGGAGCTCAGAGTTCCAGCTCAAAATCCTACTCTGTTGTATACAAGGGACAGGCCAGCTACAATGTTAAGAGGTGGATCCGTTTCATGGCTCTTCTTTTTTCTCTCTTCCTCCATGCATACCAATTCATCTTTGGGTACCTGCTCACTCTTCCTGTATAATCTGTCAAGATTTACGTGCAACTACCACAAGTACTCAGTACCTGGGAATGGCCACAGAACTTGGGCAGTTCAGCCCTGACATCCACCTACTGCTCAGAAGTGCTCCTTTCTCAGAACACTGATTCTAAATTCACCAGTTTCTCATTTCATGGCAACTACTTTAGTGCTCTACAAAAAACTGGCAACTCTGGGCTTCCTAAACCATGGCTTCAAGAGAGGGGTGGGTGGACTGGAGAGATAGGTCAGTGGTTAAGAGCACTGCTACTTTTGCAGAGAACCATGTTCAGTTCCCAGCACCCAGCAGACAGTGGCTCATAACTGTCAGTAACTTACTTCAGTTACAGCATATCCAATGCCCTTTTCTTGCCTCTTCCAGCACTAGCCATGCACATGGTACACACATATACATGCAGGCAAAACAACAGGCACATAAATAAAACCTTTTAAAAAGGAAGCTAGATGGGCGGTGGTGGCGCATGCCTTTAATCCCAGCACTGGGGAGGCAGAGGCAGGCGAATCTCTGTGAGTTCGAGACCAGCCTGGTCTACAAGAGCTAGTTC
>JAQHUG010000278.1:988596-1026064 GCA_028555095.1 Dicrostonyx torquatus | reverse complement strand
CTTGCAGACCAGGCTGGCCTTGAACTCACAGAGATCTGCCTGCCTCTGCCTCCTGAGTGCTGGGATTAAAGGCGTGTGCCACCACCGCCCGGCTTTAATTTTTTTTAAAAAAAAATAATAAAGTGTTCATTGCCCAGCATGAAGATCCTGGAAAAATGTGAGCATCATAAACATTTTATTCAATAAAGATGAATATTCAGATGTCATGAGGCCAGTCTAATCCCAGCACTCAGGGAGGCACAGGCAGGAGGATCGCCATGATTTCAAGGCCAGCCTAGGGGTACATAATGAGTACCAGCTCAGCCTGGGCTACAATATGAGCCTTTAAATACAAAAGAAGCCAGCTATTGGATTGAAGAGATGGCTTAGTGCTTAAGATTGCTTGCTGCTTCTCTTGCAAAGGATCTAAAGAGTTCAGTTTCCAGCACAGTCTATAACTCTAGTTCCAGGAGATCTGATCCCCTCTTCTGGCCTCCCCAGATAATGCATTCAGTGTGTGCCAAATACTGGGAGCTTAAGTTACAACTCACTCAGTCAAGAGCACTTGCCTCCCACATGTAACACTGGGGCAGGGTTACATCCCTAGCATCACCAAATCATAGGGCATGCAGGAGGGGGGCAATACTGCATCATATTAATTTTATTCAAACTGTTTCATGCTATGTGACACTACCAACGTCTCTCTGTTCTAGCTGTAAGGAAGGTAAGCAATTTAATGTAGATAGAAATGACCTTAATCTTTCTTCAGCCCTTTAGATATACTTTATCTTCAAAACAACCTTTTTTTATTCAAGTTCCATTTTATTATCCAGATTTTATATAATTATATTAGCCCAAGAATTGCCCAAGAGTACAGAGTGTGGTGGGAATTGGAATCTTGAAACTTTCCACATTGACCTGGGGACCTTGATTTGTTACCTTTGACTTACTTCAGAGACTAATTACAGATCTTTCTGGTTTCAAATCAGTAGTAATTCACAGGCAATTTATGTTCTCAATTTCCAGCTATAATCCTATTAAGCGATTTAATTCTTGTTCCAGAAGTTTCATGTTCTGGGTTTGTAACTTAGTTGGTAAAGCTAGCATATCTTGAGTTTCTGCTTCTTGGTATCTGTCTATATCTATCTACCTACCTATCTATTAAGATTTGCTTGCTGGGCGGTGGTGGCGCACACCTTTAATCCCAGCACTCGGGAGGCAGAGGCAGGTGGACCTGTGTGAGTTCAAGGCCAGCCTGGTCTACAAGAGCTTGTTCCATGACAGGCTCCAAAAGCCACAGAGAAACCCTGTCTCGAAAAACCAAAAAAAATAAAAATAAAAAGATTTGCTGAAATCAAAGAGGAATTATTGGGACTGCAGAGATCTCAGTGGTTATTAAGAACACTGGCTACTCTTCTAGAAGACCTGGGTGAAATTCCTAGAACTTACACGATGCTCATAACCATCTGTAACACCCTGGCTTCAATTTCTAGGATATACAGGCAGCTTACGATTGTCTGTGACTTTAGTCCCCGAGGACCTGAGACCCTCTTCTGGTCTACAAGAGCACCAGGCACATGCACAGTACACAGACATACACGCAGACAAAATACCCATATACATAAAGTAAAAAATTTTATTTAAAAAACAGGATTATTGTGCTTTTTGTCTTTATTTTTATTATAAAAGAAGCTGATGTATCGGCACAATAACGTCGCTGGGGTTGGGAGGAGGCTTGCCATGCAAACCTTATGGTCTGGGTTCAATCCTTGGAACTCTGGAAAGTTGTCCTCTGTCCTCTGACCTCTACATGCACATTGTGGCACTCAAGTATTAGCACTCTTTCTCTCACACATAAACACACACATACACATAAAAGCTGGTGTTTTAGGAATCAACACTGAACTTTTTTTTCCTAAAATATCCACACATTACTGAACTAAATTTAGAACTTTTTAACTAAGCAGCACTCAGGGTTCTTTTTAAGAATTGCTACAGCCGGGCGGTGGTGGCGCACGCCTTTAATCCCAGCACTCGGGAGGCACAGGCAGGCGGATCTTTGTGAGTTCGAGACCAGCCTGGGCTACAAGAGCTAGTTCCAGTGGAGGCTCCAAAGCCACAGAGAAACCCTGTCTCGAAAAACAAAAACAAACAAACAAACAAAAAGAATTGCTACAATTTTAGGTTTGAATAAAATGAATCCCTTTGAAGGTGATATTCACACTAACAGATAAGATGGCAGCCTTACCAACCTTCCTGAACATCTTTGAAGAAATTGATGCAGAGTCATAAAGAACAAGAGTGCCATCTTGTGGCTTTTCAAAATGCACTAAACCTTGTAGAAAGATATAGTGGCTCATGCCTGCAATTCTAGTACTTGGGAGGGTAATGGGGGGCAAGGAGATCAGGACTTCAAGGACATCCTTGGCAACACAATGAGTTCCAGAATACCCTGGGACAAATAAAACTATGTCTGTAAAAGACCAAACCAACCAACCAAAAACTCCTACCAAACTATCTGCTTACTGATATTAACACTTTTACAGAAATTCCCTCCAGGAAGAATGGCTGGTTTTGCATAATATGTAAAGTTGCTCTACTATGGACTAAACATGACAATATAATTTCAGTGGCTGAAGAGTCAGGTGGAACTACTGTCAACCACCTCTACTCCAGGACCATCACAACCCTGTGTTCACTAATCCTGTTTGTCTTTTTTTATGTTATTTCATCTGTGTAGTCCTAAATAAAATTTTAAAAAGCAAAAACACTTTTTGTTTTTCATTGTTGACTGAGGAACTGATATTTTTGCTTTCTTTAATAATTTCTATTAATTTACACTAAACAGCCACATGGTGATTCTGGGATGTCAAATTCTGAATTCTATTGCTACAACAACCATATTGTTGGCATGTACCTACTGATCAAGGATTGTTAGGGGCACTGTGGGCCACAGACCCTGCTATGTTAAAAAAAATTATTCTATACATCTCTCACAGTCAGGTGGGGATAAAACTGGAAAGGATTCCTGTAGGCTTCATTCTAATGACTTAAAGCAGGAAGTGGGGACCTTCAGGTTGTAAATTTGGGGAGACATAATGCCACAAATCAAGAAGGACTCAGACATTCACAGATTCTTCTGGGGGTGATGTAGGTGTTTCAGCTGACTCCAATAGAGAAGGGCATAGAGCAGAAAACATCTAGCCAGGGATGAAAGAGCTCACTTTGCAGTTAGTCCCAGAAGGCATAGAGGATTGTTCAGGACCAACATACCACATACAGCACACTGTAGACATGGTGCAGCACAGCTCAGATGAAAGCCCACATCCAAGTCAGCAGCATTTATGGCAACTTCATAGTAATGGAGATTCTAACAGCTAGCTAATTTTGAAAGCCAAAAACCCATGTTCTATGTCTAGCAGGGACATTTTACTGACAAATGTGTCAACAGAGAAGTGCATCCCACACATCAGCTTATATTCCTTATTCCTCTTCTTTTGAGATCCTGATTTCTTCTTGCAGTACATGTGTATAGTGCAGACATGCTCCATTCTGGTCAAATAGGTACAGGGTGTAGGCAGTCATAAGAACAGCTGAATGCCAATGACAAGCCACTTCCTATTCCCAATGCTTATCATGTATTCATATATATATATGTGTGTGTGTGTGTGTGTGTGTGTGTGTATGCATGTGTATATGTGTGTGTATATATATATATTATATAATTTTTTTTCAAGACAGGGTTTCTTTATGTAACAGTCCTCTCTGTCCTGGAACTCGCTTTGTAGATCAGGTTGGCCTTGAACTCACAAAGATCACCTGCCTCTGCATCCCAAGAGCTGCGATTAAAGGTGTGTGCCACCACCGCCCTGCTTCATGCATTCTCTTTTTGAGCAGGGTATCACTAGGTATGTACCCCAGGCTGGCCTTAAACTCAGAGGGCCAGCTGCCTGAAGAGTGCTGGGATTAAAAGAATGCACTACCACACCAGCCATCATGTATTCTTTAAACAGATTGAAAACTTTTACTTGTGGACAGTTCAGAAAAAACAAAAACAGGCTTTGATTGGATTTAGCCCACTAGCTACATAATATATTTTCCTAGTGTGTATCAATATCATATATATGGAATATATATATATAATTCTCCAGGGTGCTGGCTTCTAGATGTTCAATTCATATGGCATTATTAAACTGTGCTTTCAGAGTGGCTGGCAAATCTGTATACCCAACAGCACTGTACAAAAGGTCATGCGGGGGCTGGAGAGGTAGCTCAGTGGTTAAGAGTACATACTGCTCTTGCAGAAGACCCTAGTTCTATTGCCAACACCCATGCAGGGAAGGTCAAAACTGCCTATAATACAATCCCAGCTCCAGGGATCTGAAACCCTCTTCTGGCTTCTGTGCATAAATGTGCAAACACACACATACTTAAGTAATTAACAATAATTTCTTAAACAAGTAGGAAAAGAGACAAGAGACCATGCAAATCTATTAAGTCATATGAAGACTATATTTCTTAATTTTTCCCATGTTAGAGACATAAAAAATGGATCAGGCACGATAGCACATCCCTTTAATTCCAGCATTCAGAAGGCAGTGACAAACACAGGTAGATCTCTGTTGAATTCTAGTGAAACTCTGTCTTGAAAAGAGAGGGAGAGAGGAAAATGGCATTTCATTGTAGTCTTCCTCTGTGACTACTTTATGAAGTTAATACCTCTACATGTCTTTTTTTTAAAAAAGATTTTATTTATTAAGTATACAGTGTTCTGCCAGAAGAGGCACCAGATCTCATTACAGATGGTTGTGAGCCACCATGTGGGTGCTGGGAATTGAACTCAGGACCTCTGGAAGAGCAGCCAGTGCTCTTAACCCTGAGCCATCTCTCCAGCCCTAACCTCTACATGTCTTTATGGCCCATTAGGTTAAGTTATCTTTGTATCTTGGTTTTCTAGTTTTATGTCATACCTCTTTGTTATCTTCTGCCTTGCTTTCCACTGTTCTTTTTTTTCTTTCATATTTGTAGGTATTCATTTTTTCATTTTTATTTTTATTTTACTGTGCTAGGGATTGAATACAGGACCTTGGCAGTGTAAGACAAATGCCCTACCACTGAGCTATACATCCCTAGTCCTAGGTGTCCTTTCAGATATAGTTAATAAAATGTTATGTGTATTTTGCCTGCACATATACAATATTTATGTAGTACTGACAAAGGCCAGAAGAGGGCATCAGATTCCCTGGAACTGGAATTATAGCAGGCTGTTAGCTGTCATGTAGGTGCTGGGACTCTAACCCCAAGTCTTTTGTCAAGCAGCTAGGGGCTCTTAATCTCTAAGCCACCTCTCCAACCCGCTTCAGATATTCTTGGCATTAATTCTTACTCTTTTGGAAATGTTCCAGGTTAGTAATGCCATCTTTTAAGGTACTTTGAATTCTTTTTTTTTTCTGGTACTACAGATTGAACCTGGGGCAGCCTCACAACCACTGACCAGTATCTCCAGCCCTTTTTTGTTGTTTTATTTTAAGGCAGGGTTTCACTAAGTTGCCCTTATAACCCTTCAACTTGTGATGCTCTTGCCCCAGTCTCCTGAATAGCTGGCATTACAAGTCTACACTAACAGGCCCCAGTCTTTAAGATATTTATGGAAGGAACATATTAATTTCAGTAAGACCAATTTCTACAATTTTTATTTATTCATTTATTTATTGTGTGGATGTGCCACAAAATGCCTGTGGAGGTTAGAAGATAACTTATAGGAATCGGTTCTCTCCTACCATGTGAGTCCTGGGGATCCAACTCAGGTCATCAGGCTTGGCAGTAAGTACCTTTAACAGCTAAGTCACCTTGCTGGCCCAATTTTTTTTTTTGGACACAAAGACTCATTGTATAGCCTAGGTTGGCCTCAAACTCACAGCAATGCTCTGGCCTCAGCCTCCCAAGTGCTGGAATTACAAGTGTGCACCATCACACCCAATTTGTGTAAATTCTTAAAAAATATCAAATTTTGTGTGTATATATGCATTCCCCAGTGTATGTATTTGCACCACATGCATGCAGGAACCCACCGGACTAAGAAGAGGTATCAGAACTCCTAGAACTGAATAAACTGGAGTTCCAGGCATTTGTGAGGGACTACATGGGTGCTAAATATACAAACCCATGTCATCTGCTAGAGCAGTAAACATTCTTAACTGCCGAGCCTAGCTTGTACATGTTTGATAATGCTTTTCGTGTTGTGAGAAACTCATCCCAAAGGTACTCAGTGGGGTAAGAGTGCTTTTTGTGCAAGCATATGATTCAAACCCCCAGTATACATATAAAAAGCTAGACAGTTATAACCCTTGGGGGAGGTATGTGTGTGTCAAGAGGATCACTAGTTTCAGCTTCAGTAAAAGACCCTATCTCAAGACAATAAAATGGAAAGACTCAATGTCCTTCCACTGACCTTAGACACATTTGTATTTTTAACAGCCTATCAAGCATACACACATATTCCGTTACATTTTTATTGCCCTCACAGTTGTGACTGAATACTCACGAGATCAGCATATTTCTTACAAAGAGCTGCCAGCTTCTCTTCTGGGGTTGAAAGGGTGTTTAGTGCTTGCATCAGCAATAAAACTTCTTTTCCTAATGATTAACAAGATAAGAAAAAAATCCTGAATAATAAGATCAAATCTAACCTGTGAATTCTACCAACACTTCTCATGTTCTAATCTCATAACAAAATAATTTATACCTACAAATAGGAATATAGTATTTGCCAGCTCAATTCTGAAAGCTATTTTGAGCTGGGCCTATTGGTTCAAACTGCTAATTGTGGCAATCAAGAGGATTCTCAAGTTCAAGACCATCCTGGGCCATAGAGTGAAACCCTGTATCAAAAAACCAAAACCAAACCAAACTATTTAGGATATATACGTAAGTGGAAAAACAACTGGTTACCACCCGTGTCCTAGGTTTGATTCTCATCAAGGAAAGGAGCTGCTTTTACATTCTGAATTAATAGACTCTCCTTCCTCTATTCCTCATTCATCCCCATGCCAAATGCCTACACTCAATAGCACTGCTAATTAAGCCTTTTATCTTGGTTTTTATTTTATTTTATTTTGAGACAGGGTTTCTCTGTAGCTTTGGAGCCTGTCCTGGAACTTGCTCTGTAGACCAGGCTGGCCTTGAACTCACAGAGATCCACCTATCTCTGTCTCACGAGTGCTGGGATTTCTTAAACTGGATGACAAATACCATTTTCTTTTTCTGAGATTTACTTTTATTGTGTGTGTTTTGCCTGCATGTATATATACTATGTGTATGCCTAGTGCCTACAAGGTGTCTGATTCCCTGGAACTGGAGTTACAGATGGTTATAAGCCATCATTTGGTGGTTGGGAACCAAAACTGGCTCCTCTGCAATAGCAATGAGCTATTTCTTCTCCAGCCCCAAGATATCAAGATATTATTATTCTCTCTCTCTCTCTCTCTCTCCCTTCCTCGCTTTTTTTTTTTTTTCCGAGTCAGGGTTTCTCTGTGTAATAAACAGCTTTGGCTATCCTGGAACTCTCTTTGTAGATTAGGTTGGCCTTGAACTAAGAGAGATCTACCTGCCTCTGCCTCCTGAATGCTAGAATTAAAGGCCTGCACTACCACTGCCCGGCACCATTTTCATTTTAAAAAATGTTCATGGGGCTGGGGAGATGGCTCAGTGGTTAAGAGCATTGCCTGCTCTTCCAAAGGTCCTTTGTTCAATTCCCAGCAACCACATGGTGGCTCACAACCATCTGTGATGAGGTCTGGTGCCCTCTTGTGGCCTGCAGACATGCGCACAGACAGAATATTGTATACAGAATAAATAAATTTTTTTTAAAAAAATCTAAAAAAATACAAAAAAAAATAAAAAATGTTCACTCTTACACCCGAGCTACCTCATCAATGTATATGCCTTAATGGCTCTGGTATACAGATTTCTATAGAAATAAAACAGCAGAATGACTTCAAAATTGAATACTTTTTAATGTGAGTACAGTGATGGCTTGAGCCTATGAAAGACCTCTGTAGCCCAAGATTTCAGGCCAACAGAATAAGACACTGTCTTCCACCTCCCAAAGAAGGAGGAAACTTTTCTATCCACATGAAATTTTATTAGTAAAACTCAAGACTCATTTCACCCAAGATCAATAAGAACATTATGAGAAACCCAGCAGTTGCGAGGCAGAGGCAGGCAGATCCCTCAGTTTGAGACCAGCTTGGTCTACAGAGTGAGTTCAAGGACAGCCAAGGCTATACAAAACAAACAAACAAACAAACCGCCTGGTGGTAGTTGCTCAGGCCTTTAATCTTAGCACTTGGGAGGCAGAGGCAGGCAGATCCCTCAGTTTGAGACCAGCTTGGTCTACAGAGTGAGTTCAAGGACAGCCAAGGCTATACAAAACAAACAAACAAACAAACCGCCTGGTGGTAGTTGCTCAGGCCTTTAATCTTAGCACTTGGGAGGCAGAGGCAGGCAGATCTTTGTGCATTCGAGACCAGCCTGGTCTAAAAGAGCTAGTTCCAGGACAGGCTCCAAAGCTACAGAGAAACCCTTTCTCGAAAAACCAAAAAAAAAAAAAAAATTAAAAAAAGAGAAACAAACAAACCATAAAAGAATATTATTAGAATTTGTAAACTCAAGGGTTTTTGTTTTGTTTTGCAATGTTAGAATTTTTTTGTGTGCAAAACAAAATTTGGATACTATAATTTAGTTTTCATTTATTTTAACTTTTTTTGTTTTTAGAGATGTGTTACACAGGTTGACCTTGAACTCCTAGGCTCAAACAATCCTCCTGCCTCAGACTCTAAAGTAGCTGGAATGATGGATATTCCCCTACATAAAATTCACTTTTAAAATACACCATTTAGAGTAAACAAAAAGAACACAATTTAGTATATTTACAAGGTTGTACAACCATCTCAGCTATCCAATTGGAGAGTGTTCATTAACACCCAAAACAAACCATACCCACCCAACAGCAGTCACTTCTTGTTCCTCCATTTACCTCTAGCCCTGGCTACTGATTTAGGAAATGTATCATTTTTAGGGAATTAAAAGTATTTTTCAGGGGCTGAAGAGATGGCTCAGAGGTTAAGAGCACTGACTGCTCTTCCAGAGGTAGTGAGTTCAATTCCCACATGGTGGCTCACAACCATCTGTAATTAAGATCTCATGCCCTCTTCTGGCCTGCAGGTGTACATGCAGGCAGAACACTGTACACATAATAAATAATAAAGAAAACATTTTTAAAAAAAGTATTTTTCAGCCGGGCGGTGGTGGCGCACATCTTTAATCCTAGCACTTGGGAGGCAGAGGCAGGCAGATCTCTGTGAGTTTGAGGCCAGCCTGGTCTACAAGAGCTAGCTCCAGGACAGGCTCCAAAGCTATAGAAAACTCTGTCTCAAAAAACAAAAAAAAAATATTTTTCATATTCCTTAACTTTTTAATTTTTATTTTCGTTTTTCAAGACAGGGTTTCTCTGTGTAGCTATGGAGCCTGTCCTGGAATTCACTCTGTAGACCAGACTGGCCTGGAACTCTGAGATCCATCTCCCAAGTGCTGGATTAAAGGCATGTGCCACTACTGCCTGGTAACTTTTTACATTTTAAAGAGTAGCAGGAGATTAAGTTAGGAAGAAAGGTAACCCAATCAAGCCATGGTGGTACACACTGATAATCTAACTTGGGAAGTGAAGTCAAAAATGTTAGGAGGCTAGGGTCATCTTTGACTACACACCGAGTTCAAGTCCAGCCTGGGCTACATATGAGACCTTGTCTCAAAAGAACAAAAGAAAAAAGAAAACCCCTTCCAAAAACAAAAGTAATTCTAGACATATAGACAACACCCAGAGAGCTGGGTGCAGTGGCAAACACCTTTAATCCCAGGTGAGTTCAAGGCCAGCCTAGTCTACACAGTAATTTCAGGTCAGTCAGAGCTCCATAGTAAGACCCTGTCTCAAAACAAAAACAAGTCTTTGAAAATTAGACCCAATGCCATTTTGGCCACTTGAATATTCAAAAAATAAAATTTGGGCTCTCTTTTCCATCTTCCTCTCAGAGAAGCAGCTTCTGCGGTTCTCTCCACTTCTCCCTCACCCCACTTCTGTCTTTCTCTTCTCTATCTCCTCTCTTTCTCCTTCTCTCTCTGTCTCTCCTCTTCTTCTCCCCTTCCCCCTTTTCCCTCCATAACCCTAATAAATGTTCAACTTTAAAAAAAATAAATAAATAAAATTTGGTAATTTTTTAGCATGTATGTAGGGATTTTGACGAGTTGTGTTTAGCATAGCAGTTATGTTTTCAGCATGGTCAATTTGACACTCCTTTAAAATTGTCATTGTCACTTTGATCAAATAATTTAGCAGAATTATAAGACTTTACAATTGCAAAAACCCCCACAATTTATCAATCAGAGATGTAAAGTATAAAAACCTGAGGGGTTTCCAGTTATAGTGGTAAACTTATAATTATAGCACTTGTCACTTGGGAGACAGAGGTAGGTAGTTATCTTTAAGTTTGAGGCCAACCTGGTCTACATAGCAAGTTCCCGGCCAGGCAGGGCTACATAGTAAGACTCTGTCTCAAAAATAAAACACAAAACAATAAATAAATAAATAAATAAATAAATAGGTAAGGGTAAGTGAGACTCAGAGGAGATTTCAATTTTCTTCATAAGATTCAGCATATCACAAAATGGTGATCTAGCACAGTGGTAGAGTCCTCGCCTAGCATGCATGAGGCCACAGGTTTTGTCAATCCTTGCCATGAGGGAGAATGACACAACATACAACACACAAACACACAATTTAATGGTATGGCAGGTATGCATACCTTGATGCACTTGAGAGCTAAGTCAAGAGGATCAGAAGTTAAAGGCCAGCCTCAGTTACATAAGAAGTTTGAGGTAGGCTAGGTGATGGTGGCATGCACCTTTAATCCCAGCACACAGGAGGCAGAGGCAGGTGGATCTCAGATTTCGAGGGCAGCCTGGTCTACAGAGTAAGTTCCAGGACAGCCAGGGCTACACATAGAAACCCTGTCTCGGGAGAAAAGAAAAAAAGCAAAAAGAATTTTGAAGTCACCCTGAACTATATAAGACCTTGTCTAGAAAAAAACAGATATAAAAATTAAGCATACCACATTCTTGATCTGAAATACAAGCTATATAGAGGAAAGAAAAAAATGCTTTGAAACCTGGTAAACTCATTTTCTACAGTACAGTTAACATACTTTCTATAAAATTTTATGTCCAATCTTTGATCAGCATAGTAAAGATGCAAATAAGGCAAGACAAATGCCACTCTGTCCTCAAAATATTTTTAGAATTCTTGATTATATAGAGAGAACTAAGCTTCCTATTGTTCTTTCCACCTCCTGTACATAGCTGCAGCAGACAAGCTGACTCACCTGAGGCAACAGGTGTTTATTTTAAATTGACGTTTTGTGTGTGTGTGTGTGTGTGTGTGTGTGTGTGTGTGTGTAGAGGGAGAGAGAAGGGGAGAGAGTGCATACACACAGGCATGCCGCAGAAGAAATGTGTAGTAGTCGAGCTCTCTTTCGACAAAGTGGGTCCCAGGGATCAGACTCAGGTTCCCAGGCTTAGCAGCAAGTACTTTTACCCACTGAGCCATTTCACTGGTCTGCAACAGGTCGCCTGTCTTACACAGTGTGAACAAAATGAGCAATAATAGATGAAAACAACATTCAACTACTGAATAGAGTTTATTACCTAAGGTCTTCTCTTTGTTTCTGCTGCACTCTGAGTCTTGCTGGCCATCAGGAGGACCTGTTCGAGCTTCTCGTCCAGGAATTTCTTCTCTTGATTCCTGTGCACAGAATGCTGAGCTCACCAAATTCCTGTTCTTTGTTATAAAGTCACTGCCTTCATCCCCTTCCAGTGAATGTGTCTTAGTTGTGCCACCACAACTGGAGTCTTCATGTTGAAGAATATCATTTGCTTGAGAGTTACACAACATGTCTGCTTTCACTCCTAACCCACAAATTCCAGCTTCTTCCATTGTACCAATCTCAAACTAGAGGGAAGGGGAGAAACGATAGTTAAATTAAATGTAATCAACATCTACAACCAATGGCATGCCATAGCTTGACAGCTTTTTTATTTAGTGACTTGTGAATTTGATGTAAATAAGGTAGCTTTTAAGCTTTACTGAGACTAAACTGATCTAAACTGTTAAACATAAGGTTATTAAAGTTAAAACAGAGATGGGGCATAGCTCTGAAGTAGCAGTGCTTTGCTTCAAGAGCCCCTGGGTCTCATTCAGAGAACTTCCAAAAGATAAAGCTAAAACAAAGCATAACTATTTGCTACCAAAGGAGGCAAAAATGCCAGTTAGGAATAAATTTAAACTTATTTCCCTATAAAAATTCACCATTTAAAATAATTACAATCTTTTAAACAGTAAATTGTCCCAAGTTGATGAACGTTATCTATCCTGCTGTTATCTTAAAAGATGACAGCTAGTGGCACTAACTAGGTGGCTATCCACCAAAAACTAACTCCCAAAGTACCCAGTGGTAGGCACCAAGGGACAAGTGCCTGCACCCAGTAGAAGCACACTGCATTTCCCAGCCTCTTGACAGCTAAGTGACCCTCCATTTTAGTCAAGGCTGTGATTGTCACTTCAGCAACCAGATTTTTATTCTCAGAAGGTAGCTGAGGCTATGACTGTCATTTCAGCACCCAGATTTTTATCCATAGAAGGACATGTTCTTTGTCCTCCATCTTCATCTCTTTCCCACTCTACTTGAATACAGAGGTCACCAAGGTGCTATAAGATGGCAAAGCCAGAAGACAAAAGCAGCCTGGCCCAAATTCCATATATATATATATATATATATATACAGGAAAGATACTCCACCTGCAAAGAAAACACAAATTAGACTATTGGGTGAGTAAGTAATAAACTTCTCTCATGTTATACCACAGAAATTGAGACTGGTATGTTAAATGGTTCTCTCTATCACTAATATGGAAGACATACATACAAAAACAAAGCAGAAAAGCATTTATTATGGTTTTCTTCTCCCTTGAATCATTATTTTACCTTATTCTATTTTGTAATATTTTTGTTCAAGACAGGGTCTTGCTACACATAGCTCAGGTTGGCCTAGAACTTGATACTCTTCTGCCTCCTGAATTTTGAGATTACAGGTAAGTATCACCACACTTGGCTAACCCTATTTACTTGTCTTCTCTGTATCCTATTTGTTAATATTATTTGGTCACCTGATATATCACAACTGTAAACTCTACGTTTCCCTTCTGGTTGAAAAGAAGCTTTTTGTCTTTTCTGTAAACAACTGAGATACAAGGTATCTAATACAGTTCTCTTACAACAAGAAGAGAAAAGATACTTTGAAAAATTAATGGAATTAGGGTTGTGGCTCAGTGGAAGGATGATTGATTACCTAACATGTGCATGGTCCTGGTTTCAAGAACCAGCAGCAAAAAAGAAAAATAAAACAGCTAAAAAAAAAATACTTTTTCCAAATTACAGCTTCTCAGCCTAGTCACACCTATAATCCCAGCACTTAAAATGTTACAGCAGACAGCAGATCTGGAAAGAATGAGGGAAGGAAAAAACATAGTCAAAATATATTGGATATAAAATGTTTTAAATGAAAAAAGAGTAAAGTAAAAACAAATAAAAGGTTAAAACAGGAAGACTGAAGAAAATTAAAGACCAGCCTGAAATGTATAATGAAATGTATAATGGGCCAGTCCAAGCTTCAAAGTGAAACCCTGGCTCAAAACAAAACACAATTAATGGGAGTCAGACACTTAGAAAACTCAGGTAGGAAAATTTTGAGCCTGAGCAAATATGATAAAAACAATTAATGAAAGAGCAGAAATCTGATTTTTAAGTCTTTTAATACACTTATTTATTTTTGTGTGTGCATGCATATAAGCATGCCATAATACATATGTCAAGTTATCAGAGGACAACTTGTAGGAGTTGGTTCTCTCCTTTCACCTTGTGGGTCCCAGGGATTGAACTTTTGTTTTCAGGCTTGGTGGCAACTGCCTTAACTCACTAAACTACCTGTTGTTTCCAATTGTGACATACTAGGGCTGAAGAGATGGCTCAGTGGTTAAAAGTGTATACTTTTCTTCTGAAGGACCTGAGTTTGGTTCCCAGCAGCCCATACCTGTCTATAACTCTAGCTTCAGAGGGATCCATCACCTCCAGCTTATAGGAACAGTGTCCACACATGAACATAGCTATACACACATTTATATACATAATTAAAATAAAATATTTCAAACTGCAACATAGCCAACTGAAGAGCTAAAAATAATTGAAGAATCAAGGTAAAAGGGAATAAAGATATTAAGGCAATGAATATTTATTTATCTTTCATAATCTAGGATTGATATAAATTACTATACAATTGATATAAATCAATGCTTTTGGGAGGTTGTTTGCATCTTTTTAAGACAAGATCATGAGTAGTCCAAGCCTAGAATTGAAAGTTTCTCAAAAAAATGACTTTGAACTCCAGACACCATGTACCATGTGCTGAAATTATAGGCCAGTGACACTGTGCTTTCTGGAGAACAAATTGGCACTGCAATTCTTTGGCAATCTGGATAGCTTCTAACCCACTTAATTCCACTACTAGGATTTCGCCCAAGTGTTACATAGGTGCACTGAAAGGCCAAATATGCTTAAAGCAGCACTACTTGGAACAGCTCTAAAACAAAATCAATTCAACAGAACTGATCAATTGCAGTATGTTCAGACTATTAAGTAATGAGAATGAACTATTACAAATACAACAGCATGGCTTTCACAGACCCAACATTAAGAGAGACTTAACTGAAGTAAACAATTTATATATAAAAAGAAGATAGGTGAATAGATTGTACTAGAAATGAGGCACTGGTTGGGCTTTCTAGAGCACATGGGTATAAAGATGGGATAACATGGATGTTATCCTCCTAAAAGTTTATTAAATCCAAGCATTCATAATTTGTGTACTTCTCTGAACACAGACAAATATTACTTCAAAGTTTGTTAAAAATTACACAAGGATGCTGGGTGTGGAGATACTTGCCTTTAATACCAGCACACTGGAGACTGCGGCTGTGAGTTCAAAACAAGCCTGGTTTACATGAGTTACATGGTAAGACCTGGCCTTGATAAATAAATAAATGACAAGAATTTTTAAAATGATTTCTAATACCTTGTATACTATACAAGTTTTAAAACTAGCCAGGCGGTGGTGGTGTATGCCTTTAATCCCAGTACTCAGGTGATAGAGGCAGGCAGATTTCTGAGTTCAAGGCCAGCCTGATCTACTGAGTTCTAGGACAGATTTCAAAGCTACAGAGAAATCCTGTCTTGAAAAAAAAAACAACTAAATACACACACACACACACACATTGCAATTTAGGGGCTAGAGATATAGCTCAAAGTAGGATGCCTAAGACCAAGGGTTCAACTCTGGTACAGAAAATACATACAAGTTACAATTTGCATACATACTACTTATTTATTTTGTTTTTATTGACTCAGTGAATAAAAATACATAGCCTGTCCTAGAACTTACTATGTAGACCCAGCTGTCCTTGAACGCACAAATTAAAGGTGTGTGCTACCATGCTCAGCTTACTTAAAGAGTTATAAGGAACAGAACAAATATTTATTCGTAAAGTGATAAAAATCAGTTCCTATGGAAAGCAGCTACAATACTGAATGAAGCAGGAATCTGAGTTTGAGAAACAGCTAGTGGGTACCATGGTTGAGATGTAGCACTAGATCCATAGCAGCAAGTGCCTCCAGAGGAAGTAGAGGGAGAAATGTGTACCTATGAACAGACAGGCTAATATAGCTTCCTTGCACCACAGGATACAATTGATTGAAGAGGAAGAGTTGCACAGTGCTCAGGAGCAAAAGCTGAGAAAGTTGCTGAGAGTGAGAGAAATTTGGAGGGATGTGGGATGTCCTTCTGTATATATGTTGCTTTTATTGATTGGCCAAAAGCCAGGCGGGAAATCTGAACAGATATATATATATAGAGAGAGAGTAGGTGGTGTCAGAAAGACGCCATGGAGCTGCACAAGAAGCAAGAGATAATAAACCACAAGCCTTGTGGTGAAATACAAAATCATGGAAATGGGTTGATTTAAGACATAAAAGCTAGCTAGAAATATGCCTGAGCTGTTGGCCAAACAGTGTTGTAATTAATATAGTTTCTGTGTGATTATTCAGGTCTGGGTGGCTGGGAAATGATGAGTCTCCATTTACAGAAGTTATTGAACACCATGCCCTAAATGATAAAAATGGAACTTCAGAGAAGTAAGCTCAAAGAAGACCTTGAGTCAGAGGTTTGCTCTGAGAAGTCCCTATCTTTTTGCTAACTCCTCTATCTCCTCCCAGAGATTACAACTGAGTAGAGACTGTGTATCTGTAAGAACACAATTCAAAGTGCTGTTAAAAGAAAGCTGTGATATTATAATTATTTTTCAATCTGCAGCAGGTAGTCAAAGTAGACCTTTGTCACTTTAAGAAACCCTGAGTCCAGTGTGTTTGTGTGTGTGATAATATATATTATATATATATTATATAATATATATTTCCACTAATATATATATTCCCAGTATTAGGAAAGTGGAGGTAGGACAGGAATTCAAGAACACCCTGGGCTATAAGAGATGCTTTCTTTCTTTCTTTCTTTTTTTTTTTTTTGACACAGGGTTTTTCTATGTAGCAGCTCTGGGTGTCTTGGAATTCACTCTGTAGACCAGAATGGCCTCAAACTCAGAGATCTGCCTGCCTCGGCCTCCTGAGTACTGGGATTAAAGGCCTACGTCACCATGTCCAGCAAGAGATGCTTTCTCAAAGACCAAAAACAAACAAACAGCAACAATAACAGAAATCCTTTGTACTTTTTAGCTATCAGACTTTCATCTTCCACACTAACCCCAGGCCTAGGTAACTAATCTACTTTCCCTATATATTTTCTCTATATATTTTTGTCTATTTTGGACATTTTCTACAAATGGAATCCAAGTCTGTGGCCCTTCCTGATATCTTTCATTTAACATGTACTCCATGCTGCACTTCCTGATATCTTTCATTTAACATGTACTCCATGCTGCAGTACCTATTAGTAATTTACTCCTAATGATTGAATACTACTTCACTGCAGACACAAACCACATTTTATTTATCAATTTGCTAAGTTATTCCTGTATAATGTAGTGGTACAAATCTGTAATCCCAGCACTCAGAAGGCAAAGGCAGGAGGATTGCTACAAATCCTAGGCCAAGTTAGTCTACAAAGCAAGGTCCGGGTTAGTTTGGTCTACAGAGCAAGGCCTTATCTCAAAACCTTGAAAACTAAATGAATACATAAATTTAAGTTATACTGAAAGGTTGGGGAGATGGCTGAGTGGGTAAAGGTCTTGCTGAAAACATGAGGACATAAGGTAGAAACCCAGCAGCCATGTAAAAAAGCCAGGCATGGACACACCAGTAATTCCTGAGCTGTGGAGAGTAGAGACGGGAGAATCACTGGGACTGGCTGGCCACCAGTTTTAACTGCAGGTTGAGTAAGAAACCCCATCTCAAAGGCATAGATGGCAGATGACTGAAACAACAGAACATATCAGTCACCAGGCAGTGGTGGCATATACCTTTAATCCCAGCACTCTGGGGGGGGGGAGACACAGAGAAGCAGGTGGATCTCTGTGAGCTTGAGGCCAGTCTGGTCTATAGAGTGAGTTCCAGGACACTCAGGGCTATACAGAGAAGTTCTGTCATGAAAAAGAAAAACAAAAACAAAAAGACAACTCAGTCCTCGGGTCTATACACACACATACCTACTTAAAAAAAATTGGCACAGCTTGCCTGTAATTTTCAGCTTTGGGAAGGGAGAGACACAAGAATCACAGGACCTTAAGTGATTGAGGAAGACACCCAACACTGGCCTCTTGCCTCAGCACATGCATGTACGCAAACATGTGCACGTGTGTGTATATATATATACAAATATAACACACAAAACATTATTACTGTTTTCAGATTAATAGTATATAGTTACCCTTAGTATATATGGAAAAGACAATTTAAAGATTTAAGAAAAGCAGTGTGTAGTATCACACACCTATAATCTAAGACAAGACAGATTTCTAGGAGTTTGAGGCCAGGATGGTCTACACAGCAAGTCCCAGTCCAGCCCAGGTGACATGGTTGAGACCTGTCTCAAAACATCAAATAAAATAAAATGACTGAAGAAAGGCCAAAAAAGACCCAGCAAAGATAGCTCAGAAAGTAAAAAGTGCTTGTTGCGCAAGCCTCACAACCTAAATGCTATCTCTGAACCCACATAAAAGCACAAGTAGAAAAGAACTCCACAAAATTATCTTCTGACCTCCCACACACCATGACACATTCACATGCACACATACACAAGCACAATAATAAAAATAAGGAATTTTTTAAATGCCAAAAACAATCACCCAACTCAAAATTGCCAGTGGCATTCAATATAAAGATGGTACACAGTGCACCATCACATCTCTTGTTTTCCTTTTAATTTTATGCTGACTGTGGTCATTGAATGTAATTGGCCCCCACAATCTCTCAGGAAGTAGCACTATTGGTGTGACTTTGTTCGAGTGGGTATGGCCTTGTTGGAGGAAGTGTGTCACTGTAGGGGTGGTTTTGAGGTTTCCTATGCTCAGATACCACCCACTGTCTCAGTTGACTTCCTGTTGCCTGAAAGATATAGGACTCTCAGTTACTTCTCCAGCATCATATCTACGTGTACACCACCTTGCTCCCTACCATGATGATAATGGACTAAATCTCTGAAACTGTAAGCAAACACCCCAAATAAATGTTTTCATTTATAAAATTGTCGTGGGGGCTGGAGAGATGGCTCAGAGGCCTGCTCTTCCAAAGGTCCTGAATTCAATTCCCAGCAACCACATGATGGCTCACAACCATCTGTAATGGGGTCTGGTGCCCTCTTCTGGCCTGCAGACATACACACAGACAGAATATTGTATACATAATAAATAAATATTTTAAAAAATGAAAGTTGCCATGGTTATGGTGTCTCTTCACAGTAATAGAAAACCTAAGACACTGTCATTCCCTATGTAGTTAAAACTTTCCAGTTTTCAATTGTTTTCAGTTTTTTTGAGGCAGGGTTTCTTGTAGTCTTGTTCTGGCCTGAACTTGCCCTGTAGACCAGGCCTTGGATTCAAAGATCCACCTGCCTCTGCTTCCCAAGTGCTAGGATTAAAGGTGTATGCCACCACTGCTCACTAATTTTTCAACATTTGTAGCTATTTCTACCTCTGAATTTCTGTCATATATCAAAGGAAGTGCCATTATTATTGTTTCATCTTTAAACAAGGCAAGATTACTTCTCCCTTCTCTCCTATTAGCTACTTTTGATGTAGTAGTATTATAGAATTTTTCATATTTGCTAATGAAAGACTTACTTTGGCTCTATAAAAACTTTCTGGTTTTAAATAAGCCTAGTTCCAGCTAAGGTTGAAGTCAACAAATATCACTAAAACAGCAAGTCCATTTTTCTACACTCCACTTTTACCAGTGGAGTACTGGACTACTTATTAAATATAAAGCAAAATTTTAGCCAATATGTGAATGATTTTCCAGTCCTTGTTTCTTCAAGTGTATTCTGCATAATGTAGTCGATGAAATTTCTTACTCTGGAAGCTGGGATGTAGCTAAATTTGTATAAAGCCCTGGGTTCAGGTCCCAGCAGCATTTTTTTTATTTTATTTTAAATATTTATTTATTATTTATACAATATTCTGACTGCAGGCCAGAAGAGGGCACCAGACCTTATTACAGGTGGTTGTGAGCCACCATGTGGTTGCCGGGAATTGAACTCAGGACCTTTGGAAGAGCAGGCAATGCTCTTAGCCACTGAGCCATCTCTCCAGCCCCCCCAGCAGCATTTTAAACCTGGCATGATGGTGCAGTGCATGCCTACAACTCAACACTTGGGAGGTGAAAACAAGATAATCAGAATTTCAATGTCAATCTTGGATACATAGATCCTATCTTTAAAATAAAACAAAAAAGAAACTTGCTTTACTACTGTTTTATAAACATTCTAGGTATATTTTAACACATCTTTTCTATGAACAATATCTGCAACAGCTAACACAGTGACTACTATAGCCAGGGACCATAATAAGCACTTCCTATTATTAACTAACTTCATCTACACAAGGTCATGATGAAAGTTTTATCACTTTCTTGCACAGATAAACAAATTGTGGCATGGCAAAGTGTATGATCAAAGGTCACTGTATATTGCAGGGCAAAGATTTGAACCCTAGTAATTTATGTTTCTTAATCCATGCTGGTAACCTAAACAACCGACTGCTTTATAATTATCCTCTATCTACTTCTATACAAACATATTTGTACTGTGTCCTAACTGTCTTACCAAAGTCTACTTATAAATAAGGAGAAAATGGTCATGGTGGCACACATTTGTAATCTCAGCACTTGCGAGGCCAAGGCAGGAGGATCAAAAGGATCAACATCATCTAGCATGGCTATACAAAGAGTCCCTGACTCTAAACAAACAAAAAGCAACAATAATAGTATTTTTTTAAAAAAATCAAACGGGTATGAAACAATTTGTGGTAGAGCACTTGCTTAGCATATGCCAGGACAGAGGTACAAATTCTAATATCAAAATTTAAAAAATCCAAAAAACAGCACACGTACACATACATACACACACACACATATGTATATTTTTTGAGATAAGGTTTATCTGTGTAGCTCTGGCTGTCCTGGAACTTGCTCTGTAGACTAGGCTGGCCTCTAACTCAGAGAGATCCACCTGCCTCTGCCTCCTGAGTGCTGGGATTAAAAGCATGCACCACCTCCATTAGATATACCTTATATTTTATATACACACTATATATGTGTGCTCATGTATGAATATATATATATGCACAATAAAATGGTGAAAGGTGATATATTTTAAATGGTTATTATTTTTGGACAACATTATAGTATATATCTATAATCAACCACTTGTGAGGCTTAGACAGGCCAACTGTAACAAGTTTGAGGTCAATCAGGTCTATGTATGATATAGCAAGATCCTATCTCAAAATAACAGGGAAAGGCTGGTAAGATCAGGTAAAGACGCTTGCCACCAAGTGACAACAGAGTTCAATTTCCAGAATCCACAAGGTAAAAGAACCAATTCTCCCAAGTTGTTCTCTGACCTCCTTTGTGTGCCATGGCATATGCTCATCTACAAACATGAACACGTGAGAAATTAATAAATGTTAAAAACAAACAAAACACCTAGATATGGTACTTTATACCTATAATATAATCCCAGCACTTGGGAGGTTGAGGAAGCAAACTCTTTGAATCTGAGTAGCCCAGACTACACTACAGAGTTAATTCCCAGCGACTCAGAACTGTATACTGAGACATCTGTCTCAAAAAAATTAGAGGGCTGGAAAGATGGCTTAGCAATTAAGAGCACTGGCTGCTCTTCCAGAGGTCCCAAGTTCCATTCTCTGCACCCACATGAAGGCTCACAACCACCTGTAACTCCAATTTTAGGGAATCTACAACCCTCTACATGTGTACCCGTTTTCCTCAGAGGCCAAACAAACATACCACTATACCGCAGAAGAAAAAAAAAACTACCCAAAAACTAGCAAAAATAAAATAAGTTTATAATTCAACTCAGTGTCTCTGTTTGGGGAGCAGGGTCTCACTATGCAGCCCTGATGGGCCTTGAATTCAGAGATCAGCCTCTGCTTCCTGAGTACTGGGATTACAGGTATGTATGCACATACCAGCCTCAATGTTTCCTTAAACAGTGGCATGTTTTTCTGTGTTGGGACGGAAGAGCCAAATGAAATGAAAAGGTTTTTACTTTTAACAGATCAAATGATAACTACTGTGTACTAGTGCATATTAGATTTTGGTGTATATATCTCTACAATTTTTTTATGTGAATTTCTGTTTGTTTGTTTGTTTTGGCAGCTTTTGTCTTTTGAGACAAGGTTACACTATATGTCCCAGACTGGCCTTAAATTTGTTGCAATCCTCTTGCCTCAGGTTTCAACGTGTTGGGATTACTATCATGTACCACCATACCTGGCTTAGGCCTAGATTCATAAGAACAAATTAGGAACTAGGGAAATGTTTAAATCAGTAAAGATTTAAACTACAAGAGTATGAAAACCCAAGTTCAGATCCCCAGCATCCACATTAAAAACAAGAACAGGGGTGTGTGAATCTGTAACCCCAGCATTAGAGGTGAGGGGATATAGGGAATAGCAGATCTCTAAAAGCTCACTGGCCAGATGGTTTTGTCAAATTGATGAGCTCCAGATTCAATAAGAGACCCTGTCTCAAAAAATAAGATTCAGGCTAGTTATAATAGCACAAACCTTTAATCCCAACACTTGGGTGTCTGAGGCCAGCCTGGTCTATAGTAAATTCCAGGACAGCCAGAGCTACAAAGAGAGAAAATATCTCTAAATACATAAATAAGGTTTGATTACCACAAACAATATCTATCTGATGTTAACTTCTTCTGGACAAAAATTCTTCAGGTCTCAAAATATAAACTCATGACAGGTGACAATTTCTATTTCAGTCATGAAATACTTATCTGAGAATTTCTAATTATATAACACTATTTTCACATATAGACCACATGAACATTAAAAAATGGTGTCACTTCAAATTGGTAAAGAAAACAAATGATTTGGGACATATCCTAAACCATATTGGGAGGGAGTGGGATGGGGGAACGGAGACAAAGTCGTATTCTCACACCTGCAGGTAAACCAAAACTGAAACATGAAAAGTGAAAACCACAAACAACAGGGGGTGTAGATGTGTGTAAGTAGAATCAAGTCACTAAATGGTAACTGAAAAATTCAAACTAACCCAAAAGCCACAGGAAGCCCTAATTTTCAAGGGTTTGTGAATAGATATATCACTATTATAGTACTGAAGATACCCAATAGAGAAAATATTTTTAACCTCACTTATAATAAAAGAAATATGAATATAAATGTTAGTTGGACTGGAGAGATGGCTCAATGGTTCCAAGTACTTGCTGTTCTTGCAGAAGACATGGGTGAGGGTCCCAGCACTCAAACTGAGGCTCACACTGTAACTCCAGTTCCAGGAGATGTCTTCTACTAGCCTCCAAGAGTTCCTACAACCACACGGCACACAAACTCACAGAGGCGCACACACAAATGCACAAAAATAGAGAAAAATTTAAAATGCCAATCAATGAGCCTGCAAGATCTCAATGGCTAAAAGTACTTGCTGCATAAACCTAAAACACTGAGTTCAATCCCTAGAACCTATGGTAGGAAGAGAACCAACTCCCAAAAATTCTCCTCTGATCACCACACATGCATCCATATTCCCACATGCATATGTAATAATATATTCTTTTTTTCAATTTAAATTCTAAACAGTGGGACAGTGGTACTACACATCTTTAGGCTGAGGCAGGTGGATCTCTGTGAATTTGAGACCAGCTCGGTCTAAAAAGTGAATTCCAGGACAGTCAGAGCTACACAGAGAAACCCTACTTCAAAACATCCCCCCCCCCCCAAAAGGCATCATCTTTTACCTACCAATATTTGTTTTTTCAAGACAGGGTTTCCCTGTGTAGCCCTGGCTATCCTGGACATGCTCTGTAGAACAGGATGGCCTCAAACTCAGAGGTCTGCTTGCCTCTGGGATTAAAAGTATGCAGCACTCACCCAGCTATTACCTACCAAATTTTAAAGATTAAAAAACAACACAAGAAACCCCAATGTGCCTAAATAGGCCAATCATGTAATATCAAAATATCTAAACTAGTAGTTCTGAAGTTTATATCAACATCTGAATACACATTTACTTTCACCTAGCAATTCTGCTTGATTTACTATCCAGGCATTCTCACTTGAATACAAAAGGTTATTAACCAAACCACTGTTTTGTACACTGAAAATATGGAAGCAATCTAAAAACTGGCTAAATAAATGACAATCCATACAAAGCAAAAGAACGCCACTATTCAAAATAAGATTTGAGGATCAGTGACATAGCTCAGTGGGTAAAGGCACTTGTTGCCAAGCCTAACTTGAGTTTGATGGTCCCTGGAACACACGTGGTAGAAAAACCAATTCTTCTAAGTTGTCCTCTGACCTCCATATGTGTACTGTGGCACACACACACACACACACACGCACACACACACACACACACACACACTCTCACATGCAAAATTTCTTTGAATTCTCTTTTTAAAAAAAACAGTAAGTCTCTAAAATAATTTGAACAACTTGCCAAAAAAAATTAGGTAGATTCCATACTAGCTCTCCAAGGTTAATCAAATAGGAAAAATAAATAAATAAGGCAAACATCCAGTACTGGATGACTACATCGGTGTAAATAACACCAAGAATCAGACATTCTGGAGCATACCTGTAATCCCAGCACTAGGGAGGAGGAGGCAGTAGGTGATTGAGAATTCCAAGAAACTTTTGTTGCTGTGGGCTATACCTAATAATATTTACCATATTATAAATTATACTAGAAAAATTAAAATTAAAGCAAATTCATTTAGAAAGGGAACGGATTTTGTGCCAGCTATCTACTTCTGTGTTCATACCACCACAAAACTTTAATAGTTTGAAATATTTATGATCTCAATTTCCATAGTTTGGCAATCTGGATATGGCTTCATGGGGTCCTTGACAGGGTCCAATAGGCTGAAATTAACTCAAGCCTTGGCTGGGAAAGATTCACTTCCGCCAGGCGGTGGTGGCGCACGCCTTTAATCCCAGCACTCAGGAGGCAGAGGCAGGTGGATCTTTGTGAGTTCGAGACCAGCCTGGTATACAAGAGCTAGTTCCAGGACAGACTCCAAAGCTACAGAGAAACCCTGTCTCGAAACCCCCCCCCAAAAAAAAAGAAAGATTCACTTCCTAGCTTACTCTCATGGTTGTTGCTGGGGGTCAATTCTGTATGTGTTATTGGATTGAGGCCTTAGTTCCTCATGAGCTGTTGGCTAAAGGCTTTCTTTGGTTGTCTGCCATATAGGTCTTTCCGTCAGCATCTTAAAACACGATAGCTAGCTAGCTTCTTTAGAATGAGCCAAGGAGCACCAATGTAAGGGAAAGACAAAAGGCAGTCTTGTAATCATAGAAATAACATTCCTTCAGTTTCCCACTCTGCAATTCTTCGTTCTTTTTTTTTTTGTGGGGGAGGGATCATTTTACTGCATTTTATTTGTCTGTGTCTCCAGCCAACTTTTTTTTTTAAATCTTCAAGAAATGTGTTATGCACAAGAGTCAGGCATGGCAATACTTGAAATCTTGGCAGCTGGGAGATAAATGTAGGAATATCAGGAGTTTAATAAGGCCATCTTCTGCTATACAGCAAGGCTGACACTAGCCTGAATTCCATAAGACTCTCTCAAAAATTAGGTCGGGAAGACCACCAAGTTACATAAAATATAAACAAGGGCTGTTGAGCACAAAAAGCCCAAGCTCTAAATATATCGCTCACCACTGTTTATGTGGCCATAAGGAGGTCAGATTCTCAATTTCCTTACCTGTATACTGTGGTTATACAATACCTTCTTTCTATTAGTTGTAAAATCACATATAATGAATTATATATTCTACTCCATGGCAGAACTTTTTAAGAGCACTGGTTGTTCTCACAGAGGACCCAGATTCAATTCCTAGCACCCACAAGGCAGCTCATAAATATTAACTCCAGTTACAGAGGTCTGATGCTCACTTCTGGCCTCTGAGGGCACTGGGGATACGTACACATAAAATAAATTACTTAGTAAGTAAGAAAATAATAAATTAAGCTGGGCATGGTGGTGCACACTTTTAATCCCAGCACTCAAGAGGCAGAGGCAAATGGATCTCTGTGAGTTTGAGGCTGGCCTACATAGTGAGACCTTGTCTCACCCTCCCCTGTAATAACTTTTTTTAATAAAAGATATATTCTACAAAACATATGTGAGGCTTGTGGGATGGTCCAGTGGGTATAGGCACTTGCCTCAAAGCCTAACAATTTGAGTTAGATCCCTGGAATATTTATAAAAGTGGAGAGAACCAACCCTACAAGCTGTCTGTCCTATGACATCCACACTCATGTCATGGCAAAAATTACTTGCACACATGCACATATAGCATATACACACAATGATTTTTTAAAACATATATTCACTTTTTTGTTTGTTTGTTTTTCGAGTCAGGGTTTCTTTTTGTATAGCCTTGGCTGTCCTGGAACTAGCTCTGTAGACCAGGCTGGCCTTGAACTCGCAGAGATCTGCCTGCCTGTGTGCCACCACTACCAGGCCATACATTTTCACTTTTAACATGGCCGACACTTCAGTCCAAACAATACTTAGAGAAATGTGCTTGTTAACAGAGTGTAGACACTCACCCCTGTAATCACAGCATTTGGGAAGCTAAAGCACGAGTGCCACAAAATTAAGGTCAACCAGGGTACATATTGAGTTTACTGATAGCCTGGGTTACTATGGGACCCTGTTTCAACAAAAGGGAGAAGGTGCCATGGTAGGGGGCAGAAAAAGAAAAAGTGTTTCTAAACTACTGTCTATCTTTCTCACCTTTCTACTTTGACTTTTCAATGAATAAAAAAGTTAGATGAAAATATTTAAGTTTTACAAGTAATTATTATTCACAGAGGGGATAATAAAGGTTATTTTGCAGAAATTTTGAAAACACAACACAGAAATCAACACTCAAAACAAAAAATTCAGCTGGGAGGTGGTAGCATAAGCCTCTAATCTCAGCACTTGGGAGCCAGAGGCAGGAAGATCTGTGAGTTCGAAGCCAGCCTGGTCTACAGTGAGTTCCAGAACCAAGGCTACACAGAAAAACCCTGTCCCAAAACAAACAAACAAATAAAAAATCCAATAAATTCTAATAAAAATTATTTTGATGGGTCAGGAAGTGGTGGTACACACCTTTAATCCCAACACTCAGGAGGCAGAAGCAGGCAGATCTCTGTGAGTTCGAGGCCATCCTGGTTACAGAGCAAGTTCCAGGACAGGCTCCAAAGCTACAGAGAAACTCTTGTCTCAAAAAAAAAAAATTATTTCAACAACATAGTACAACACTGATCATTTCATGTACCTTTTTCATACCTAATAAAATTTAAGTAGTTGCAAGGGGAAACAGAATTTCAACTAGGAAATAAACTGAATCGTTAAAATATATTGTCTCAGCCGGCGGTGGTGACGCACGCCTTTAATACCAGCACTTGGGAGGCAGAGGCAGGTGGATCTTTGTGAGTTCGAGACCAACCTGGTCTACAAGAGCTAGTTCCAGGACAGGCTCCAAAGCCACAGAGAAACCCTGTCTCGAAAAAAAAAAATACTGTCTCATAAATATATATATATATATGTGTATATATATGTGTGTGTATGTATGTATGTGTATAATCCAAGTGTAAGTATATTTTTGTGTTTTATTTTTTGAGACAGGGTCTCACTATGCAGTTTTGGCTGTCCTGGAACTCACTTTGTAGACAGGTTGGTCTGCAACTCAGAGATCTGCATGCCTCTGCATAAGCCACCACTCCCAGGTCAATTGTGAGTAGATCGTAAATGCTGTGGGGTAAAAATTAATACCATCACTGTGGAAATCAATTTGTAGATTATTTGCACCCTCCATGTTTATTGCTGCTTTATTCACTATAGCAAAAAACTTGGTATCAACCTAGTAGTGAAGACAACAGATGACTGGAACAAAAACTTGGTATATATAAAATTCTAAAGAAAAATGAAGTTAAAAAGTTTACAGGAAGCACATGGATCTCTGAGTTCAAGGTCAGCCAGAGGTCAGGTCAAGTATACTTAGCAAGTTCCAGGACAGCCAAAGCTATATAGACTTTATTTTGAAAAACAAAAATCAGAAAAGAAATCATGAAAATAGATTAATTTTAAAAGTACATTAAGTTCATACAAACTCAGAAAGAAAAAAAAAACATGTTCCCTCATATGAAGAATGTAGCCAATTATACATAAATAAATGTACATGAAGAAACAAAAACAAGAAAGGATAAATATAAGGACAGACTGAATGCAGGTAATGGACACGAGTTAAGAAAGAGGCTATAGCCGGGCGGTGGTGGCGCACACCTTTAATCCCAACACTCAGGAGGCAGAGGCAGGCGGATCTCTGTGAGTTCGAGACCAGTCTGGTCTAAAAGAGCTAGTTCCAGGACTGGCTCCAAAGCTGCAGAGGAAACTCTGTCTCGAAAACCCCCCCCCCAAAAAAAAGAAAAGAAAAGAAAGAGGCTAAGGCCGGGCGGTGGTGGCGCACGCCTTTAATCCCAGCACTCGGGAGGCAGAGGCAGGCAGATCTTTGTGAGTTCAAGACCAGCCTGGTCTACAAGNAAAAACCAAAAAAAAAAAAAAAAAAAAAAGAAAGAAAGAAAGAAAGAAAGAGGCTATAAAGCTAATTGTTTTTCTAGTTCTAATTCTGTTGGGGGCTTTTTGGTTTTGGTAGTGGATAAGTACACAATTTAGCATGAAGCTCCACAGCTTCTGTTCCAAATGCCTATTCTGACTGTATAGAGGTTCACTTGAGTTTAGTTATTTTAGTTATTGATTTTTTTAATATATAAAAATTTAAAAATAAAATGAAAGGAAAAAATATTTGAACAGAACTCAGTTAAGACAAAATATAAATGAGAATATGAATTGCTAATATTAAAGATTATATATCAAATAAAGAGGCTTTTTAAAAAAGTGATACCACCTACTTTGGAGAGCTCAGATATTAAAATGTATTAACATTCAATATATCTTATAGTACATGAAATCTGTAAATTTTGATCAAATTCTTTCCTTTGAAATTTAACTCTCTATAAAATTTGGTTTTTTTTAATATAAAATTTAAAGACGGGTGGTGGTGGCGCAAGCCTTTAATCCCAGAACTCGGGAGGCAGAGGCAGGTGGATCTCTGTGAGTTCGAGGCCAACCTTGTATAAAAGAGCTAGTTTCAGGACAGCCAGAGCTACACATAGAAACCTGTCTCAAAAAAAATTTAAAAAAAAGAATTAAAAAAAATATAAAATTTGAGTACTACCTATTTGAAAGAAATCTATTATAATGAATCTTGTAAAGAATCCAAAAGGGGCTGAGAAATATGGGTCCAGTGGTATAGCATTTAACTAGTATGCAAAGACTCTGTGTTCTATCCCTAGAAATGGGAAAAGGTGATCATACAAAAGCAAATATATATTCTATTTTACGTGAATTTCCTGTTTCCTACATAAAATTTCTCTAGTCAAGGCAAATAAATGATACACAAAATGACATATAAGCTACCTTCCAGTCAGGTATGGTAGTATAAAACTGCAATCCCAGTATTCTGGCAGCTAAGATTGGGGGATCACAAGTTTGAGAACAACCTGGGCTGAGATACACAGTGGGACCTTGTCTCAAAGGAAAAAAAGAGAAGAAAGAAACACAAATGAATATTGCATTCATTATAATATGAAAATGTGAAGATTACTAAAAGGAAGTACTGCCTGTATCTAGATGTTCCCATTGTACCTTCTCCTGTAGACCTAGGTTTTTAAATAGGTCTCCCATTAAAAACATGAAAGCTGCCGGGCGGTGGTGGCGCATGCCTTTAATCCCAGCACTCGGGAGGCAGAGGCAGGTGGATCTTTGTGAGTTCGAGACCAGGCTGGTCTACAAGAGCTAGTTCCGGCGCAGGCTCCAAAGCCACAGGGAAACCCTGTCTCGAAAACACACACACACACACACACACACACACACACACACAAAAAAAAAAAAAAAACACTTAGGGGTCAGAGAAATGGTTCAACAGCTATGAGAACTTGCTGCTCTTGCAGAAAAATCTGTGTTCCAATCTCAGCACCATGTCAGTATTCTCACAACTGCCTGTAACTCCAGCTCCAGGGAATTCAATGCCTTCACTAGCTCCCACATTCTCATGCACATACCTACACACATGCATACAACTAATAATGTTTTTAATGAAACCTTAGCAATAGCTAAAATAATGTAACTAGATCACTTTACTTATTAATATCTTTGCCAGAAAAGTGGAAGTTCAAGTTCGCAAATGGAGAAAAAAAAATCAAAATTAATAAAAATGATTCCTTCCTGAACTATACTCTTGCCCAACCCTGACTGTTTTATCACAGAGATTCTGGGAAGGGAAGAAAATACAAAGCCTAGAAGATGGATTACAAAATTAATAGTACCCTAAAAGCAAGAGAATCTGATCTTCCATATATTATTCCTTCTAAACCATATAAAATTTTATATACCCTACACTACGCCCACTGTCACATCAAGTCATTCCTCACAATAATCCTAATATGGTGTGCACAGTAGCATTCCCATCTTCCAGGCGATGAAATTGAGACTTGTAGCCTGAGAAATGTGCCAGGGTTACAAGGCTATTAAGTGGCAGAAAGCCAAGAGTCTTGACTCTAAAACCTATACTATTTACTCACTACTATACTACTTATTACCATAGTATAGATGAAAGGGCACTGGGTTCCAAACTTAGCTTTATCCCTTGGGCAAATCACCTGAACTTACCTAGCAGTGTGTCATCAGTAAATGAGCAATGATAGCTGCCCAACCTTCTCTATAGCATCTGAGTGATGCTAGAAGAGTTAATGTATTTGCAAACATGCTATAAAATGATAGGACAGTACATAAATGTAAGGTTTGGTAAGGTGAATCCAAGTATCATATACTTTTAGTCTTTAAAATGATTTACAGATCTAAAAACAAGCTTAGTAATAGTTAAAAATTGTAAAGGTTTTTATTTTTAATTATGTGTATGTGTGTGGGTATGTACAGGTGTCCATGGAGACCCGAGGCATTAGTTTCCTGAAACTGGAATTACCAGCAGTTGTAAGCACTGATATGGGTGCTAGGAATTAAACTCTGGTCCTCTACAAGAGCAGTTGTGCTCTTAATGGCTGAAGCATCTCTCTTGTCCCAAGTCAAATCATCTTTTAACATTCCCAAAACAAAACTTTTGTTAAAAACAAAAACACTGAAACATTCAGAAAAGACAAAACTATGGAGACAGTTAAATGACCAGTTTGGTAGCACACTCTAGGCTACACAGTAAGACCCTGTCTCGGAATAAATACAAACATAGAGTGACAAGTTGACATGACATGGTGGTACATGCCTGTAATCTCAGCACTCAGAAGGCTAAGGTAGGAGGATCAGTATTTTGAGGCCAGCCTGGGCTACAAAATGAGATACCATCTCAAAAACAACACACCAGAAGCTGGCAAAATAGTTTAGTGGATAAAGGCACTTGCTGCCAACCCAAGTTTGATTCCTAGGCACCCCTGTGGTAAATGTCTTCTGACCACCACACATATACTATGACTGACACACACACACCTAAATAAATATCATCCAACTAAAAGGATGGTGCCAGGAGTTGGGAAGAATGACTAGGTGGAGCAAAGACTACTCTGGACATGTTATTATATACTTGTCAAAATTCATACATTGTAGAACATCACTGAACCACATAAACTATGGGCTTAGTCAGTAATAATGTTATGTATGTTGCTTGAACAATTGTAACAAATTGTAACACATTGCTGCAACATCTAAATAAGGGGATGGGATATGTGTGAGCAGAAATAGGAGAACTCTACTTTCTGTTCAATTTTTCTGTAAATTTACAAACCGCTTAAATATCTTGATATTTTTTATGATCAACTTTATGAAACAGGAAGTAATATGAGTAAACTTAATAGTTCGTTTTTAAGAAATGCCTGTAATATTTAATAATGTATGCCTAGTTTCTTAGATCAATGACATATAACAGAACTTTACTCAATGACGACAATATCTTGGAGCCAAATGTAGTAGCTCACACCTGTAATTCCAGAGCTAGTAAAGTTGAGGCAAAAGGACAACTGCAAATTTGACGCTAGCATGGCCTACAAAGTTCCAGATTAACATAGGATATACAGTAAGGCTCTGGCTTTCAAAAAATTAACAAAACAGTTGGGTGGTGGCGCATGCCTTTAATCCGAGCATTCAGGAGGGAGAGAAAGGTGGGTCTCTGTGAGTTCGAGGCCAGCCTGGTCTACAAGAGCTAGTTCCAGGACAGGCTCCAAAGCTACAAAGAAACCTTGTTGCCGGGCGGTGGTGGCGCACGCCTTTAATCCCAGCACTCGGGAGGCAGAGGCAGGCGGATCTTTGTGAGTTCGAGACCAGCCTGGTCTACAAGAGCTAGTTCCAGCGCAGNGAGTTCGAGACCAGCCTGGTCTACAAGAGCTAGTTCCAGCGCAGGCTCCAAAGCCACAGAGAAACCCTGTCTCTAAAAACCAAAAAAAAAAAAAAAACCAAAAAAAAAAAAAAGAAACCTTGTTTCGAAGAAAAAAAAAAACCAACAACAACAAGGAAAAAAAAGTAACAAAACAAACAAAAAACCCGGAAACTGTAGCATAGCCATATTAATTAGTGGAATACTTTTACTGGAATTCTTGAAATCTGGCTAGTATAACTGAAAAAGAGAATTTTAAAACTTTAACAAATTGTAGTTGGGCCTAGTGGTATAGTCTGTAATCTCCACTACTCAATCCCTAGTATTAAAAAAATAAGATAGCAACATGGTTAGTGTCTATAATACCAGCAGTTTTAAGACAATTCCTTAAATGACACCTACAAATATACTGCAATGTTACCTTTAGAAGAAGTCACCCCAAGAGCCCATTCAAATGAAAATAGTTATGAAATCATGCTATAATTAACTGAGCAGGTCAAGAGTGACTAGGCACTTGAGCCCAAGAGTTCAAGGCCACCCAGATGAGCATAGGCAAGATTCTGTCTCTTTTTAAAATTTGGGTGTAGTAATGCCACTTGTATAGTACTTGGGAGGCCAGACACTGCCTCAAAAAAATAAGTGACTAGGCAGATGATTTGAACCAGGAACCAACAGAGCCCATCTCCAGTTTTCTTCACTTCAGTCCTATAATATAACCAAATAATAAGTCATGTTTTTCAATTCCTCCAGTATTTTAAAAACAACTGAATTTTTGTAATATTATTTCTGCTTCCTGAAAAACAAAAGTATAGAGGTTAAGTTAGAAAAAAGGAGTTTTTCTCAGGTTACTAACCTAGAATCAATAAATTGAAGATCATAGGTGAGCAACTAAAAATCAATTTTACAGACACAAGATGTTCATCCAATTTTGAACTGAAAATTCAAAAATAATGTTAATTTATATTCCATTTTATAGTCAGATAGAAACCAAAGGAAAGATTCCCAGAAAAGGATGAGCAAAGAAATACAAAGTAAAAATAAGACAATAAACATATAAGACCATTCATATACCAGCTATTAACCAGAGTTCTGGATTCAAAGAGTCATTACCTCTTATCCTCATGGTTTAAAATACTAGTTGATTAAGCCTCACTTCCTGATTCAATGACTTTTTGTCCTTATTCCAGTGGCATAAAAGGGAACTTATGTCCTCAATTGCAGTGGCTTTTTATCAGAGCTCTCCCCTGGGGAACCTATGAAATCAAACACTGAGATTGGCTCCCCACCCTCAGGGAATAAATGTCCAAAGTGACAGTGTTGAATCCCAAAAGAAATGTTGGTCCACAGCTTCTTTTCCAGTCCTTCAAGCAGCAGATCCTTTTTTTATGAGAGACAGAATAACATGAAAATACTTGAACTTAGAGAAAAGCACCAAAGGCCAGATTGGTGGCTCACAGCTGTAATCTCAGCACTCAGGAAACCGAGGCAAGAGAAGAGGATTGTCAAGTCCAAGGCAAGCCTGGGGTACATAGTCAATTGGGGTCAGCCTGCTACAGGGTGAGAATCCATCTTAAAAACCAAAAAAGTGAGGGAGAAAAGGGACATGCCCCAAAAAGCCAATTCTTGACACTGCTCAAATGTAAACCAGACCTTTGTTCTCCCTTTTGAAGTTCATGAATCGCATTAGAAAAATATTATTTCGTAACTTCATACAGGAGTGGCTTTTAAGATTAGTCAAATACATAATTAAGTAATATTAAATAGCCCTCGGTGGTCAAGCAGGGTGTCCAACAAGTTGAGCGGTTTCAGCATGTTCTCCTGCAAGGGAAATGGATGGGATTTCCACCTTTCCAGTACCATACACCCCAGTTCTCGGTTCCTGGGGCCCGAAAGCCCTGTACCCTATTCGTTGTGCAATCGTTGTCAAAACTCCACCCACTGAGCTCCAGAACAAGTGGAATTCTCCCATTCTGAAAGAGATCTCGATTTTCCTGTATCCAGGGAGACACTGAAAACTCCTTGACACAAGTCAAGTAAGGCAAGGGGAAACAAACGGTCCAGCTCTTCTCCTACATTAAGAAAAGACCAAAACCCAAGCCCAGGAGGCACTCAAGTTTCCACTTAGCAAATTAAAAAGAAAGAAAAGAAAATGAGGATAGTAGCAGGAATGGGGAGACTGCTACCAGAAGATGATGCTCGTTCCCCAGCATCACCTCCTCATGCTCAGGCTCACATGCAAGGCAAGTCGGTGATGCCCAGAAACCAAGCCCCGGCTGTGGGTCTTGGGAGCCCCGCAGCGTTCCCCTGCGTAGCCGCCCGCGCACTGGCGGGAGGGGCGGAGAAGGGGGGAAGGGGCGAAGCGCAGCCCCAGCTCCCGCGCTGTTATCTTACTGCGCAACAGCCTCAGCTCCGAGGCCGGGGAGCACCCCGCAGCGCGCCCTACGCACCTGCCGGTGGCTGAGAGGGCAATCCTGGACTCCGGGGAGCCTCTCCCACCCCACCCCACCGCCTCCACGGGCAGGGGAGTCCCAGCGCACAGTGACCACACGGGCTGAGAGAACACCTGACGCCCCAGGGCAGCACCGGCCGCACGTGGCTGTCATACCTGAAGCGCCCCTGCCTAGCACCCCTTCGCCCTCCCTGCCCCGGGTCTATCCTGCCCTCCCTCAACCCCCTACCGCTGAGTGCCCCCAAGTCCCAACCGTAGTCCTTTCCCACCCGATCCATTTTAGTCTCACACCCCCACCTGCTCCAAACTATCGTCGCTCCTCTGAGGGAAAGGGGCCGGATGTTCCGTCCCGCGGCTAAAGGTAAGGGGGGTTAAGTGAAGAGGTAAACCCCGAAAAAGGTAACCCAATCATTCCCGCGACCAAACCCCAACTAAGGCATCCCCTCCACTGACCTTCTGCCTGGGACTGTGTTGCCGTCCGCCCCGTTCGCCCTCAACAGCCTCCTCAGTACCGCCGCCTCTTCCCCGCGCTGCCTCCTCAACCCGAGTCGCCATGAGGTGACGGCAGCAGCCAAACAAGCGGCTGGATCAGGGGCACGGAACCTCGCAGGGGCTTCGGTCCCGCCCCCTTCAAAGCCCCAGTCAATCGCATCGTGAGAGTTCTCCACGTGACCGGAGGAGGTTGGTTCCTGAGAGAAGGCAGCTTGATGGGGGTGGGGAGCGTCGAATTCTGGGCTGGGCTTTGGTTAGGGCCGAAGGGCAGACAGAGGCCGCTCGAGTCTGCGCGGACAGGAAAAGGGAGTAGACTACAAGTTCCAGAAGGCTGTGCGGCAACAGCGTTCAGCCAGGGATCTGGATAGGGGCGTCCTGGGGAAAAAGTACCCGCTGCTCAGCGTGTACAGCCTACTGGGGCTTGTAGTCTCTGAGGGACAATGTCGCAGTACCGGAAGGTAGTCACTATTAACCTACAAGAAAAGTTTCAAAATACTCCAGTTTGAGAAAGAAAAGAACCAGAGACACTTTTTTGTGTTTCTGCTTTTGTTGCTCTTCTTTAGAATTGATTTGTGAATAAAGGACTCTAACTTTGCTGTTTCGAGGTGGGACGTGTAATCTCAGAATTTGAGACATTGGACACTTGCCCAAAGTACAGTTTCTCTACCAGAGTTCTCACCACGGGTTAACTGTCCAGAGTTCCTTTGGACTGGAGGCCTGTTCACCTTGACTGAACTGCTCTGACTTCCAACACAGTTCTCCATGCTGAGTCCAAGATTAATTCGTGTTGAATATTTCTTGCTTTCTCCACCATACGCTTTACTAGTTAAAAATGTCAGTGAATTTGGTTTACTGAAACAGTTATTTTCCTTGACATGATGGAGAAGGTCCTCCCACAGAAATAGTCCCTGTTCTTATCTGAGGGAACCAGATCTTCAGTCGCTCGGCATCTAGAAGTCACAGACCATCGTGAAATCCAAACGCTTTTAAAAATAATTCTTTATAGAAATCTGTGCAAATATACTTTTCCTACAATTGAACACAAAACAATGATAGCAGGAGCCAAAACTTAATAACATAAGTGATAGGAAATTTCAGTTTAGCATATTCTTAGGGCAAAGCAGGGTTGGATTTGTTATTGACGTTTGTTTGGGGTTTTCATTGTTTTTTCTTTTTTTATTTGTTTGTCTTATTGTACTTGTGATCAAACCAAGGGTCTCATGCATACAACACTAGCACTTAACCAAACTCTGAAGGACACAGTACAACTCAGTTCAATTGAGAAAATTCTTAATGTTAATTATTATTTTTAATTTGGGGAAAAGTGCCATTATTCAGACACCTTAGACCATGTTTTAGATTTCAAAACAAAAGCATTGTTCAAGACACAGATGGTGAATGACAAGAAATGACAGCCAGACTCTATATACCATCTCTCATCTTCTACAAGGAAAACTGTCTGAGCAAGATTTAGAATAGGTTAGTAGTGCAGTTATCCATAGCTTTGAGTGACAAAATGCACTGTAGTTAAGTTATAATAATTAACAAAGCTACAGAGAAACCCTGTCTCAAAACCCCCCAAAAAATAATTAAAATATAGTATAATAGAATAACCAGTAGCTACTAAAATTATGAAAATGTTTTGACTTAGGAAAAAAAATCTCATTACTATAGAACAGCATTTTAATATATTTATTTATTTTTTAAAAGATTTATTAAGCATACAATGTACTGCTGGCAAGAAAGGCACTAGGTCTCATTACAGATGGTTAGGAACCACCATGTGGTTGCTGGGAATTGAACTCAGGACCTCTGGAAGAGCAGCCAGTGCTCTTACCCTCTGAGCCAACTCTCCAGGTCCAATGTATTTATAGCAGATATCAGAAAAATACTCCTTATCCTGGCATGGTGGTGCAAGCCTTTAGGACCAGCACTCAGGAAACTGAGGCAGGTGCATCTCTGTGAGTTCAAGACTAGTCTGGCCTACATAGTGAGTTCCAGACCAGCCAGGACTGCATAGTTGAACCCTGCCTCGAGAAACAAAAGAAATGGCCAGGCAGTGATTGGGCATGCCTTTGAGAGGCAAAGGCAGGCAGATCTCTGTGAGTTCAAGGTCAGCCAGGTTGCCGAGCAAGTTCCAGGACAGCCAGAGCTATTACAAAA
>JAQHUG010000278.1:955001-971297 GCA_028555095.1 Dicrostonyx torquatus | reverse complement strand
AGTTCGAGACCAGCCTGGTCTACAAGAGCTAGTTCCAGCGCAGGCTCCAAAGCTACAGAGAAACCCTGTCTTGAAAAACCAAAAAAAAAAAAAATAGGATAGCCTTTGCTGAGAGATAGGAAGCAATGTGGGGACAGCTGCACCGAGGATTCTGGGGGCGATTAGGAACATTCTATTTCTTTTATGCAGGGAGTATTGTGTATGCTCATGCAAAGGTTAGAGGTGTCTTCTTCAATTTCTGCTTCATTTTTAATTTAATTTTCCTTATTAAATACTGTTTAGGGCAGATGTGTTGTGGTACACACACCTATTTTACTGTGTGTTGGTTGGCATGTGTGTTTACACGTGGGCATATGCATGCCATGGCACACGTGGAGGTCAGAGAACAACTTGCAATTCTAGCTTCCCACCATGTGGGTCGGGTCATTAGGCTTAGCAGCAAGTTCCCTAAGCCTGCTAAGCGCCACCTGAACAACCCCTTTTATTTTTATTTATTAATTGTGTGTTTAAGTGTGTTCATGTGTCTGTATGATATGTTGTATGTGTGAGTGTGGCTATGTGTGTCCCACAGCAAATATGTGGAGGTAAAGGGACGATTTATGGGAATCAGTTCCCTCTTTGCACCATGGGTTTCAGGGATTGAACTCAGGTCATTAAGCTTGTTCAGCAAGTGTGTTTACCCACTGGGCAATATATGGTGTGTGTGGGGTGGTTATGGCTATGCCTGTTGGAGATTTGAACTCGGGTCCACTTGCTTTAACAGCAAACAACAAAGGTGCTACCCACAGAGCTATTTTCCCAACCCTCTTTCCTTTACCTTTTATTTTTTCATTTATTTTATATACTAATCACAGTTTCCCCTCCTGTTCCTTCCCCTCATCTCCTTTCTACCCACCCCCATCCACTCCTCAATCTTCATTCAGAAAGGGGCAGACCTCCTCCCATGGGGAGTCAGCACATCAAGTTGAGGCAGGACTAAGTTATTTCCCCTGTATCCAGGTTGGAAGATGGTCCAGCTCATCACAGGTGTGGTCATCTCTGGGCTGATGGTCCTGTGTTTTATCAGAAAACAGGCCAGGGGAACAAGCCAGTAAGCAGCACTCCTCCATGGCCTCTGCATCACCTCCTATCTCCAGGTTCCTGCTCTTTGTGAGTTCCTCATTGTTTCTGGTGATGGATGATTATATGGGACTATGTGTGAATAAACCTTTTCCTCCCCAAGTTGCTTTTAGTCATGGTGTTTCATCACAGCAACAGTAACCCTAACTACGACAGCTTCTTTGCTTTCTGCTTCACTATCCTGCCCTGAGTTCCTACTTCAGCTGCCCTCAATGATGGACTGTAACCTTATAACCTGTAAACCAAATAAACCCTTTCCTCCTCAAGTTGCTTTTGATCAGGATATGTATCACAGCAACAGAAAATCAAATTAGGACAAGGCAGATGAAGTCTTGTGTAGTCCAGGCTAGTTTGGAATTTTGATGTGGGATTCCCCTCTGTATGCTTTGAATACTATTGGTTAATAAAGAAACTGTCTTAGGCCTGTAATAGGGTAGAGTAGAGTTAGGTGGGGAAAACTAAACTGAATGCTTAAAGAAAAGAGGCAGAGTCAGGGAGAAGCCATGTAGCCCCACCAGAGACAGACATGCTGGAATCTTGCCGGTAGGCCACAAGCCTCGTGGTAAAATATAAAATAATGGAAATGGGTTAAATTAAGAAGTAAAAGCTAGCCAATAAGAAGTTAGAGCTGATAGGCCAAGCAGTGATTTAATTAATACAGATTCTGTGTGGTTATTTTGGGAGTCTGGGTGGTCAGGAAATGAACAAGTGGCCTTCTACTACAGAACTTACTATGTAGCCAAGAATGACCTTGAACTTTGGATTTTCCTGCTCCTACTTCCCAAGTATTGAATTTACAGGCATGTTCTGTCACAACCTATATGCGTGTGTGTGTTGAAGATGGAATCCAGGGTTTCCTGAATATTAAGCAAACATTCTAAAACTAGTATACACCCCTAGTCCAACATTCTATTCTTTGATCTTTATTGTGATGGCATGAGTGTTTGCTTTTTTGATAATGTTGGGCTGAGGATATAGCTTAGAAGTAGAGCATTTGCCAAGCATGGGCAAGGCCATGACTGGTCTCTAGCACTAGAAAATGTATAAAATAATATTGAGCTAGTTTATACAATTTTCTTTATTACATCTTATCTTTATGTGTGTATATGTGTATCTGTTTGCATGTGTGCCATGTGCATGTAGTGCTGACAGATGTGAGAAGGCATCAGATCCCCTGGAAGTGGAATTACAGGTGGTTTTGAGCTGCTTGATGTGGGTGGGTCCTCTGCAAGAGGAGCAGTTGCTCCTAACCACCAAGCTTTCCGTGCTATCTCTTCAGACCCAGATTGTCTACTTTTCAAAGAAGCATTTGAACAAAATCAATCTGCTTGCTCCACACATCGTACCTCACATTCCTATATAAAGGCCATTATTTTTACTTTTTAATTTTCCATTTTTATGTGTATAGGCTTTTTTTGTTTTATTTGTAATAATTTGGTTCTGGATCTGCAATACTCCAACTTTCTTTTTAAAGATTTATTTATGCCGGGCGGTGGTGGCGCACGCCTTTAATCCCAGCACTCGGGAGGCAGAGGCAGGCGGATCTTTGTGAGTTCGAGACCAGCCTGGTCTACAAGAGCTAGTTCCAGGACAGGCTCCAAAGCCACAGAGAAACCCTGTCTTGAAAAAACCAAAAAAAAAATTATTTATTTATTATATATACAACATTCTGCCTCCATGTATGTCTGCAAACCAGAAGAGGGCACCAGATCTTATTACAAATGGCTGTGAGCCACCATATGGTTGCCAGGAATTGAACTCAGGACCTCTGGAAGCACAGACAGTGCTCTTAACCTCTGAGCCATCTCTCCAGCCCTTTGTTTGTTTTTCAAGACAGGGTTTCTTTGTGTAACAGCCCTAGCTGTCCTGGAACTCACTTTGTGAACCAAGCTTGGCCTTGAACTCCCAGAGTTCTGCCTCCTTCTGCCTCCCAAGTGCTGGGATTAAATGTGTACACTACCACAACTATTGTGTATAGGTATTTTACCTGCATGTATGTCTGTGTACCACATTTGTATTTCTACTCACCACTATATTTCATACGAAGAGGCTTGTTTATAGTTTGTGTTTGGAGAAAGGATTTCATGTAGCCAAAGCTGGCCTCAAACTCAACTATGTAGTGGAGGATGACCATGAACATCTAATTTTTCTGCCTCTACCTTCCCAGTGCTGAAATTACAGGTGTCTACCACCATGCCTAGCAAGATACAATGATCTTCTTTGTTTCTTTCCTCCAGTCCATCCTTTTTTTTCTTATGCACTATATTTTGAGCTTTATGCATACTAGATAAGCACTCTACTACTGAACTACACACACACACACACACACACATACACACACACAGAGCTTTTGTGTGTTTTGATAGCGTCTTGATATGTAGTCTAGGTTAGGCTTGGAATCCATATCTTCCTGCCTCAGGATTCTGAGTGCTACTATACCCCACTGATTTAGTAACCTTTGAAAGCTTTTATTTGATTGTGGTATTGAAGCACATGCCTGTGACAGTTTTGACAGTCTCTCCTCTGCTCTGAAGTGGATATAGAACCTCAGTCCCAATATTCAGTTGACTGCCAATCAACATAGAGCAGGAGGCTAAGGAACTGAGCCAGCACCAGGCTGCATACCAACACCCCCTGGATAATAGGTTGATGCCAACCTTGAATACCTCTTCATCTTTTAGAAGCAGTGGCCTGACCTTCTCAGCTACCAGTGGATTCTCACTGATGTCTTCCACAAATGTACCAACAGTGCCTAGTTCGTTTTCCAACATTGTGTCCCACCAAGACCTCTTCGACACATGGAATGTTACCTGTACTAGGCATGCCTTTCTCTGGGACTCAGGCTATGTCCACCTGTAAGGGTTAGATGTTCAACTCCAGTGATCAGACATTAAAATCTCAAAATTTGCTTGTCAGCCACCTTACCTAAGCAGCCCATAACAGCCCCAGAGAATACGGAGAACTCCAGGGTCCAAGGAGAGACACCCACAGTCAAAAAGGAATACTTGTGCAGTATGACATACAGTATGACAACTGTAGAGAAGCTGATACCAAGGCATTCCAACCTTCTGACACCCCAACTCCATTCTATTACAAATGCTTTTGGCAAGACCGTACAGAGACTTTTCCCCATCTGACATTTGAACAACATATGTGGTCACATATTGGATGTCAACCACATAGATGTCATGAGTGTAGCCTACATTTCATGGGATTGTATTCCTATTTCCTGTACTACCAAAAGACACAGCAGCAGGTGCCAGGATCCCTACAACCTCAGGCCATCAGTAGACAGACAGATGGTCCTCAGGTCAACAGTAGGCAGACAGATGGTCCTCTGCTCCTGGTCAAGAGCACTGGGCCACTCATTTTCACTAACCAAAGATCTTGCTGCCTCAGAACCAGCTCATCTCTTTGGTAAAAGAAGGGGTTAGAGTTAAATGGAGACAGGAAAATTAGGAAGGTGTGATAAAGCCCAAACGGAGCTCTAGACTCCATCAGGGATTTCCGATAAGTGCTATCTCCAGTGTCCTGCCTCTCAGGGACTAGTCAATCTGATATTTAGCTAGCTGAGAAGAGAGAGAACAGAGATAGAGGGCTTTCTTCAAAAGCTCTTATCTGGTATCATCCCCCAGATTCAAATCCTACTCCATAAAATCCATATTCTTGACCTGAGCTTCCACACTTCCCAGAGCTAGGTTATGTACAAAATTGGGAAATTATTAATAATATCAGTATGATCTTAGAAAAGGACTTTGAGTATCTTGTTTTATTTTTTATTCTGGAAGAATAAGAAATACAGTACTGAACTGTTTAGGACATATGTGCCATCAGAGTGTCCCTGGCATCGACTGTCCACATGTCTAGAGTTTCTGTCTCTTCCCACCAGATTCCCTCCTTACCACAAGACCATGTAGCCAAGGCAAGTAAGCCTTGTGGGGGAGCTAATACTCGCAGGTAAAAACTTGATAAGTGACAAATGTCAGCCAGAGAGCCAGGCTGACGATGTCTTTCTCTCCTTCTCATGAAGTATTGCATAGCACTGTTTTTCCCCTAAACACAGCCTGTGGAGAGACCTCCCAGGAAGCTGGTGAACATGCCTGCCTCTTCAAGGCTACTCATAAGGCAGTGGCCAGCAGGGAACTGTGTCACCTCACACTTCCCTGAATCAATTGCATCTTCTTATTCCTGTACCTTGGCTTTTAAACCTCCCAAATAAAATAAAATAAAAAAGTGTTTACTTGCTTATTGTATTATAGTGCATGTGTACATACATAGGCAATAGACACACATGCTATGGTGTGCATGTGGGCTCAGAGGATGACTTGCTGGAGTTAGTCCTCGCCTTCTGCCAAGTGGATGCTGAGGATTAAGCTCTGTATGTGTGCGTGGGAGAATGCAGTGCTTGTGCAGCCAGAAAATGTCTGATCACATAGAGCTAGAATTACAAGTGGTTGTGAGTTGTCAGACACGGTTGCTGGGGACTGAACTCTGCAAGAGCAGCAAGACTATCTCCAGCCCTAAGTGTGTGTGTGAGAGAGAGAGGAGGGGGGGAGTGAGAGAGAGGTGTAGTATGTTTGTATGTGCATTATAGATTTGAATGAGGATATCAGGTGTCTTGTTATCTCCATCTGTCTTACTCCTTTGAGGCAGATCTTTCTGAATCTGGAGTTAGTAGTGCTTTTGGCTTGGTTGGCAGCCATCAACCCATATGATTCTTCCTGTTTCTGCCCCCCTACAGTGCTGTGACTACAAGTATACAAGAGACTGTACCAGGCTTGTTACATGGTTGCTGGGATGCAATTTTGGGTCCTCTTGCTTGCACTGCAAATTCTCCTAACCCCCGAGTATCTCTCTAGCTCCTAGGCACTCTTTTTCTTTTCTTTTCTTTTTTTTTTCGAGACAGGGTTTCTCTGTAGCTTTGGAGCCTGCGCTGGAACTAGCTCTTGTAGACCAGGCTGGTCTCGAACTCACAGAGATCCGCCTGCGTCTGCCTCCCGAATGCTGGGATTAAAGGCGTGCGCCACCACCGCCCGGCCTCTTTTTCTTTTCTTAACTCTTACGTTAGATTTTGGTTTTAGTTGTGTGGGAGTTTCATATGTTTTGAGCATACTTGTGTCTCATCATAGTCTCTGTTTTCTAGGTGGCTTGGGAAATAGAAAGAGAGGAAGACATTAGACTAGGGATGACAAGAACAAACTCTGCTATAATTTCTCTCCTTCACTTGGCTCTGGTACTTGAACCACCTAAGTCTAGGGCACAGATTTTCGTTATTTAGTTGTGAATGTGTGTGTGGGGGGCATTGGCTGGAAGTTGCATCGATCCTCCTGCCTAAACCCTGCTTGTGGGATTATGGATATCCACAAAGATCAGTATAAATATTTTAATTACACTTAAATTATTCTGTTCATATGTAGATATGGGGACATTTGTGTGCCATAGCACACATATAGAGGTCAGAGGACAAGACAACTTGTCAATTTTCTTCCACCATATGCATTTTAGGGATTAAATTTCAGATCTTTAGACTTCCCAGCGACCATCTCTACCCACTAAACCAATTTATCAGCCCCCAGCATTTCTTTCTTTTCTTTTTGAGACAAGGTCTCTCTGTACCTGGAACTATGTAGACTAGGCTGGCCTCGAACTCAGAGATCTGCCTGCCTCTGCCTCCTGAGTGCTGGATTATAGGTGAGAATACCACTTCAGCCCTGCACTGTGTGTTTGTGTTGTGATGGGGTTTCATCATATAGCCCTGGCTTGGAACTCCTTATGTAGACCAGACTGGCCTTGAATTTGTGACATTTCTTCTGCATCTGTCTCCAGGGTTCTGGTATTACAGGGCTGAGCCTGTAATACATGGCTGAACCTTTTCCCTCCTTTCTCCTTGCACTAAGTCTTAAACATAGGTCCTTGCACATGCTGGGCAGGCAAGGACTCTACCACCGAGATATATCCCTAGCAATTGCAGATATTTCTGAAAATATAGATAAAATAAAGTTTATAAAAGGCATAATTGCAGTTAACATTTTGGTCAGGGTGTCCAAGGCTTGCTTTCTTTTCTTAAACCATGCTGGGAAATTGAGGTTCTAGTGGTTTTGTTGTTTAATTTTATGTGCACACAAGATATCCTGACCTCCACACATGTGCCATAGCACTTATTCACCCATATATACACACAGATTTTTCAAAAGTATTTCAATTTTTGTGTATGTTCTCGAGTGTATTCAGGAACCCAGAGAGGTCAGAAGAGGTGTCCAAACAGACACTGGATCTCCTGGAGTTGGAGTTACAGATGATTGTGGGTGCTGGGAACAGAACCCAAGTCCTCTGCAAGAGCAGAGGGTGCTCTTAACCAGTCCTATGAATATTAATGAATGTAAATGTGGAGCAAACTTCCTGCTTTAGCTTCCTGAGCGCTGGGATTAAAGGCCTAGAGTTTTCTTTTGAGGCTTTCTGCATGTCTAGCACAAATCTGGCCATTGAGCTACATTCACAGCACTGCCATTTTAAGCACTCAATAAAACTGTCTATCTCCAGTCACTACCAGGGTGGCACAGGCCTTTAATCATGGCACTTGGGAGGCAGAGGCAAGGCAGATCTCTGAGTTTGGTCTACATAGTGAGTTCCAGGGTAGCCAGGACAACATCAAGACCTTGTCTTAAAAAGATGACACAATTATTTTCCAGAGAGACTCTGTATTGGGCCTTTTGTTGGTAGGCCAGCCCAGCCTACCATGGAGCAGTAGTTTTAGCAGGAAAGACAATGACTCAGCTCTCCGTTTACATAATCATGGCACAGTACAAGCAATTGAGTTTTAAATTAAAGTGGTAGGCTTCCTTTAACATATGATTTGGAAGAATGAAACTTCGGACATTTGGCTGGGAAATGTACTGTAAGCCTCTTGTAGTCAGTTGTCTTCACCCTCAGTGGACCTGGAGGAGCAGCTACCTGGCAACTGTTTCCAGAGTTCTTTGAATCGTCCCAAGCCCTCAGGTCCTATAGATCATTTAAGTTTGGCCAAAGGTTTCTGGGACAGGAGACAAGTTTGAGCTGGAGTTGTTATGTGTAGTGGCAGGCATTGTTTTCCTTGTTTAGACAACTATTAACTTTTCATCTTGATTTCCTAATTTTGTGTAATACAGCTCTCCCCCCTTTTTTTCTAAACATGTACTATATGATTTTTAAAAGAGCCATACCATTTTTTGTCTTTTTTTTTGAGACAGAGTTTCTCTGTGTAACATCTCTGGCTGTCCTGGAACTTGTTTTGTAGACCAGGTTGGCCTCGAACTCCCTAAGATCTACCTGCCTCTGCCTCCCAAGTGCTGGAATTAAAGGCCAGCACCACCACCACCAGGTCAAGCTGTACCTTTTTAAGACCATAACACAGCAGGCAGAAATAGGTCTGATCTATATAACAAGTTCTACCAGGGCTACATAGTCAGACCCTGTGTCAAAAAAAAAAAAGTGGTACTAGGAAATTAACTCAGGGAAAATTAGACTCCTTTTAAAATTTTATTTTTAGGGACTGGAGAGATGGTGCAGTGGTTAAGAACAATTGTTACTCTTGCAGTTCAATTACTGGCACCCACATCAGGCAGCTCACAACTGGCTGCAACTCTAGCTCTAGGGGACCTGGCACCCTCTTTTGCAGGCACTGCACTTATATACACAAAGCTGCATAGAGACACATATAGAAATAAAAATAAAAATCTTACTTTTAAAAAATTATGGACTACTTCATGAATTTGTGTGTTACCTTTGTGCATGGACCATGCTAATATTCTCTGTGTTTCAATTTTTAGTTTAGTTTATGTGCTGCTAAAGCAAACACTCTTAATTTTAGTCAGTCTGGCTAAGTTGTCTTTGTGAATTTTGAACTCCCTATGTAGTCCAGGCTGCCTTTGAACTTGTGACCCTCTTGACTATCCTCCCAAGTTGCTGAGATTGCAGGTGTGTACTACCTGGCAGCATACTGAATGCTTTTTTTCACAGTAGCTTTTTCACGTAGACTTCACTAACTACATAGCTTAATTTTGCCTGTGTTAGAAGTTTGTTGCCAGGCCATGGTGGCGCATGCCTTTAATCCCAGCACTTGGGAGGCAGAGGCAGGCAAATCTTTGGGAGTTCGCGGCCAGCCTGGTCTACAGAGCTAGTTCCAGGACAGGCACCAAAGCTACAGTGAAACCTTGTGTCAAAAAAAAAAAAAAGAAGTGGGGGCTGGAGAGATGGCTCAGAGGTTAAGAGCATTGCCTGCTCTTCCAAAGGTCCTGAGTTCAATTCCCAGCAACCACATGGTGGCTCACAACCATCTGTAATGGGGTCTGGTGCCCTCTTCTGGCCTGCAGGCATACACACAGACAGAATATTGTATACATAATAAATAAATAAATATTTAAAAAAAGAAGTTTGTATATGTGATGTCATTCTCTTTTCAAGTCCTACGTGTGTGTGTGTGTGTGTGTGTGTGTGTTGAGAAAGGGTCAATGAAGTTCTGTCTTGGAACTCACTTGTAGATCAGGTTGGCTTTGAACCTGTATGGATGTGCCACCACTACAAGCACCATTTTTTTAAAATAGAGCTTTAGTAGTGCATGTATGGAGTCCGAGCACTTCGGAGGTATATGCAGGAGGATCACAAGTTCAAAGACAACATGGGCTACATAGAGTTTTTGACGTCAGATTTGCTATATGAGACTGTCTTTAAAAAAATCAAATCAAACAACATTGTGTGTTTATACAGTCTTTCTGTAGTTCAAGTTGGCCTGGAATTTTGTTCCCTAGGATAGCCTCCTCCAATCTGAGGCAAACTTCCTGCCTCAGCCTACTGAGTCCTAGATGGCAGGCGTGCTCCACCATGCCTGGCTCTACCTAGCACTATATTTATGAGACTCTTGAGTTCATTCCCGTCACTGTGTGCTGCTGTTTGCTCATCCTTTTAGCATCCCATTGTAGAATCACAGTGTAATTATGATTCCATTCTACTGGTGATTGACTTTGGGTTTGGGTGCAGACTGAGGTCATTAGAACACCACTATTGTGAACATGGTTACACATGCCACTTAGTGTACCCGCCACAGAATAGATTTGTCTTTAACTTTACTAAGTAGTTATTTTCTTAGGTGATTATAGTGTTTCATACTCCCTGAGAGAGAAACTATTGGTCCAAGAGAGGTACATAGTCAACTTTCCATTTAAAGACTTTCAGCATTGACTTCCCAGAGAGAAATTCCCCAATCTCTATTATATTATCACCAGCACAATATGAAACACTGTCATTCCACATAACTGAGTAACTTTAGAAAATTGCCTACATTCTCTGTGTGTTTCATGTTGTGGTGTGCTTGTGGAGGACAGACAACTTGTGAAGTCTGTTCTCTGCTTTCACACTGTGGATCCTGACAGGTTGTCAGACTTGGTGGTAGGTGCTTTTATCTTCTGAGCCATCTTATTGGCCCACTTAAGTAACTTTTCTATTTTTAGACTTATATTTTTGACCATGGTGGGTACAGAATCTATCACTTAAAATATTTGCATACAATGGTATGGATGAGTCAGCATTCTGGGATAGGACTGGTGGCTACTTTCCAGTTCATTTTATAACTGAAGTGGTGCTTGTTCTAGGAGGTGGAAAAGCTACATTAAATTTTTGGTACATTTTACTTTTTCATTTATATTACCTTATTGGCACTTGGAGATATTCAACAATTTTACTTTTTACTTCCCCAACTACAACAGTTTTTTTTTTGGTGTGTGTATGTGTAGGAAAGGAGGAAGTGTACATTCATGTTGAATCTAGAATTCAACCTCAAGTGTCATTCCTCAGGCAACATTCACTTTGTTATTTGAGACAGGTTCTCTCGTGTACTTGAAGCTGGCAATGAGGCTAGGCTATTGGCCAGTGAGCCCCAGAGATCCTCCTGCCTTCGTTTCCACCGCTGGGGTTTAAAAGAATCTGTCATCATGTCCAGGCTTTTTTTTTTTTTTTTTGAGACAGGGCCTTATTATGAAACCCTCACTGGTCTGGATCTCATTATGCAGATCATCTGACCTTCATGCTGACCTTGAACTCCTAGAGATTTGCCTGCCTCTGTCAGTGCTAGAATTATGCCAAGCTTTTTTTATGTGGGCTCTGGGTATTAAGTCCAGGTCCTTATGTTTGAAACTGAACTATTTCCCTGGACATAGTCTTATTTAATTGATGTTTTTTAAATGTGATTTTTCTTTCTTTCCTTCCTTCCTTTCTTTTTTTGAGAGTCTTTGGCAGCTCTGGTTGTCCTTGAACTCACTATGTAGACCAGGCTGGCCTTGAATTCGCAGGGATCTGCCTGTTTCTACCTTTCAAGTGCTGGAGATTTTTAATTTGGAAAAAAAATACACTTGAACAGGTTCTCCTGTGGTCCAGATTGGAACAAATGTGCAATGTAGTCAAGGATCACTTTGAACTTCTGACCTTTCTGCCTCTGCCTCCAGATTTAAGGGATTACAGGCATGTGCCACCACACCCTGCTTGTTTGATGCCGAGTATCAAACCCAGGACTTTGTACTCACTAGGTAAGCACACTACCAACTGAGCAAAAATCCCTAACCCCCTCTCCTCCAAACCTTTTTTTAAAACAGGGTTTCACTGTGAAAGGCAGGTTGCTTTGGAACTGGCTTTCCTCCTACCTTAGCTACCTGTCTTAGGGTTTTTATTGTCATGACCATGGCAACTCTTATAAAGGAATGTGTTTAATTGAGGCTTGCTTACAGTTTCAGAGGTCTGGTCCATTATCATCATGGTGGGAAGCATGCTGGCATGCAGGCAGACATGGTGCTGGAGAAGTAGTTGTGACTCATATACCCGGATGCAAAGGCAGCAGGAAGAGAGTGACACTGGGCCTAGTTTGAGCATTTGAAACCTCAAAGCCCACCCCCAGTGACACATTTCTTCAAACAAGGCCACACCTACTCCAATAAGGTCACACTTCCTAATAGTGCCATTCCCTATGAGCTTATATAGGGCATTTTCATTCAAGCCATCACACTACATAAGTGCTAGATTATTGAGGGCACCGCCATTCCACCCAGACCTCTAGTGTTCTGTCCTACTCCTACCCTTGTCAAAAAGAGAGATGGCTCAGTGGTAAAGAGTACTTGCTGTTCTAATAGAGGACTGAGGTTTGGTTTCCAGCATCCGCATGGCAACTCACAACCGTCTGTAACTCCAGTTCCAGATAATTCAATGCCCTCTTCTGGCTTTCTTGAACACCGGGCACACATGTGGTGCAGACATACATGAAGGCAAAAGACTCACAGAAAATTGCATTTCAGGCAAGCCTGGTCTAAAGTGTTAAATCCTGTCTAAAAAGAAAAAAATTATTTCTTAAAAAAATCAAAATGATGTAGTTATTTTTAGAAGTCAAATTACACAAGAATTTTAAACAGATCTTGTAACCTGGACTGCCAGTTCCTTGGAGCCATTTCAACCATTAGCTTCTGTGCCTCATAGCACTCAAGCTTTCCCCTTGAGATTGCAACAGAGTCAGCAAGTGGCCTACTACAATATCATGTAGCTGCCAAAGTGTAGGGGCAGGAGCAGTGTCTCCAGAATTCCCGAGCCTTTCTAAGCTTCAGAAACACAGAATATCTTACTGCTGCAGCTGGCTGTTTTTATCATTGGTTACACCTTCTCTTCTGCTCTGACTGCCATATATTGGGGGTTTGTAAGTGGAGACAGTATGCTTAGCTTTATGTTTAGCTTAGAGAGCTTACCTGGCATGCACAGGCCCTGGATGTAGTTTGCTAACAATGGTATTGCAAAATCAACCTCTCCATTAAAAAAAATGGAATTATTGTATGTTTATGTTAGTCATTCCTATGTAGGTAACTGAAGAGGCCAGAGAGGGTTTGGATTGCTTGGAACTAGACTTCTTGGTGGTTATGAGTGCTAGGAACTTGGGTGCAAGGAACTAAACTTGTGTTCTCTGGATGAGTAGCAAATATTCTGAACTACTGAGCCTTCTCTCCAGTCCCTGCCCCCTCCACCTTTTAGATTGTGAATCTAGCCTCTTAATGGCTGAACCATCTCTCCAGCCCCCACCCCAATTTATTAAACATGGTTTCTGGGATCTGAACTCGGGTTTTCATTACTTTTACCCGCCAAGTCATCTTTTATGCCCCAACAAATTCAAACTTTGAAAGCAGAACCATGTTTACATGGGGGAATCAAGGGAAACAGGAGGGGAGGTTGGGGATATATTTGAAAAGACATTATATATATAAATTTAATTATAAGAGGAAAAATTCTAAAACTAGAATTTTAGAAAAGTAGAAGTGCCATTCATTGTATGAAATGTTTTAGTGGCTCTGAAGATTGAGCCTAGCATCTTGTACATGCTAGGCAAGTACCCTACTATTGACATATCCTTCGCCTCAGTGGCCTCTTAAAATAGGCCATTTTATGTGTTGAATGGGCCTTAGGAACTGTGTAACCCAACCAATTCATTTGATTGATATAGGAGACACTGTATCCATCCAAGGGTGTCTCGTGTTCTCACTCAAGACTTTTTTTAAAAAATTTTTTATTGTTTATTTAACTTTATTTTATGTGCATTGATGTGAAGGTGTCAGATCCCCTGCAACTGGATCTTCCGACAGGTGCGAGCTGCCATGTGGGTGCTGGGAATTGAACCCAGGTCCTCTGAAAGAGCAGTCAGTGCTCTTAACCACTGAACCATCTCTCCAGCCCCTCACTCAAGACTCTTTACTCAGCCCATCTGCATCTAGATTCACTGGCTTAATCCTTTTTGTTTTCTGAGACAGGGTCTCTTCTCTATACAACCCTGGCTGTCAAGGAACTTACTATGTAGACCAGGCTAGTCTTGAATTCAAGATTGAGCCATCTATCTCCGTCTTCTGAGTGCTGGGATTAAAAAAACCACATCTGGCTTACATATTTTTAAAATTACATTTGTGGGCATGTGTGTGTACACATGTGTGCACACATGTGCCATGGCATATGTCTAGAGGGCAGAGGACAACTTGTGGGGAGTCAGGTCTCATTTTACCACCTCAGTCCCAGGGATCACTCTCAGGTCATCAGGCTTGGAGACAAGCGCCTTTATCCTCTGAGCCATCTTCTTAGTTCCTACATAAACACGCACATGTTTATTTTTTGAGATAAAGTCTCAAATAGTTCTGGGTGGTCTGGAACTATATAGAGTAGGCTGCCTTCGAACTTGCAGAGACCTGCTTGCCTCTTCCTCCAAGTGCTAGAATTAAAGGTGTGCCTTATCAGGTCCAGACTAACTTAAGTTTTTAAAAACTGTGGTGGTTTGAAAGAAAATGACCCCCAAAGGGAGTGGCACTATTAGGAGGTGTGGCCTCATGGGAAGAAGCGTGTCACTGTGGGGGTGGGCTCTAGGGTCTCTTTTGCTTAAGCTTCCCTCAGTACGATTAATCAACTTCCTGTTGGTCTCAGCTCTAGCACTACTTCTGCCTGCTCTCCGTCTTGCTCCCTGCCATGATAACGGACTGAAACTCTGAAACCGTAAGCCAGCCTCCTCAATTAAATGTTTTTTTTTTTTTCTAGACACGGTTTCTCTGTAGCTTTGGAGCCTGTCCTGGAACTAGCTCTTGTAGACCAGGCTGGCCTCGAATTCAGAGATCTGCCTGTCTCTGCCTCCAGAGTGCTGGGATTAAAGGCGTGCACCACCATCACCCAGCTTCAATTAAATGTTTTTATTTATAAGGATTGGCATGGTCATGGTGTCTCTTCACAGCACTAAAAACCTAAGTAAGACAAAAACTAAAAAACAAATTTGTTTAAAAAAATAATCCTCAGGGTCTGGTGAGATGGCTCACTGAATATATGTAAGTGCTGTGCAGTTTGATTCCTGGAACCACATAAAGGTAGAAGGCAAGAACTAAATCCTGGAAGTTATTCTCTGTTCCCCACAAATGTAGAAGAGTACTTGCATGTACAGTAATAAAAATAAAAAAAAATCCTCGGGGCCTCACAAATGCTAGGTAAGAACTCTATTGCTGAATTATACCTGTAGTCCAATAATAATATTTTGATCACAGAAAATCATCAGGTTATAATACATCTTAAAGCAATGTGCATTCAGATATAATTGTTGCTTTGTCTCTGAAGGTGAGTTTTCCTAGTTTAACTTTTTAGTTTTTGGTTTTTCAAGGTAAAGTTTCTCTGTGTAGTCCTGGCCATCCTGGAACTTGTTCCATAGACCAGGATGGCCTCAAACTCAAGAGATCCTCCTGTCTCTGCCTCCTGAGTGCTAGGATTAAAGATATGTGGCACCACTGCCCAGCTTAACTTTTTTTTTTAACTTATCATCGGGGCAGGAGAGATAGTTATACTATTTTGTAGAGAACCGAAATTCAGCTTCCAGCACCCATGTTGAACAATTTACTGCCTTTTGTAACTACAGCTCCAGACAATCTGATATCCTCTTGTGGCCTCCATGGATACCTACACTCGTATGCATACACACACACACACACACACACACACACACATATAATTATATATATATATAATTGTGTGTGACTGTATGTATATGGACACATTCACCATGGTGAGAATGTAGAGGTCAGGGAGCAACTTTTGGGAGTTGGTGCATTCTTTCCATGAGTTCTGGTGGAATCAGGCTTGTGTGGCAAGTGCTTTTATCCAATGAGCCAATTCATCTGCTTAAGTTAACTTTCAACAACTGAGATCACCCACTTCATAAGGGAATTTCCACTTGTTTGTTTTGAATTTTTTGAGTTAGGCCTTCATGTAGCCCAGGCTGGCCTTGAATTCACTATAAAGTTACATTTAGCCCGAACCTGATTTTTCTGCATCTACCTTCCAAGTTCTGAGATTAGGCATGTACCACTAAGCCCAGGCTCATTTTTCTTTCTTCTCTGAAATCTTCACTTCTTTGTGTTTATTCATCAGTAAGAATTTTTGTGTATGCCAGGTATAGTGGTGCATCTTTCCTCTCAGCATTTGGAAGGTAAAGGCAAGCATATCTCTGTGAGTTTGATGCTAGCTGGAGTTACATAGTGAGACCCCCTGTTTTGTTTTTTTTTTTTTTTTTTTTGGTTTTTCGAGACACGGTTTCTCTGTGGCTTTCTCTGTTTCTCTGTTCCTGCGCTGGAACTAGCTCTTGTAGACCAGACTGGTCTCGAA
>JAQHUG010000278.1:917139-938389 GCA_028555095.1 Dicrostonyx torquatus | reverse complement strand
CTTGGGGGCTGGAGAGATGGCTCAGCGGTTAAGAGCATTGCCTGCTCTTCCAAAGGTCCTGAGTTCAATTCCCAGCAACCACATGATGACTCACAACCATCTATAATGAGGTCTGGTGCCCTCTTCTGGCCTTCAGGGGTACACACAGACAGAATATTGTACACATAATAAATAAATATTTAAAAAAAAAAAAAGACCCTGAGACTTACAAGGTAAACAAGCCCAATTAGTTCATCCAAGTCTCATTGTTTTTTTCCATCATGTAGCCTCAAGGACTTAACTCAGGTCCTCAATCTCGGCAGCATGTGCTCTTACCCACTGAACCATCTCACTCGCTCAAGCTAGATTTTAAAAATTATTTTATTTGTATGGGTACTTTGCCTGCATGTATATTTGTACAGTATGTGTATGTCTGTGCCCACAGAGGCCAGAAGAGGGCATCAGATCCTCTGGAATTAGAGCTATAGATGGTTGTATGTTACCATGTGGGTACAGGAAATTAAACTTGGGTCCCTTGAAAGCACAGTCAGTGTTCTTAATCACTGAGTCACCTTTTAAGTCCCTAACTAGACTTTCCTTATAGGGTCTTGACATGTATCCTAGGCTGCTCTCCAGCTCTCTATTCTCAGCCTCTTGAGTTATTAGGATGATAGGGGTGTGAGGGCAGAATACTTGTCTTATTTATTCCTTCATCCTTTAAAACAATAAGTCAATTCCTAGGGTTTTGTGAGCATATGCAGTAGAGGAGTAGATGGTATATTTCTTTAGATCCTCAGCTAAAAATAGTTATTTTAGCCACAGTCTAAAGATGAAATTTGTAATGTGGTTTTAGCTCATATATAAGTGTGAGGTTAAACTGTATAAATTGATTTTATCACTTGGAATGTAAAGGAAGGAGGATCAAAAGTTCAGGGTCACCCTTGAAGCCAGCCTGGTATATAGGAAAACAACTCTCAAAAGAAGGTTGGTTGTGGTGACTCATGCCTCCAATCTCAGTACCTAGCACATAGGACGCAGAAGCAGGAGGATCCCTGAAAGAATGGGGCTGCCTAGCCTGGTCAATAACATAATCTTAGGCCAGCCAGGGTAACTTGGTAAAACTGTCTTGTCTCTATTGGTATGGGCTTGTAAACACATCTTTAGGGAGGTGAAGGTAGGAGATCAGACATTCATGGTCATCTTTAGCTATATATGGTATTTAAGGCCAGTCTCGATTATATGAAAGACTGTCTCCAAAACAAAGACAAACAACAATAAAAAAGGAATTTGCCACCAGTATGTTGATAGTTATGGAGAAGAGTTTTACTATAGAGGAAAACACAAAGAAAAGGTTCTACATAACTGGCTTCCTGGGGCTAGAAGAACTTTGCCAAAGTAGTATTCTCATACAGACAGAGACCTGAGCTACCATATGGTCCCAAGGACTAGGAAATGATTCTCAAAATCCCTACATGGACAGCTAAACATTGCATAATGAACATGAGCTCATGTATATTCCCTCTGAAAACATCCCAGAAATCACAGAATAAGAACTACAGAGATAAATCCTATAGATAGTAGAAATAGGATAGGGCAGGACAGTGGAAGCTGAAAAGTCAATAGGCAAACAAAAATTTACTGTGTGGAGTTATGCTACCCATAGGAAGGGTGCCCAGCAAGAAGCAGGCCTGCCAACAGGTGCTGGAACAGAGGCCACAGGTGCCTGTGAGGAGTGGGGAGATGGCTCTATTCTCTTTCACCTTGCCCTGCCCTTCCCATGAGATAGAGCCTAAGTTTCTTATGTGGAATTCAGGCTTGCCTGGTACAGTTGAGACTGGGGCTGTGATGCCATACTGAAGTGGCAGGGCACAGCCTACACACGGGTTGGTGACAGGCCAGGCTCTTGTTGTCTTGCTTACAGATGGTCAGGGGGTTGAAGTATCCTCTAGCAGGGAAGCTACCTACTTACAGCTAGTTAAGTCATGAAAGCACATCTCAACATAAGGTGATCCAGTACCCTCAGTACAGTGCTATTACTGCAAAAGACAAGAGAGGGGAGCCTGCTGCAACCCAGAAGGCAGAGTTCCATAAAGTTTCTGTGAAAAGTGCACAGAAAGAAGACATTTTGAGAGAACTATAAATTGTATCTTCTGGGAACAGTAAGATTTTACAACCATGAAACAAAGAATAAGCTCATTCTAAAAAGTAAACTCTCACAAAGTAAGGAAAAAATGCCAGTTTTATTTGCTTTGATATTATTTTTTTTAGACAGGGTTTCACTCTATAGCTCAGAATGGCCTGGAACTCATTATATAAGCCAGACTGTCCTCAAACTCATAGTGATTCTTCTGCCTCAACCTCCTGAGTACTGATGACAAATGTTAACCCACAATGTCCTATCTTTATTTTGTTTAGGACCAAGATATTCCACTTGTGACTCAGGCTGGCATCTCACAATCCTCCTGCTTCTGCTTCCCAAATGCTAGGATTATAGTCTTGAGCCAAACCCCATTTGGAAAGCTGATTTTAAAAAAATATGAACAAAATAAATAGCAGTGGCAATCATAATCATCATAATAAAAACCATGCCTGATAGCTCAGGCCTGTAAACCTAGTCACTTGAGAGCCTGAAACAGGAGGATTTAAATTTCAAGGCCTCCTGGGGATACGGAGTGTCTTCAAGACCCAGCTAGGCAACCTAATAAGACCCTGTGTTAAAATAAAAGTCAAAAAGAGGACTGGCGATGTACTATAGCATTAAAACATTGCCTGGTATGAGCCAGGTCCTAAATTCAATTTCCAGCACTGCAAACACAACAACAAAAACCTTACATGAGAGGTAGACAAAGCCTCAGGGATGCTGCAGAGAGGAAGGCCGCCCTCTGCTGGCAGACTGATGGCAAAGCATCACAGACTACTGCTTGCACTTAAAGGGCAACTGGGATTTTATGAGTAGGGAAGGGCCTTTCTTTGGTGGAAGAAAAACCACAAGAAAGAGAACAAAACACAGCTGCTACAAAGCCTAAATACAAAACACTGGATTTCAGGAAAAAGGCAAGGGGCCTTTACAGATTTGGTTGTATTTGGGTCTATTCCTTGTTTCTGAAGGAAACATACTCTACCTTAACTTGGCCAAAGAGCACATCTCCTTCCCATCCTGACTTTCCTGCCAAGCCTGCCCTCGCTTTCCATTTTGGGGCATGCTGCCAAGCACACACAGCCTCTGAAGGGCTACAGGGCCTGTTTGGATGAACAGATAGTATTAAGAGGGTTCTGGCCTCCATTCAGTGACTCTTTCCTAGTACTCTACATATAACTAGAGCCCTTAGGAATGTGAAAGCTCTATGATCAAAGAGAAATCACCACTGCGGGAGTGAACAGTGTCTCTCTGACTGAAGAACATGGTGCTTACAGTTTAGGAACAAGGGCGAATCTCATCTTGCTTAGTAGTTCATCCTCTTGGAGCATGACCAGGGCAACAGGGTACATTTGATCAAAGTCAAAGTTAAACTGCACACCAGCTGGTGGGTCACGAAGGAAATTCCTCTTGTCCTGTGATGAAAAGCGGAGGCAAAAATAGGTGGGTGGGGGGGAAAATCACAAAACACAACTAATATAATGTATCATGGATTTGATACACTGAATCTTTTTGTTGTTTTGAGACACAAAACAACAGGGTTTCTCTGTGTAGCCCTGGCTGTCCTGGAACTCGATCTGTAGACCAGGCTGACCTCAAATTTAGATATCCCAAATGCTTCCCAAATGCTTGGATTAAAGGTGTGCTTTAGTTTTAACCAAGCCTTTAGTCACAAGGTCAACTGAGCTGTCACTGACTTTCCTACTTACAAGAGACAAGAGAAAAATCCATCCTTCCAAGTATTTTTGTAACACTTACCTGGACAGAGGCTCCCAGGAGGTCAGATAGTTCACTCAATTAGTTGAAATCATATAAACATGTGTTTGTTTTTACTGGACACTTTTAGGTATGTGAACTCAAGGCCAAGCACAGTGGAGCAGGCCTGCAATCCCACCAATAGGGAGGTAGAGGCCAGAGGATCAGGACTTCGAAGTCAGCATCATCTATACAGAGGTTTGGAAGTCAGCCTAGGCTACACGAGACCCTGTCTCAAAAAGACAAGAAACAGGGCTGATGAGATGGTTCAGTAGGTAACAGTGTTTGCTACCATGCCTGATAACTTGAGTTTGATCGCTAGGATCCACAGAGTGGAAGGAAGAAGATGGGGCTGGAGTGATGGCTCAGTGGTAAAGAGCACTGGTTGCTCTTCCAGAGGAACCAGGTTTAATTTCCAGCACCCAAATAGCAACTCATAATGTCTGCAACTTCAGTTCTAGGGGATCCAACACCCTCTTCCAGCTTCCTCAGGCACTGCATGTAAGTGGTGCATGGACATAAAGGTAAAACACCCATACACATAAAATAAAAATTAAAAACCAAAAATCAAGCAACAGAAATAACAACACCATCACTACCACAAAACATTTGAGAACAGCAGAGAATCAAGAACCCCAGAACCAAGAGCTAGGCATGGTACTGAATGCCTGGAATCCCTGTACTTGGATGGTAGAAGCAGGAGGCTTAGACATTTAAGGCCAGCCTGTGCTACCCTAGTAAGTTTGGGACCAGACTGGCCTGCCTCAAAACAAAAACTCAACAAAGTAAAACAACACAACACAGAATCTTACTAGTTAGAGAAAACTGGTTCAACGTAACATTCTCCTGTGCCTATCTCTCCAATATATCTGGTATCTATGTGTGATGGCTAATCTTGGTTGTCAACTTGACTACATCTGGAATCAACTAAAACCCAAGCTGCTAGGCACTCCTGTGAAAAATTTATTAATCAGATTATTTGAAGCAGGAAAACCCATCCTAAACCTGGCAGCCCACAAATAAAGGACACAGGAGGAAACACTGCTTTTTGCTTGCTTGCCCTTTCTCTCTATGGCAAATTCGTCTATCCTATTGCTGCAGCTGGTATTAAATCCAACTTCTTCAGGATTCCAATGTAGACTGAAGACCGGCAGCTACATCCAGGAACCTTCCAGGACTGCAGCACCAGACAGGGACTGCAGAGATATTCAGCCTTGTGGACTGGACAACTAACAGATTCTCAGCTTTCCGTTGTGAGATAGTTGCTGATTATTTGAACCACAACCTGAGAGCCAGTCTAATAAATCTACTCTTAATACTTATATTCAGTCTGTCAGTACTGTGCCTTTAGAGAATCCTGACTGGTAGAGCAGGCAAGATTTCACATAAACAAAAAGGCAGCAGTCCACACACTGTGATTAGCTAGCACTGTTTTTTTTTTTAAAGATCTTGTTTGATATAAAAGGCATTTTCACTTTTCAAAAACATCATTTTTTTCTTTTTTTTTTAAAAAGATTTTATGTGTATAGGTGTTTTCCCAACATCTATGTCTGTGTACCACATGCATGCCTGATGACTGAAGAGGTCAGAAGAGGGTGTAGGATTCTGAGACTGGGAGTTACTGATGGTTGTAAGCAGCCATGTAGGTGCTGAGAATCTGGGTCCTCTGAAAGAGCATCCACTGTTCTTAACCACTGAGCCAACTGGCCAGTCCCAACTTTTTGTTTAAAAGACAGTCTCTTATAGTAAAGACTATTGTTAAATTCTCTCTATTGGAGGATAACTTTGAACTCCTGATCCTCCTGATTCCACCTCCTGACTGTTGGGACAACAAGCATGAATGCTCACTTTCCTTCTTAATTCAAGGTCATGAACAACTTTCTAGCTCTAAGGGCTAAATTAAATGAGCACCTACTATCATAACTTACTAAACCAGACCTATATCCATAGTCATTTAAATAGTTTTTAACCTGTTGGAAAGAATTCTAAAAGCCAGATATAATGGCACACATCTGTCATATGAGCACTTGGGAGGCTAAAGGTGGAGGATTGCTTAGAATTTGAGACCAGACTGCGCTACAAACTGATTTCAAGAATTCCTTTTAAAAGGGAGAGTTTTTATTCTTTATAATGTGATCTTTAAAATTTTTAAATTTATTATCATTATTGTGTGTGTTGGGGGGAAATAGGGGCACACACCCCTGTGACACAGCTTGTATGCAGAGGTGAGATGACAACTTTGTGGATTTGGTTCTCTCTCCCATCTTTTATGTGGGTCCAACAGATTGGACTCAAGTCACCAGGCTTGTGAGGCAAGAGTTTTCTTTACCCACTGAGCCATCTTGTTGGCCCATAAAATGATATCTTTTGCAGAAATTCCCATAAGTGGAGTTTCTGGTCCATGAGTACAATGATTTCAATGACTATTACCCAGGCTTTCCTGTAGAAGAGGTATATGGCAAGGAAGACTCACAAATTTTAACTAGAAAAACAAAACAATAGAAGTGGGGGTGCTAGTGGTACAGCTCAGTGATAATAGAGCACATGAATAAACTACATAGTAAAAAAGGTCCTGAATTCAATCCCTACCTAGTGCCAAAAAGGGGTAGGGTAGTTAAAGAGAGTATCCAGTGAGACAGCTCAGCGATCACTGGGACCCACATGGTAGGAGAGAATTAACACCCTGCATGGTATACCTTGATCTCCACATGTGCTGTCATGTATACAAACATACACACAAAATAAATGCAACAAAATTTTTTACAAAAGGAAAAAGTAGGTTAAAAACAAAAAAAATGAGCCTTGAATCCCAGCACTTAGGAGGCAAAGGCAGGTAGATATCTAAGTTCTGAGGAAGCTGGAGCTATGTTGTAAGACCTCGTCTCAAAAACAAAAAAATTGGGGAAGCACTGGAGAGTTGGCTTAGCAGTTAAGACCATTGGCTGTTCTTCCAGAGGACCTGGGTTTGAGTTCCAGCACCCATATAGAAGCTAATAATTACCTTCAACTTCAGTTCCAGGGGATCCCACACCTTGCCTCCAAGGGCACCAGGTATACATGTGGTACATAGACATATATGCAGGCATATAATACCCACACAGACAAAAATAAACATGAAAACTATTGATTACAGTGAAAATAGGGATTTTTGAAGTTATGTGCACTGAGCTTTGATAAAGCTGGCCTTTGCTCTCTGAAAGAACACATTAGAATCTCAGTCCCCTCTGTGCAATAGGGCTAAAAACACTAGCTACACAGTGGTCATGCTAGGAGCCTCAAAAGATAGTATGGGGAAATAATTTCTGAAACTGTCCTTTGTAACATCACTGTTTTGTGGGCCAGCAAATGAAATGCCATCTATATCAATGTCAATTACCAACAAACATTATGTAGGTAAAGAGAAAATACGGAACACAATCATTTCATTCAAAGAACTGCATTGCCTCAAAACTTCATCTTACTATATCTCAAAGATTATCAAATCATATAAAAGAATCTCTTTCTTTTTGAAACATCTTTATTATATAGCCCCACCTAACCTCAAACATGTGACAATCTTCCTGTATCAATCTCCCAAGTACTAGGATTACAGGTATGAGCCTCTATCTTTTTAAGGCTGAAACAATGATTTGGCATAATAGGCTATACTTTAATGTGAAAAAAGAAAAGTATAAGCTAACTCAGTTTTTTTATTAAATATTTATTATGTGTACAATATTCTGTCTGTGTGTATGTCTGAAGGCCAGAAGAGGCACCAGACCTCATTACAGATGGTTGTGAGCCACCATGTGGTTGCCGGGAATTGAACTCAGGACCTTTGGAAGAGCAAGCAATGCTCTTAACCACTGAGCCATCTCTCCAGCCCAACTACTGGGGTTAATAAATGAGCATGTCCATGAGGTTGAGGTTAAGGCTGGCCAAGAGTGTCTCAGAGGCTGTAGCCTAGCGAGTCTGGTTATCTTCAACTCCTGTCCTTCAGGGTCAGGGGTTCTGCCTCAGGCAGTAGGGCTGCACAGACGAAGGCTGGGCAGGTAGAGTGTCTCTGATGGGCAATACTGGACCCAGTTTAATTACTGAATTGTAAAAGGGATAAACAGTAACTGCCTAGCATATTGAAATATAGTGCAGACAAAACCACAAATGTACACATCTAAACATGAATGTACACACAATGATGTTCCCAGCCTCCATGTAGCCCTATGCACAGTCTTGNATGGTTGTGAGCCACCATGTGGTTGCCGGGAATTGAACTCAGGACCTTTGGAAGAGCAAGCAATGCTCTTAACCACTGAGCCATCTCTCCAGCCCAAGTTTTTTTTTTAAAGTTAGGCTGGGTGGCCTTTAATTCCAGCACTTGGGAAGCAGAGACAGAAGCATCTCTTTATCTCTGAGAGTTCGAGGCCAGCCTGGTCTACAGAGCCAGGGCAGCCAAGGCTGTTACAGAGAAACCCTGTCTCGAAAAAAAAGTCACGGATCAGTGAGACATAGTCACAGGGCCCCACCCCTGCCTGAAGATCTAAACGTATCTTCTTCAGTGGTATAGCCACTGGTAAATTGGTCATGTTCCTGTAAATAGCTTCTAATTCACACTCCTGTAAGCAATCCTAATGAAACTCATCGAGTCAACAAGAACAAAGGCTGGGGATGTAGCTTGGTGCTAAAGTACTTATCTATCATGTCTGACACAGTAATGCAAAAACAAAACAATCCAGGAAGTTACTAAAAAAATCATCAAAGTTAACATGCATGTTCTTAAGCTTTCAAAAATGTTTTTAAAAACTGTAAAAATAAAAAAAGGACATGGTGGCACATGTCATTAATCCCAGCACTCAGGAAGCAGAGGCAGGTGGACAGCCTGGTCTATGTAGTGAGTTCCAGGACAGCCAGAACTATCTATTGAGACCCTGTCAAACCAAACCAACCAAAACTGTACAAGCCTGGCATGGTGGTACACACTTGGAACCTCAGTACTAGGGAAGCTTAAAAAGGAAGACAGTTGTAGGCCGGCCTAGGTTACATAGTGAGTTCAAGGTCAGCCTAGGCTACATAGCAAAACCCAGTCTCAAAAAACAAACAAAAAAGAAACTAAAATCCAAACAAGAGCATGTAAAAATGGCATATAAGAAAAAGAATTTGGACAAGTTGTGATGGCAGACGTTTTTAATCTCAGTACTTGGTAGGCAGATGGACTTCTGTGAGTTTGGGGCTAGCCTGGTCTTCAGAGCAAGTTCCAGAACAGCCAAAGCTATGTAGTGAGACCCTGTCTCCAAAAAAGAAAATGAAAGAGAAGAAAAAGAATTCAGCTAAAGAGAAAATCCTGTGAACAGAGATGTACTATGATAGGAGAAAAGTCTTACCTACATAGGGTATTTAAAGGGTACTCACAGCTGATAAAGCCAAAATCTGCTGTTGAATTGTTTCTTCATCATGACTATCAACCCATGGTGGCACAGCTGCTTCTATATAGGAGAAAAAAATGTTATTGGGGCTAGAGAGATGGCTCAGTAGTTCAAGATTTTTTTTTTTTTTTTTTTGGTTTTTCAAGACAGGGTTTCTCTGTGGCTTTGGAGCCTGCGCTGGAACTAGCTATTGTAGACCAGGCTGGTCTCGAACTCACAAAGATCCGCCTGCCTCTGCCTCCCGAGTGCTGGGATTAAAGGCGTGCGCCACCACTGCCCGGCCCAGTAGTTCAAGATATTAAAAAAAATCTTGGTGATATTGCAGAGAACCTTGGTTCAGTTCCAAGAACCCACATGGCAGCTCACAATTGCCTATTAATTCCAATTCCAGGGGATCTGACACCTTCTTCTGGCTTCTGCAGGCACTACATGGTTACAACAGTTAAACCGTAATCTCTCATTTCAAAAAAACAAAAACAAAAACAAGGAAGATTTTTATAAGACCACTTAAAATTGTAATTTACCAATAAGCTCCAAATATGATTATTCACTGTAATACCCAGACTTAATTTGTAAGCTTTATGCATATATTTGGTCAACAAATACTCTACTTGAATGGTACAGTACAGAATTCTGACAACAATTTAATCAGTTAACCAAAATCAGTATAACTGGGCCCATACAATGGCTCAGTGGGTAAAGGTACTTACCCACAAGACTGAAGACCTGAATTTGATGCCTGGCATCACATGGTGGAAAGGTCCTTTGACCTCCAAATGTGCAAAGTGACACACATGAGTGTATATATGCACACACAGACAAACAGTGGGGGAAAAACACTGTGGATCCCTGAACATGTTATTTCAAGAAGAATTAAAATATCAAGAATATAAAATCCTATTCTAATCATAAGGAAATAGCAGACAAAGCTCAATATACAATAGTATATTAAGATGGGAACAGCCCACCCTCAGCACTTGGATGTGGAGTCAGGAAGGCCAGGAATTCAAAGATAACCTCAACTACATAGAAAATATAAGGTCGGCCAAGACTGTCTAAGACCCTGCCTCAAAAAAATAAAAAAGACAAAGTTGTTAGAATATTCCAGACTAAAGAACTAAAGAAGGCTAAGAGAAATGACAGAATATAATATCATATCCTCAACTAGGACTTAACTAGATTCTGGTGGGAAATGTTATAAAGGACATCATTGGGTCAACTAGCAAAATGAATATGTGTTAGATTTGTGTATTATGTCTCTAAGCATGGTAGTACATGTCTGTATCTTGGCACTTGGGAAGCTGAGGCAAATAATTGCTTCAAGTTCTAGGCAGCCTGAGCTACAGAGTGAGAAGCTGTTAAAAGAAAAAAGTTGGGCGTGGTGATCCACTTTAATCCTAGCACTTGGAAGAAAGAGGCAGGCAGTTCTCTGTGCAGAACTCTATCAGTTCAAGGATATCCCGGACTACACAGCAAGTTTCAGGTCAGCCAGGGACACACAGTACAACCCTGTCTCAAAAAAAAAAAAAGCTGAAGTGATGATTCAGTGCTTTAGACTTTATGACAAAGGGTAAAGATGGCTCAGAAGTTAAGAGCACTTGCTACACTTCTGGGAGGATACAGGTTTGATTTCCAGCATATATGTAGTGATGTAGTGGCTCATAACTTTCTGAAATTCCAGTTCGAGGATGATCTGATACCTTCTTGTGAGCTCCTCAGGTGTCATACTGCTCTTGCAGAGGCCCCAGCATCCATTGTCAGGTAGCTCACACCCACTTACAACCACAGCTCTGAGGCACATGGCCCTATCACAATACACATAATTAACAATAAAAATAAATAGAAAGGGCTATTAAGATGGCTCAGCTGTTAAAAGCAGCTGATGCCATGAGTTTGATCTTTGGGACCCACATGGTAGGATAGAATCCTGGAAGTTGTCCTCTGCCACACAAAGGCCAGAAATAAATAAAGGTAATAAAAACAAGAGAGAAAGAGAGAATAGGATCTTGAGAAGTGAAACCAAAGCAAAAGACCAATTAGAGACGATGAACTATAGGGCTGGAATCAAATTGTCAATGACCAGTTAGAATCTGAATGCTGAGCATACCAAGATGACATACACCTAGCTAGGTATGATTAGGAAGGGAATGCAGGACTCCACTCAAGCAGTCATCTGCTCTTTATAGTAGATTCTAACTGTACTAACCCCCAACACATGTCAGACTCAAAGCAATCCATTCCAAGTAAAGAGGTAGTTCCAGATTTGCCCCATACACGGTGATGAGGTGTTGAGCTGGGGATATAGTAGCTCTGTTGGTAGAATGCTTGCTTAGCATGCCCAAGATCCTAGGTTCCATTCCCAGCACAGTACAAATCCAGTATTGTGATGTATACCTATAATGCTACCATTTGGGAGGCAGAGAAAGGAGGGATGAAATTCAAGGTCTTCAATGACTGCAGCAAGTTAGAGGTCAGCCTTGGCTATGTGAAGCCCTGTCTTAAAAAGAAACAAATGAAAAACAGTTGGTATCAATGTTAAATTTCTGGGCCTAGCTTTTTACAAACACCTGTCAATGTTGTGATCTGCAATGTAAAGACTAGAAGTCTTACAGCTCTCACACTTGCTGTCCTAGTTGAGAAGTAGAAAAAAGAATCTGACAACATAAATTATTTATTGCTGGTGATAGTGTTTTATTTATTGATTGATATTGCACAGTGTTTCATATAACCCAGGTTGGACTCCAACTTACTATGTAGCTGAGGTTGGCTTAAACTCTTGATCTTTCTACCTTTGCTTCTCAAACGCTGGAGTTTCAGGTACCTGCTATATTTTTGTTTTGATTTTTGTTTTTAGACTAGGTCCTGCTAATCCAGCTGGTCTCAAACTCCTAGCAATCCTTTTGCCTTAGCCTCTTGGGTACTGGAATCACAGGTGCGCACTAAAAGGCCTGATTAGGCTTTGGTCTTTTTGATTGATCCTCTTTCATGTTTAGTAAAAGACTGAATTCTTTGTGTGTGTGTGTGTGTGTGTGTGTGTGTGTGTGTGTGTGTGTGTGTGTGTGTTTATTTTCTCTCTACACAGACCTGGCTGTTCTGGAACTGATTATGTAGACAAGGCTGGCCTCGAACTCTCAGCAATTGACCTTTCTCTGCTTCCCAAGTGCAGGGATCAAAGGCATGCACCACTACATTCAACTATTTTTTTAAAAAATTGATTTTTTTTTCTTTTTGGTTTTTCGAGACAGGGTTTCTCTGTGGTTTTGGAGCCTGTCCTGGAACTAGCTCTTGAAGACCAGGCTGGACTCAAACTCACAGGGATCCGCCTGCCTCTGCTTCCCAAGTGCTGGGATTAAAGGTGTGCGCCACCACTGCCCGGCTGAAAATTCGACTATTTTTTTAATTTAAAAAGTTTTTTGGGGCTGAAGGGATGGCTCAGTGGTTAAGAGCACTGACTGCTCTTCCAGAGGACCCGGGTTCAATTCCCAGCCCCCACATAAGATCTCACAACTGTCTGAAGATCCAGTTCAAGGGGATCTGACACTTCACACCTTCACATCAATGCACATAAAATAAAAGTTAAATAAACCATAAAAATATTTAAAAAAGAAAGCTTTTTTCCCAATTTTGTAGCCCAGGCTGGCCTGGACTGAACTATGTATCTCAGGCTAGGAGTACAGCCTCAAACTCACAGCAATCCTTCTGCTTTAGCTTCCCAAGTGCTGGGATTCTAAGTGTGAGCCTATTCTTGGCTGTACATAGACATTTTTGGTGCTTAGAATCTAACCCAGGGCCCTGTATACACTATGCACATGTTCTACCACTGGGCTTCACACCAGTATTATAAGTTTTTGTATTCTTAGAGCCTTAGTATAGGTCTAGCACATAATAAATGCTCAATAAAACCTAGTAAGAAGCTGGTATGGTAGCTCAGCAGTAGCACTTGCCTAGCATATGTAAGCACCCAGGGTTGATCTCCAGCACCAAAAACTGACACACACATATTCACACACACAAAAACTTGGCTGAGAAACTAAGATAAACTTATATCATACCTGACTTCTTCGTATGCTGTTCTTCAACAAATTTTTTCTGTTCTTTTTGAAAATCTCCTATAATGGTCTGTTAAAAAACACATGAAAAGTCAAATTACTTTGAAAGTTTACTATTAGGTAAGAATTATAGTCATAATACATGTGTACATGTATGAAATTGTCCAAGAATCAAGAAAAGATATTCTAGAAAAATTCCATCAGCACATTATATTTTACTTGAGTTAAAAAGATGATTACATTAGCTACTTACAACTTTCAAAAATTTCTCCTTTTAAAAGTTCTCTAAATGTACCTTATCAATGATGTCATCTATTTTTCCTTCTTCCACAGATTTCTTTATTGTCTGAGCTGTTTCAGCAACAGACTCAGTTATCTTCTTTGTGGCAGCACTTGCAAAGTTAAACAAATAATCTGTAAAGGAAAAAAGGGTCTGTGCTTCATCCAAGTACAATGGTTATCACACCTTCCCATCAGTATCTGCAGGGAGATCTGTTTAAGGCCCTTTTTGGATACCAAAATCTGTACACGTTTAGGTCCCCTTTGTAATAATGGCACAACATAGAACCTATGAATATTCACCTATATAGTTCTGTGTAAGTTAAATCACCTTTACTGGAATCCAAACAGGTTCTCATGGGTTGCATAGCTCTTAAACACTAAACCATCTCTTCAGTACTCACACTGTCATTCTAATCTAAGGAAATCATTATTTGAAAACTGGCAAACTGGCTGGCCATGGTGGTACATGTCTATAACCCCAGCATTTGGGAGGCAGAGGCAGATAGATTCCTGTAAGTTCAAGACTAGCTTGCTCTCTACATAGCTAGTTTTAGGTCAGCCAGGGATATATATTGAGACTCTGTTATCCACCACTCCCCTACAAAAAGATAGTAGGGGGCTAGATGGCTTAGTAAGTAAAAACACTTCTCAAAAAGCACAATGATCCCCAACTCCTAAATGTTGTCTCCCAATTTGCACCATGGCACACATATACCCACATACAAAAATTATCAAAGCTGACAGAAACATGACATGAGGCTAGAATAGGAAGGAAAAAACATGTAATAGAAAACCCTTAGCAAATTAACATTCTTACACACAGGTAGGTTAATTTTCAAAGGTATTTCACTTAATTTTAGAATCTCAGAAATCTGAAGTATTAGCAGGGTGCTTAGAAGTGACCAGATTCTCCTTTGATGGTGGTGCATGCCTTTAATTCCAACACTTAGGAGGCAGAGGCAATCAGATTTCTGAGAATTTGAAGCCAGCCTGGTCTACAGAGCTAGTTCCAGGCCAGCCAAAGCTATGAAAAGAAACCCTGTCTCAACACCAAAAAAAGTGACCAGACTCAACTTTTTTTTAAAATATTCCCCCCAGATTTATTTATTTATTATGTATAATCTGTTCTGCCTGCAGGCCAGAAGAGGGGACCAGATCTCATTACAGATGGCTGTGAGCCACCATGTAGTTGCTGGGAATTGAACTCAGGACCTTTGGGAGAGCAGGCAGTGCTCTTAACCACTGAGCCATCTCTCCAGCCCCAGACTCAACTTTATATCCAGGTAATAAACCACTTCCCAGTACATGACTTTGAGAGGCCATAATTTCTTAGTATTACCCACAAATAGCTGAAAGCTTTTGCAAGTCTCTTGTCATTTCCACCTCTCAGTTGTAGGTCTCTCTTCCCCCACAACAAGAATCTGTTATTGCTGGGCATAATGGCACGCATCTATAATCCCAACACTTAGGAGACAGAGGCAGGCAGATCTCTTGTGATTTCGAGGCCAGCCTTGTCTACATAGTGGGTTCCAGGACTGCCAGAGCTACATAGTAAGATCTTGTATGTACAACAAAAACCAAAACTATTACTGTGTGTATGAGTACATGATGTATGTGGGGATAGGCACATGTGCCATGTGGGTATATTGGAGATTAGAGGACAACTCTGTGGTGGCACTTCTCTCCTTTCTGTGGGTTATGGGAAACAAAAGCAGGTCAACAAACTTTCAAGGCCAGTGTCTATACCCACTGATCTATCTTGCTGGGTCCCTAGGTCTGTCTTTTCTCTTAGGGAATATAAACTTCTAATCTACTTATCTAAGCAATGTCCTTAAATTTCTTTCTCTTCAAACTAACACAGCCAGTTCCAAAGGCTACTGTTCTTTAGAATCAAAGCTCTCTCTGTAACTAGAAATGTGCTATCAGAACTCAATTAGGTGTCTTTGAGACAGAGTTTTGCTATCTAGCTTTGTCTAGTCTGATACTATGTAATTCAGGCTGTCCTTGAACTTTTAGTAATCTTCCTGCCTCAGCATTCTGAGTTTTGGAGGATTCCCCACCCTGCCCAGCTTAGATACATGTTTATCAAAGTACTTAAATTTTCCTGGGTGCATACTAGTTGTGTGGATGATAAAGATATTTAGCACTTCTAGCATGATAGATACCCTCCTCATAAAGAGTATAGGAGCTATAGAGATGGATCAGTGGTTAAGAGCAACAGATCCTCCAGAGTACCTGGGTTTGATTCCCAGCAGCTTTCAGGGGATGTGAGGTCCTCTTTTGGTATCTGTGGGCACACATGGTACACAGACATACATACAGACAAAACATACACACACACAAAGAGTACAGAAGATGATTTGGTTGCCTTTCAAAACAACTAAGCACTCTGCACTGAATAACAGATATTGTTAGCTCCTTTGGAGACAGTGACCATAGGAAAGCATAAGTTTATCAGGAGGAAGGACCAAGGAACAGGTAGTCTGGTTTGGAATGAAGGAAGAGAATGTAAAGTTGGGTGTTCACTATTGGTAATGGTAACAGTAAGTGGCTAGAATGCATAAATAGGTCACTATTAAACGGGAAGTACTTAGGATCCAATCTTGAAGATAGGGATTCAACAAATGTTTGCTTAACAAATGGAGTTCTTAGTAGATTCCAGTAGATTTCAAAGGTCTAAAAAATTACTTACTGGGAAGCAGGCTTAATACTTAACTTTATTTTTCAAAAACACAGGTAGGAGTCAGGCATGGTGTAACTAAATTTGCTATTCAGTATTACTCTTGGGAGGTGGAGGCAGGAGTTCAAGTCAGCCTCGGCTATGTAGAGAACTTGAGGCTTGCCTTGTGATACTCTCAAAAAAAAAAAAAAAAAACAAAAACCCAAAGCCAAACTAAAAAACAAAACCCCACAAAGAAAAGTACACAAATACATCCTCGTAGACAAAATATATTTTTCCGGACAATATGCAGGATTAAAACATCTCTGATAATTTCTCTAGCCTCTCTAAAACTCTGTATATTAAACTACAATAGCTGGAACTAGCTCTTGTAGACCAGGCTGGTCTTGAACTCACAAAGATCCGCCTGCCTCTGCCTCCCGAGTGCTAGGATTAAAGACGTGCGCCACCACCGCTCGGCTAAACTAGAACTTTTACATAGCTACATAAGAAGCAGGAGCATTCCTTTATCCTAAAACTTTAAATTCCCAATCAATACGGGTGGGCTCCATCTAAACTCAGCTTCTTCAATCATCAAGGGAACCGGAAAAGAAAAAAACAAAACAGATTACCAACAACAGAGAGAACCTGGAGAACCTTGTGAGGAAAGATGGCAGGAAGTAGGGCTCAGAGGCCTAGCATGTGTGTGGCTCTAGGTTCTTTGGTCCTGAAAAGAAAATTCGGGGAAATTTGAGTTGGGCATGATGGTGCCCAGCCAGGATCTTAGACTTGGGAAGCAGAAACAGGTGGTCAGAAGGGCTTGTCTTTACAGATAATGTCTCACTAAGTTGTCAAGCACTGTACTCACATTGTAGCCCAGTGATCCTCTTGCTTTAGCCTTTTAAACACCCTAGGCCTAGTTTTGTTTGTTTGTTTTTGTTTTATGAGACAAGGTCTCACGTAGCCTTGGCTGTCTTGGAGCTCACTATATTAGCTAAGGCTGGCCTTAAACTCCTGATCTTCCTTTTTAAGAATCCCAGTTACAGGTTACAGGCCAGTGCCACCACACCAGGCTTTCATTCCACATTAATCTATCCCAACTACCTAATATAACCTCTGCTCTTATAAGTCTTTTCACATTCCCTGAATATCCCAAGTTCATTCCTTCCCAGTTTTCTACACCGAAAACATTCATTCTCTTTTCTGGTGATCTCATGATATCACTTAGTTTTATTTCCCTTGTGCAGTCTTTGGGCATTTTGACTGAGATGATACACTGTTAAGATTTGATAGTGGGGCTGTTTTTCCTGTCCCTCTACCTCATAGTCAAAATTTTTGAACATTAGGGCCTTTCCTACTGAAGTCTGTGTTTCTCTGTTCTTTGGCACCCTGAATCCATTTGATAGGCCCTTAAAACTTTCTAAATTTAGTGAATGTGTGGTGGTTGATCCCAACAGGTTGGAGATAGAGGAAGGAGTGTTGAGTTCACGACCATCCTTGGCCACATGGTGAGTTTGAAGCCAGCAGAGGCTATATAACACTGTCTCAAAACAACAACAACAAAAACACTTGCTCTTTTTAGTATACATTTTTGTTGCAATTCTCTCATGTTTACTTCTTTAGGGCCCACCACCCCAAAGTCACCTTCTTTAACTATTTAGGCATGCCAAAGTCTCTCCAGAATTAGTTACCACAGTAGGTGTTTATATTCTCAAAGACTTTTTGTTCAACTAGACTATAAACTCGGAGAGTATGGGCTTTGAAATCAGGTAGATTTTTGGCTCAAATTCTACTTGTACTGCTTACTATCAGCAAAATGTTGGGTTTGTTCTCCCAACTCTTGGGGGGATGGTGAATAGCTGAAACTCAGGTATTTATTGTCATTATGATCTAGCACTGAAACTCGCATATAGTAGACAATGGGCAGCTTCTTTTCCACCTCAAGGAAAAAGGTCCTGCTGGAAGCAGAGGCGGGAAGATCAATGTCATCCCTACAATGCAATACGAGTTTGAAACCTATCTACATGAGCTACCGGAGACCCTGTTTCAAACAATTAAAAGAAGACATACATGACTTAAGCTTGAGTAACCTACCAAGCTACTTGAGTCAATATACCTTTTAGTCCTTTCTTGGGACAAAAGGCATTTTCTCAACCAACTCTAGCTGGGAAGGTGGAGATTCAAGTGAAAGCTGGCAAGCTGAACCAACCAAACTGCTTGTCAAAACCCCTAAAACAGCGGCACACTGCTCGCTTCACCGTGCCTGGGCTTCCCATGTATACAAACTTTGCAAGAGAGCGACAAGTTCTTAGGTCCATCGAGGACACGACGTGACTCCTTGGAGAAACTTCGGCGTCGCCTAGCTCTCCCACGTCTGGGAGGACCGACCCCCTCTCACACACTGGCATCCCTGAGCCCCTTCCCAGCCCACCCTCGCGTCCCGGAGGGGACTCACTGCCAAGGCCTTTGGCCTGGTGGAGGAGCTCTGGGTCTTCCGTAGGCTGTTGCTCATACTCGGTGGGCTCCGCTGGCGACTCGGAGCGCTCCTCAGGGGGCGAGCCTCCCGACGACAGCTCGTCCCCGCCGAGTGGCTCTCCTCCCGCCGCCGCCCCCTCGGGCTGCTTCAGGCCCAACCAACTGCTCAATCCTCGGAACATCCCGCCCGCGGGATCACTGCCGCGGTCCCCTCACCCAAGAGCCCTGCAGCCGCTAACCCCTCTGCGACCTGACACCGCGGGTCTCTGAGAGTGACGGGCCGGAAGCGACAGCGACAACTCCGACGCCAGTCCGCTGTTAGCCCACCCACTATGACGCCACCCCAGCTGGTCGTGCTACGTCACGTCCGGATCAAGCTCCGTACCCCCGCTCACGTAGGGGCGGGTGCGCGTGGAAAAGGGGCAAAAGGTCGAAGGGCTTTCTTCGCGGAGCCCCGCCCCGTATCTGACCTTTTACTCTTTCTCCAGCTTTCTGAGCGTTTGGACGGATTCTTTTTGGGCTTGTCCTACCTGGTCTTGTTGTCTGGTTGCCTTGCTGTAAGGGCTTCGCATTTACAGGTCAAGCTGGGCGGGACCGGGTTACACGCCCCCCAGCCCCTTAGAAATGGAAAAGTCTCCTCCTGAGCCTAAGTAGCCCAAGCTAGGGGCAGTGACTCACACCTGTAGTCCCTGCATTTGGGAATTGGAGGAAAGAAAATCAAGAATTCGAGGCCAGTCTTAAGTACATAGTACTTTAGGCCAACCTGAGGTACATAATACTGTGTCAAAAGCACATCAAATTGAAAAAAAAAAAACTAAAGGGAAAAAGAAATAAAAACAAAAATTTAAAAGCAAGAACTTGGGGTGGGGTACTTGTAGATAAAAATGATTTACGGTGGCTGGGTGAGATGACTTAGCAGGTAAAGGTACTCACTACCAAGTTTGGTAACCTGAGTTTGGTTCCTGGTAGCTGTGTGATAGAGTGAGAGAACTCCATTCCCCCTTAAAGGTTGTCTCCTCCACACATGCTCTCTGGCTACCCACACGATAAATACAATTTAAAATATTGAACACAACACCTTACAGAACTGGGACTGTGACTCAGTGGTAGAGTTATGTTAAAACACATGCCCAGCACAGCAAAACGTGCATCGCCATGTACACCAAGACACTTATCTGCAAATCATGGGACACACCTTTACCCTCAGTACTCAGGAAGCTGAGGTGGGAGGATCTTGAGTTCAACATCAGCCAGAGCTACATGAGACCCTTTTCCAAAACACAAAAATGAGTGAAACAATATAAAACCTCGGTGGATTACATGACTCATAGGTAAAGGTGCCTGCCACCTTGCCTTGACCTGAGACTCACATGGTAGAAGAACCTAGTCCTGAAACTTGTCCTCTCATCGCTACACCTGTAGCATAGTATGGATTGTGCTTGCCCCCACCCCCATACGCTAAATAAAATGTAATGAAGATTAAAAGAAAAGAAAACCCTTGGATACTTGTGTTTGCTTTCTTTCTTTTTTAAAGACAGGGTCTCAAGGCCTGGTGTGGTGAGACCTTTAATCTCAGCACTTGGGTGGCAGAGGCAGGCAGATCTCTCTGAGATTGAGACCTATCTACATAAGACAGTCAGGGTTACACAGTGAATTTTTTCATTGTTGTTTTTTAAGGATAGGGTCTCAAGGAGCCCAATCTAGCCTTTTCTTGAACTGTCTGCCACACTCGCCAAGCCCCCCCCTCACTTGTTTTCTTTGTTGTGTTGTGTTTTGCAACCCTGGGGTCTCTCTGTAGCTCTAGCTGTCCTGGAACTCACTCTGTAGACCAGGCTGTCCTCAAACTCACAGAGATCCATTTGCCTCTGCTTCCCGAGGTGCTGAGATTAAAGGTGTGCGCTATCAGCACCTAGATGATCACCAAACCTTCCTTATCTGGTTCTGGAATTCAAATTCAGTGCCTTCTTCATGATAACAATGTATTCTACCAAATGAGCTACACACCAACATTCCACAATTGTGCATTTTATTTGGATACTGATTCTGCCAACAAATTTAAAGATTATGATACTTACATAGATGGCAATTTGGACCTAAGGGAGCTGATGAGATTAAGGAATTGTGAGATTCTATTTAAATTGTAGTCAAAATTTGAAATTTACCATCAACCATTTTGAAGTCAGCAATTCAGTGGTCTTAAGCACATTCATGTTACTTTGCAACTTGTCTCCATAATTTTTCATCCTGCAAGCTGAAATTCTTATACAACTACCATTCTCTTCATGTAAGCTTCTACCAAACATTACTTTACTTAATCTCTATGAACCTGCCTGCTGTAGATCTTATTATATTCAGGGGTACTGCCAATGATAGGATAGTAGATCTCTTGCCTAGCAGGAAGGAGGCCCTAGGTTCAAACCTCAGTCCATGGAGGAGGGGAAATTGGTGTAATCCTACAGTATTTGTCTTTTCTTTCTTTTCTTTTCTTTGTTTGATACAGAGTTTCTCTGTGGAG
>JAQHUG010000278.1:874166-904891 GCA_028555095.1 Dicrostonyx torquatus | reverse complement strand
TCTGCAGGCCAGAAGAGGGCACCAGACCTCATTACAGATGGTTGTGAGCCACCATGTGGTTGCCGGGAATTGAACTCAGGACCTTTGGAAGAGCAGGCAATGCTCTTAACCACTGAGCCATCTCTCCAGCCCATGATTCAGTTTTTTTTTTAAAAAACAATTCTATTTGTTTTATTGTTAGTAATACTGTTTCATCTTTTTTTCCGTGGACATCTGTGGCTCTTGCAAGGATGCCAGATGGACTGATACCTCTGTTTTTTTTTTTTTCTCAGAAATTGACTCCTTAATCCCAAACACTTGCTGTTTTTGGTAAGGCTACTTTTTCATTCTCCATGGGAAGAAACTGCATTCTCTTTAAAAATTCTTTGTCTTTTGTTAAACAGCCAGAGTCTACCTTCCTATCAGTATTAGGGGCAGGCCCCCTCTTATATTCTGTGAAGTTCCTTGGCCTCAACTAACCCCTCCAACTTTACTGTCTTTCTGCATTTCCACTCTCCGCTCTCCTACATCTAACATCACACAGACCCTGCTGTCCTAGACTTGATTCCAGGGATGGATGGGATGCCTTATCTCAATTTTCTTTACATTTATTGTGTGTGTGTGTGTGTGTGTGTGTGTGTGCGCGCGCGGGCGTCTTTGTGGGCATGTCTTTGCCAAAGGATGTGTGTATAGGTCAGAGGTGGGTTCTGAAGATTGAACTCAGGTTGTCAGTTTATGGGACACCAGCTGAAATGTAATAGAAATTTGAGATAAATGGCCAAGGAGGTGGCTCAGCAAGTAAAGATCTTTGCCACCAAACCTGTAGACCTGACTCTAATCCTTGGGACACACATAGCAGAAAGAGAGAACTTATTCCTGAAAAATTACCCTTGCTATAAGCACCTTGAGTCTTCTTGTTGCTTTCCCCACAACTCCATAAGCCCCATCCCTGTCTCAATTTCCTTTCTTTTTTTTTTTTTAAAGATTTATTTATTTATTATGTATACAACATTCCTTCCATGTATGCCCGCAGGCCAGAAGAGGGCACCAGATCTCATTACAGATGGTTGTGAGCCACCATGTGGTTGCTGGGAATTGAACTCAGGACCTCTGGAAGAGCAGTCAGTGCTCTTAACCTCTGAGCCATCTCTCCAGCCCCAATTTCCTTTCTTTTAAAAATTTATTTTGGCCAGGCGGTGGAGGCACACGCCTTTAATCCCAGCACTCGGGAGGCAGAGGCAGGCGGATCTTTGTTGAGTTCGAGACCAGCCTGATCTACAAGAGCTAATTCCAGGACAGGCTCCAAAACTACAGAGAAGCCCTGTCTCGAAAAACAAAAAAAAATTTATTTTGTTTTGTGTTTGTGTTTATGTAGCTATGTGGGCATGCCATGGCTCCTGGAGGGATGACAGAGGGTAATTTTTCAGGAATAAGTTCTCTCTTTCTGCTATGTGTGTCCCAAGGATTAGAGTCAGGTCTACAGGTTTGGTGGCAAAGATCTTTATTTGCTGAGCCACCTCCTTGGCCATTTATCTCAAATTTCTATTACATTTCAGCTCGTGTCCCATAAACTGCCTCATCTTTAGACTTGTTTCTCCTTTTAAATCTTTATTTACTCATAATTACTTTAAAAATTATTTTAATATATGTATATGATATGTGTGTTTAGGAGTATATGCATCATGAGAGAGGAGAGCTTTTGTGTAGTTTGTACTCTCCTTCCTCCTCTTTTATGGATTCAAAGGATTGAATTTAGATTGTCAGGTTTGTGCTGCAAATACTTTTACCCAGTGAGCCAACTTGTTTCACTGTTTTTATTTTTATTCCTTTTTAGACAGGATCTCACTATGTAGCAAATTCATGGCCTTGTTTTCTTTTTTCTTACATATATATTCCTAAATTTATTTATATATATTTATATTCCTAAATATGTGTATATATATTCATAAATCTATAAATACAACCTGTCCCATCTGTATAATGCTACCTGTATGTATATCATCTTAGGGCTGATAACTTGGTATTGGATAACCAATTGAGGGCTCTTCCTGTGGAAGACCATTTCTCCCACTCTCTACATGTCCCAGTGGCCTGTAGTTCTTTGTGTAGGGTTGAGGTTCCCTGAGCTTTCTTCCCCCATGACAGAATGTCCATTGGTTTCATTGTTGTTCAGGTCCTGCTTAGGCAGCTGTGTAGGTGAGACTTCATGGGTATAGGCCCCTCTGACATTTCTAGGAGACAGAATCTTACAGGAAATTTCCTGTTTGTCCCTTAGATTCTTTTAGACTCTCGTCCAGAGTGATCCCTGAGCCTTAGGTGTAGGAATTGTGTTGTTGATGTATCAATTGGCACTTAGCACCACAGGATCTCTTGTTCTCTGCATTTTGATTGGTTTTGATTTTCTGTAATGATCTCCAGCTTTTGTAAAGAGAAGTTTCCTTGCTGAAGGGTAAAAACTAAACTTAACTGCAGGTATAAGGATAAATATTTAGGATGTAGTTGGGGATGATGCTTCCCCCTCTTTTTTTGTAAAGTACTGGTTGTAGTTTCTCCTCCAAGATCCATGACTTTACTAGCTAGGATTCCAGTACTAGGTATGATTTCCCTCCTTTTGAATGGGTCTTAAATTCCATTAGAGAGCTGCTGGTTACTACCAGCATGTGCCACTCCCGTACCTTTAGGTTCTTGTGTCATGCTGGTCCTTGTGGTTCATAGGTGTTATAGCTGAGTGGGACTGTTGGTGCCTCCCTCCTTTGGAAGCTTGTATGGCACACTTTCTGGTACCATGAAAGCTAGTCCTCAGGGAGGAAGCTTTAGGTTAGATCCTGCTCAGGGATTTCTGGACCCTGTTTTTGAAGTTCACTGTGTCTTCATTAAAAAGGATTTATCTTCCACCTCTGAGAGGCAACCAAGGGCAACATCAATAGCTTATAATGGTTTAGGAGTCTCTTGTACAACCTGGACCAACAATTCAAAAGGAGGCTTTTCATGCCTGCTGTTGGGGTTTTCTGTTAGATGGTCTATGGCTCTTGGAGGGAACATTATTAGCCCCGATGGAAAATTTTCACTTAAACTGTATATGTATAGACAGACTTATATGTATTATGTATATATAATTTTAGGTAGATAATAATATGATGCTTTATGACTTTAGTCTCCACCCTCCTTCTTCTGTATTTACCTCTCTCCTCTCAGTTTTTCCATGTTTCCCTTGAATGATATTTAGGTTGTTTCCATTTCCTAGCTATTGTTAACAGAATGCCAATATTTATTTTATTTTATGTGTATTGGTGTTTTGCCTGTATTTCTGTGCCCAGCTTTTCATGCCTGGTGCTTGCATAGGCCAGAAGAAGGTGTAATATCCCCTGGAACTGGAGTTACAGACTGTTCTAGGCCACCATGTGGTGTTGGGAATTGAATCTGAGTCTTGTGGAAGAGCAGCCTCTTAACCACTGAGTCATTTCTCCAGCATCTTATTAATTTATTTCATGTCAATACAGGTTCTCATGTACCCCCACTTTGTTTCAAGCTCACCAGTAGCTGAGGATGACTTTGAACTCCTTATCCTCTTGTTTCTATCTCACATATGCTGGGAATATGGGCCTGTACTACCACACTGGCTTTATGTAGTGCTTGGGAATCAAATCCAGGATCTCATGAATGCTAGGCAGGTACTCTATCAAGTGAGTTATAACCCCATACCCTTTTTAAAAATTTATTTTAATTTTTATTGAGAGTGTATGATGTGTACGTGTGTGTGTGTGTGTGTTTGTGTTATAGCCCCCATGTGGAAGTCAAAGGACATCTTGGGGGAGTTAGCTCTCTCCTTCCAACATGTGGGTCCTAGGAACTGAAAAGTCCTCAGGTTTGTATGGTGTCGAATTACTGAGCCATCTCAGCCCTCCCCCATTATTTATTTATTCTACAGATTTGTTTTTTTATTTCTAGTTTTGTTTCTGTGGGTTGGTGTGTGCAGATGCCAGATGTAAGTGCCATAAGGAGCTAGAAGAGTGGGATTTTCCCCAGAGCTGGGGTTACAGGTGGTTGGGAGCTGTCTGTCTGATGTAGGTCCTGGGGGCTGAACTTGGGTCCTCTGCAAGAGCAGTAAGTACTTAACTGCTGAGCCATCTCTCCAGTCCTCTAGTTTTTAAAATTAGAGATGGGGTTTCAATATGTATTCCCCAGTTGGCCTGGAACTTGCTGTGTATCCCCAGCTGACCTTAAACGTGCTTTTCTCCTAGTCCCAAGTGCTGGGATGACATGAGCGCCACCAAACCTGGCTTTCCTTTGAAATCTTGACCTTCAATATCACAGCCTGTGCTGCTAAACTCTCCTGTGCTTGTGCTCTCTTCAGGCCCTTCTCCTTCCTTTCTCCCTGCCCAGCAGGATCTGAATGACTTCAGTCTGTGTTCTAGGATTAGACCTTTGGCCCTCTACTGCAATTACATTCTTTTAAAGAGGCTCCCACCTGTCCTCCTTGACACCACCAGCAAACTGGTTTTAGCAGTCACCTGTGTTTATATAGATTATAACTGGACATCAGAACACAATTCACAATTGTCTTTCTAAACTCCACCAGGTCTTCAAATAACCCTTCTGTGAGTTTTGCTTTATCCTGGCTATTCAAAAATTTCCTCATCATTTGGGAGGCAAGGACAGGAGATCTCTTTAAACTTGAGACCATCCTGCTCTTCTACATATAGAGCTCCAGGTCAGCCAGGGTGGTCTCACATAACCCAGACTGGCCTTGAATTTGAATTTATTAAGTACCCAAAGAGAATCTTGAATTTATGATCCTTTTGTTTCTACCTTCCATTGCTCCTAATATATATATATGTGTGTGTGTGTGTGTGTGTGTGTGTGTGTGTGTGTGTGTGTGTGTGTGTGTGTGTGTGCGCGCACACACACACCGTCATGGCAGATCAGTGTTGTATGTTGACTATACATGTGATCTTGTGTTTGCTAGGAAAGCACTTTACCAAATAAGCTGCATGTCCACTCCAAGCCTGTTTCAAAAACCAAAAGAAACTAACCAACAAAACCCCACAGGGATAACAAAAACAATCAAAGAAACAAAACTTTAATGGCTTCCCTAAGATTTCAGCTCCCTTCAAATCTGTGTCTAGTTAGATCCTTTCCTCTTCAGTTGTTTTCTCCTTTTCTGTACTTGAAACAACCTCCGGCATCCTTTGCCACACTTATCTTCTCAACACTCCCCCTAAGTCACTTTGGAAGCCTTCTCTCCTCCTTTCCTCTGCTCCTCCTCTCTCACTAACTTTGTGCTAAGGAAGCTCATTTACCAATGGACATGTAGATGGGCGGTGAGCCCCTAGGCAAGAATTCTGCTTTGTTTTTCTCCTTACCCAGCTTTTGCAGTGTTGGCCTCTGGGCTTCACTGTAGGGGCACGGTCAAGCATTTTGTGGTGAGTGAAGTTGGCGGGAGAATCGGAGCAAGGGGCTCCGCTTGCCAGGTTCTGAGCTGTCCAGGAGCATTCATTAGAGGCTGGGCTGAAGCTCACTCGCTACAGGAGGGAGGGGCAGGCCCAGGCTGAGCGTGGCCTGGGGCCAAGGGCGTCTAGAGCGGAGGGTGATGGGAGCTGCCCGTGCGGTAGGAAATACTTTTTAGGCGCTTGTTTTGTACTATCGCTGGAACCCACCGCTGCAGCACCCCCGATTTTACAACCAGCGTGAGTCAGCTGGGCCGGCTGCGGGACCGCAAGGGGAAGGTGGGTGAGGAGGGTGCCTCAGTCCCTGGAGAGGACAGGACCGAGTGGTGACTAGAGCACCCTAGATGAGGTCCCTGCTCCCGCAGGACAGGTGAGCGCCAGGTCCTGCTGGCCGCTGGGTGGAGCTGCGTGAGCCACACTCCAAGGCGCCCTGGCCACTACACAGGTAATTTCCCTTCTTGGGCCTCCCCCGAAACCCCTCGGGCCTCAGTGCCCAGACCACCATGTTTCCCCCGGGGCCATTTCGGCCCTGCCAGGAGCACACTTGGGGCTTGGATGCTTTTGTCCCTTTCCCGCTGGTGCCCACGCCCGGCCCACAGCCATTCGTTTCTTGCACATAGTGCTTGAAAACCTGGGCGATCGAGCAGGCCTTTGGGACTAGGGGACGCCCACTTGCGCCCAGTGCCGATGTAGCCTGTTCCCTGGCCGTAGCCAGTAATTTGGGGTCCAAATCGGCGCGTCCCTGGGGTGTGTCTCTCCTCACGGATTCTGCACCCCCAAGCCCTATTTCTCCCCCACCACTTTGTGGATCCCCGAGATGGCGTTGGCGGAAACGAAACCGCCTGCAGGGATGATTCGGATTTTGAGTCAGCTTTTAGTTTACAGGTTAAACAACAACCCTTTTAGCTGGCCTCAGCGTACTGAGCACTACCGCCTGGGGGGAGGCCGACTTGTACTTTATGCCCAAGAAATTTCCACCAACCCACAAAGATCTTTGGTGCCCTTTTTCTAGTCAGTTTTGATGATTATCGTCTTGGCTTAGTTTTGTCAGTCACAAACATCATAAAACGGACTTATCCAGTAAGTACTGTTTTGTGTCTGATTTACATTACTTTAAAAATGAACAGCATTAGAAAGGTGTCTTTGGGTGTTTCTGTTGCTGTAGGCCTGCACAGTGGAATGGAGCCACACTGGTCATGTTTGGCAAATTGAAGATGAGATATGCTTTAATAATGTGCATGTTTTCCCACAAGGCTTAGTGCAAAGCTTGTGACGGGAAGCTCACAAGTAGATTGTTGCATCCATTACAGAGCTTCTCTTTCCTTTAAGACAGGGCCTTATCAAGATCTCCAGGGAAATTGGGAGTATGGGGACCATGGGAGAGGGTTGAAGGGGAGGGGAGAGGAAGGGAGGGGAGCAGAGGAAAATATAGAGCTCAATTAAAAAAAAAAAAGACAGGGTCTTATGTAGCTCAGGTAGGCCTCAAACTCATTCTCCAACCTCTACATCCCAAGTGCTTGGATTACAGGCCTGCACCAGCACTCTAAAACAGTGATTACAATTTTGAACTTGTTGGGTTCAAAAATATTGTAATATCTCAGGAAGATAGCTCCCAGCACTCCCACTCATGAATCTCAGGGAGGAGGACAGTGATGTGGTGGCTAGCCTGGATTACAGAGTGAGATTCCCTCATCTCAAAAATCGAACAACATTATTATTATTATTATCGTCATCATCATCATCATCATCATCATCATCATCATTATTATTATTATGGAATGGGGATGTAGCTGTGGCAGTAGGGTGCTTGTCTATAGTTTGCTGGAAGTACTGGGTTTGATCCCAGTACTATGTAAACCAGGGATGGTGGTGGTTTCCCATGGCTACATATTGAGTTCAAGGCCAGACTAGGCTACCAAAAGGAAAATATATATTTATTGTTAATGACATCTCTTTGTTCTTTTTTTTCAAGATAGTTTCTCTGTGTAACAGCCCTAGTTGTCCTGGAACTAGCTCTGTAGACCAGGCTAGCCTCAAACTCACAGAGATCTGCTTGCCTCTGTGTCCTGGTAGCTGAGATTAAAGGCATGTGCCCAGCTCCTCTTACTTTGTTTTAATTAAAATATTACATTTATGTATATGCATATACATGTACATGTATGTGTGTGGGCAAATGTGAATGTTCCTCCTATAGTCTTAAATTTTTTCCCAAACTTATTTGCTTAGGAAGGATAGAAAGGGCTAGGATGGAGATGTAACTCAGTAGGTAGGATAATTGCTTAGCATACATGAAGCCCTGAGTTCAGTCCCCAGCATTGCATAAAACATTAAAAACCAATTGTGGGGCTAGTGTAATGGCTCAAGCTAGTTAAAATTGCTTTTGGAGCAAGCCTTGAGGACCTGGTTTGAATTCCCTGAACTCATGTAAAAAGCTGAGTGCAGCTGGGCCTGGAGCTCAGTTCTGGAATGCTTGCCTAGCATGTGGGAGGCCTTGTATTCAATCCTCAGTACTAAAAAACCTGCAAAACTAAATCTGTAATAATTTTTTTTTTTTGCTGGGTGTGGTGGCATAGACCATGCCTCAAAACAGAGTGAAAGGAGAGAACTAACGCCTGGAAGTTGTCCTCTGATCTCACTATGTAGGGCTTTCAGAGCTAGGGAGATGGTGTAATTGGTGCTTGCCTCAAAAACATGAGGATGTAAGTTTGATCCCCAAAACCCATATAAAAAGTCTGAGCATAGTGACACATATGTGTAATTCTAGTTCCGGGAGGATGGACATAGGCAGTTCTATGGGGCTCACTGGACAGCCAGCCTAGCCTAATAGGTGAGCACCAGGCCAATAAGAGACCCATATCTCAAATGAAGATACATCTGAAGTTGTCCCCTGGCCTCCATATGCATCTCCATTGATAGGAATACATGGGTATGCACACAGAAGCACGTGTAAAAAAGAGAGGGGATATGTTGTTTTTAATATATAGAAAACTAACAGTTGTCCACAATTCACTCACATAGATAAACTAGCATGGTGGTTTATTTTTGACTAAATTAGGAAATGGACAATTAAGATTTTCCTCTTAACATGAAAAAACATAGATGAGCCTCTATTATATTTACATTATATATCAATTTACCCCCATGCAACAAAGTTATTTCTTTTCTTTTTAGACAGTCTCATGTAGTCCATGCTGGCCTTGAATTCCTGATCTTCCTGCTTCAACGTCCCATGTACTGGGATTACAGGTATACATACATCTTGCCTATCTGAGATGAGAGCTCATTTCTTTTTATGGTCAAAACATATTTAAAACTATCGATACTTTTATTCCGCTTTCCAGATAAAAGAAAGTGTAATTGCCTTGCCTACATAGTTTGCACAGCCTGGAAACATTTTCCTATGCTTCTAAATCTTAGGGAAATGTAGTTTGTCATGCAAAAACTAAGTACAGTTCAGAATCGAAGTGAATGGAAAGTCAAGGGAACAGAGGCAGCTACTTTCCTTGTAGGAAATAGCCTTAGTTTTCTGTCTAGTGGTAGGAATAAAAGCCGCAAAATCAAGGGAGGGCAGTAGTTGGCAAATATGAATAAAAGTATAAGAGTTGGAGAGATGACTTAGTAGTTAAGAGCACCGGCTGCTCTTCCAGAGGGCCTAGATTCAGTTCCCAGCACCTACATGGCAGTTCACAACTGTCTGTAACTCCAGTTCCAGGCATTTTCAGGCACCAGATATGCACATGGTGCACAGATATATATGCAGGTGAAATAACCATATGTGTAAAATAATAAAAATTTTAAAAAGAAACAGTGTAATCATACATTGTGTATGAAAATGTCACAACAGCCGGGCGGTGGTGGCGCACGCCTTTAATCCCAGCACTCGGGAGGCAGAGGCAGGCGGATCTTTGTGAGTTTGAGACCAGCCTGGTCTACAAGAGCTAGTTCCAGTGCAGGCTCCAAAGCCACAGAGAAACCCTGTCTCGAAAAAAACCAAAAAAAAAAAGTCACAACAAAACCTATTACTTTGTATGATAACTGGAAAAATAATGAAAAGAAGCCTACAAAACAATACTTTGTCTGTAGTCCTGGAATATGGGAGGTAGAAGCAGGAAGGTTAGGAGATCAAGGCCAGACTTAGCTACACAGGGAATTGGAGACCATCTTGGGCTATATGAGACCATGTCCTGAAAACAACAGGAGCAGTGGTAGCAACAGCAGCAAGTACACCTGCTCCACCCCGACAGAACCAAACTGGATGTGGTGGTGTGCACCTGTCATTCCAGGACTCAGTAAATTGATAAGGATGGTCATGAGCTCCAGGAAAGTTTACTATAGATAGTGAAGCCCTTTCTCAAAGAAAAATCAAAACTCAAAAAACTGGTTTCCAAAGGTTTGAACATTTAGATAGAAAAAAATGCTATGTACTTTTGGAATTATAGTTTGATATGCTCTCTACTGATGAGAGAAGGTTTCTACTCTGTGACCCTTTAATTTCTTTTTCTTAGGTGTTTTTTTTTTTTTTACTTTATATGAGACACTGTAGCCAATGTTGGCCTAGAACTCTCAGTGATCCTCCCGTGTCAGTCTCCTGAGAGTACAGGTTAGGTGTAATCTACCATGCCTGCCTTGGACTCTTATTTATTTATATGCCTTTTGGTTTTGTGTAAGACAGAGTCTTGCTATGTAGCCCTGGACTAGTACTCCCTATGTAGCCCATATTAAACTCAAAGTCTTGGCAATCCTGCCTTGTCCTCTTGAGGTTTTCTTTTTTCTTCTTTGAGACAGGGTTTCACTCTGTAGCCACAACTGGCCTGGAACTTGCTATGTAGATCAGGCTGGACTTGATTTTATGGATGTCTGTTTTGCCTCCTGAGTGCCGGGACTAAAGGATTGAGCCACCATACTAGCTAACTTTATGCTGTTGTTGAGACTGGGGCTTACTCTCTAGCACAGTTGGGTGTGCCACTCATGTAGCCCGATCTGTGTCTGAACTCCGAACTATCTTCCTGCTTCAGTCTTCTGAGTACTGGGATTATAGGCATTGGCTACCTTGCCCATTATTTTTTCAGATCTGACTTTTTGCTTGTTTGTTTTCCAAGACAGGTTTCTCTGTGTGTAGCCCTTGCTGTCCTGGAATTCATTCTGTAGACCAGGCCATCCCTTGAACTCACAGGGATGCCTCTGTTTCCCAAGTGCTGGGATTAAAGAGCCACCAGCTCAAATTTGATTCCTAATTTGCTTGTTTCTCAGATTACGTTTGGGTATTGGCAGCCACCCATTTGCCCGCCAATGAAGTATATCCTGGTTACTGGTGGGGTCATCTCAGGCATTGGAAAAGGGATCATCGCCAGCAGCATTGGGACCATTCTCAAGTCATGTGGACTCCGAGTTACTGCCATCAAAATCGACCCCTATATTAACATTGATGCTGGGACTTTCTCACCTTATGAACATGGTATGAAAAGGAATATTTTCTTTTTAAAGTGCTAAAGTAATTTGCAGTGGTTTCTTGTGTGTGTTTAAATATTTATTTACGTGCATATGTGCCTGTAGATGCCGTGTGTATGCAGGTGCCTACAGAGGTTGGGAGAGAAAAGTCCCCTGGAGCTGGAGTTACAGGTGGATGTGAGCTACCTGACATGGCTGCCCTGGGACCTGAACTCTGGTCCTCTGCAAGAGCAACAAATACTCTTAATTGCTGAGTCACCTCTCCATCCTCTTGTCTTGTGTTTTGGGTCATTTCTCTAGTATAGGCTTCCAAAAGTAGACTTGCTGAATCATTCCTTAGAAATGTGTGAAAGTTCTTAAGGCTTTTGATTCATGTTTCAGATCACTGATGACATTCCACATAGTCAAGTCTTATGGAAATGTACCACTTTCTATGGACTATATCTTGTTTTATTTTTAATCACAAAATATATTTCTCTTAATATAATAGTATATGCTGGCGTAACTGTTATTAATATATGTTTGATGGATAAGCATACATGAATGCATGAGTGCATCTGTGGTTAAGTGCGTGTGTGTGTGTGTGTGTGTGTGTGTGTGAGAGAGAGAGAGAGAGAGAGAGAGAGAGAGAGAGAGAGAGAGAGATTGAGATTGTGCACAGATGTGGAGGAAAGAGGTTGATTCCTGGTGTCTTCTTTGATTACTTTCTACCTTATATTGTAAGGTGGGATCTCTCATTTGAACCCAGAGCCTGTTGGTCTGGCTAGCTAGCCAACTTCCTGCAGGGATATCCTGTCTCTGTGTCCCAAGTGCTGAGTGCTGGAGTGTTGGGATCATAGACAGGCTGTTGTGCCTACCTGGCATTGACATGGGTGCTGGGAATCTGAACTGTGTCTTTAGATTGTGTAGCAAGTGCTACACAAACACACTGTGACATCTCCCTGGCCCTGTCATATTTTTTTTGTTTTTTGAGACAGGGTTTCTCTGTAGCTTTGGAGCCTGTCCTGGAACTAGGTCTTGTAGACCAGGCTGGCGTCGAACTCACAGAGATCTGCCTGCCTCTGCCTCCCAAGTGCTGGGATTAAAGGCGTGCGCCACCACCGCCCTGCCCTGTCATATTTTTTTGATCATACTATAGCCCAGGCTGACCTGAAATTCACTCTAGTTCAGGCAGACCTCAGATTCATAGTTTCCTCCCATCTTAACTTCCTGAGTTCTGGGATTATAGGTATAAGTCACTACAACCAGGCATTTTGATAAGTATAAATTAGTTATTTAAAAAAATCACTAATATCAGGTTTGGTAACACATGTCTATAATCCCATAATATGAGAGATGAGACAGGAAGAATGGGGCTTTGGGAGGGAATCAAGACCAACTTTAGTCAGCTACATAGTCAGTTAGAGACCGCTTGGGCTACATGAGACCCTGTCTGATAAACAACTACAACTTCAAGACAAGCATGGGCTACTTGGGACCCTATCTCAAAACAAAAACAAAATGCCACATAACTGTAGAGAAGTGAGTTTGCATCCTAAGCACCCATCTAAAAGCCAGGCATGGTGTTGAGCATCTGAAACTCCAGCACTGTTGAGGCAGAGAAAAATGGGTCTTAGCAGAATGAATGCTTTCCAGTTTCAGTGGGAGACCAGTTCAGGTGCAGAGCAATTGAAAAAGACACCCTGGCCTCCATATGTACACACATACTTGTACACTTGCATCCACATTTCCAAATAGCCACAGGAACACATATGTACATCACACACCAAAATCAAAAGCTTTATTTTTTTTGGTATTTACTTGTATTTTTATTACTTTTTGTGCATGTGTGTGTGTCTCAGGTTTGAATTCAGATTGTCAGGTTTGGCAGCAAGCACCCCTACTTGCTGAGCCATCTCATAGGCCCTCAAACTTTTTTTACATGCAAGCAGAAAAATGCATAAATCTTAAATGTACGGCTTTGATGATGAATTTTATCTAAATGAACTTACTGTGTAACCAGCCTTGATCACAGAACAAAAATCACCTTTGTGGGACTGGCTAAATGGCTCAGTGGGTAAAGTGGCTTGCTGCCCAACACTACAAACCTAATGACCCTACTGTTCCACAGAACCCATCATACGGTAGAAGGAGACAATCAACTTCATAAAATTGTCCTGTGACTTCACATGTGAGTCTTGGCACAGGAGCCCCCACTCCATCATGTACATGCACAATGATAATAAAATATTACAAAGGAAAACAGTGAAATCTCTTTTGTGTCCCTTGTTCTTGATCCTTAACTCTCAGGGTATCTTCTGTCCTGTTTTGTAGCATAAAACCTTGCATTAGTTTTACTTCCCCCCTCCCTTTTTGGAAGTGAGTTGTTTGCTTCCAACTACTAGGCTCAAACAATCCTTTTAACTCACTCTTCCCAGTATCTGGAACTATAGGCTAGTACTACCATACCCAAAGAGCCTTCCTTTCTTCCTTCCTTCGTTATTCTCTCTCTCTTTCTCTTTTGATGGTCCAGTCTTAAGAATTAATTTCTAAAAATAAATTGGTAGATGTCTCTTTCCAGTTCAAAAAATAAGGGTGTTTTGCAAACTTTTGACACACATGTGTGTGTGTAAGCATGTGCATGCATGTGTGTGTTGTATGTGTGCGTGCATGTGTATGAAGTGTCACAAGTTCTGGGATTATAGGTATGAATTTCCTTGCTTGACTGAAAAATAATCTGTTCAAAGTAAGTTTTAATTTTTCCATTGCATTTTGATTATAGGTGAAGTGTTTGTTTTAAATGATGGTGGAGAAGTTGATTTGGACCTGGGGAATTATGAAAGATTCATGGACATTAATCTTTATAAGGACAACAACATCACCACCGGGAAGATATATCAGCATGTGATTAATAAGGAGAGGTGTGGTGATTTCCTGGGGGAGACTGTTCAAGGTATTTTACTATATAACATTATGGACCTTGTGTGCTAAGCATCATTCAGAGAAAACTTGGTATTTAACAGAAATGAGAAGGTTGTGGGCCTTGAAATCTCTGCTTTCTTTTCTTTTTTACTCAGAAATGTAAGGAGTGCCCCTTGCCATGCCCCTTGCCAATGTTCCTGAAATATACTTTTATCAGTTTTTGTTACTAGACAATATTTTTAATTTTAATTTTCTTTTTTGAGACAGGGTCTCATGTAGCCCAGGCTGGCCTTTAAGTTACTATGTAGCCGGGGATGACCTTGAATGTGATGATGCTCCTCCAGCCTCCACCTCTTTAAGTGCTGGGATTATAGGCATGTACTACTACAGCAGTTTATGTGGTGTTATGGATCAGATCCAGTGCTTTGTGCAGGCTAGGCAAGAACTCTTAACTGAGCTATACCCCCAGGTCTTGATTTTATTTATTTTTGTTGGTTTTGAGACAGAGTCTCACTGTGTAGATCTGGCTTGCCTGGAACTAGCTATGTAGACCAGGCTGGCTTTGAACTCTTAAGAGATCCGCCTGTTCTGTGTACTAGTCACTTTTCTTTCTTTTTTCATTTATTTTTTTAAATAAAGTAGATTTTTTTTCTGATCAAATGGAGGATTTCTAAAAAAAATATTTTTATTTTATCTATTGGTGTTTTGCCTGCATGTGTGTCTGTGTGAAGGTGATGGAACCTCTGGAGCTAGAGTTACAGATAATGATGAGCTGCTTTGTGGGTGCTGGGAATTGAACTCAGGTCCTCTGGAAGAAGAGCTGGTGCTTTTAACTGCTTAGCCATCTCTCCAGCCCCATTAGTCACTTTTCTATTGCTGTGATAAAAACATGATCAAGGCACCTTATTGAATAATATATTTGGGCTTATGGTTCCAGAGAGATAAGAGTCCATTACCATCACATGGGATGGGGGACACAAAGCAGTAGGTAGGCATGGCTGCTGGAGTAGCAAGCTGAGAGCTCACACCCTGAACAACAATCAAGAAGCACAGAGAGCATACTGGGAAAGGTATGAGGCTTTTAAGCTCACAAAGCCCACCTCCAGTGACATGCTTCCCCCACTTCTTAGGTACCACCAACTAGGGACCATGTATTCAAATGTCTAAGACTGTGGGGAACATTCAAATCAGCCCACTGTGTTTTTCTGAGTGCTGGGATTAAAGGTGTATGCCACCACTACCCAGCTTTTGTTTTAGTTTTTTGAGTCAGAGTTTCTCTGTGTAGCTTTGGCTATCCTGGAACTTGCTCTGTAGACCAGGCTGGCCCTGAACTCACAGAGGTTCGCCTGCCTCTGCCTTCCAAGTGCTGGGATTAAAGGTGTGTGCCACCACCACATGGCTTTTTTTTTAAAGACAGTGTCTCATACAGTAGTCTGGACTGGGCTGGCCTGGAATTTACTTTGACTGGCTTTAAGCTCATGGCAATCATTTTGCCTCAGTCTCCTGAGTGCTGGCTTATACCTGGTCTTGTTGCTATTATTTTATTTACATTTATTTTTATTCTGTAGGTAAATGCATATGTATCCTTGTGGATTCTTGCATGCCATAGTGCACATGTGGAAGTCAGAGGACAGTTGCAGGAGTTGGTTCTCTTGTTCCATTATGTGGGGTCTGGGAATGGAACTCTGGTCTTCAGGCAATCATCCTTACTCACGGAGTCATCTCGTCAATAATTATTATTGTTTTAAACTATTGAGTTCATGAACTGCATGCACACTTGTAATCCCAGCATTTGAGAGGTGGAAACAGGAAGTTCAAAGTCATCCTTACCTACAAAGCAGGTTTTAGGTCAGCCTGAGCTATATGAGCCATTGCCTCAAAAAGAAACTCATTGGGGGCTGGAGAGGTTGCTCAGAAATTAAGAGCATTTCTTCTTGCAGAGAACCCTAGTTTAGTTTCCAGCACTCATAGGGTGGATAATAACTGTATATCTCCAGTTCCAGGGGATCCAATGTCCTCTTCTATCTTCTAAAGGCACCAGGCATGATGGACATACATATATGCAGGAAATACAGTCATACACATAAAATAAGTAAAATTTAAAAAGTAAGAAAACAATTAAACTTATGGTATTTTTGGTTGGGCATAGTGGTGCAGAACTTGCCACAAGTTTTTGAGTACAGTCTGGTCTACATAGCAAATTTCAGGCCACTCGTGACTACACAGGGAGACCCTGTTTCAAAAACAAACCAAAACAAAATAAAAAACAAGTTTATTTTATGGTAATTTATTGCAGAAGCCATAGAAAACTAAAATAATACCCAGGTGGATTTTGACATCTCTGTGCTGGAACCCTGGTGAATGGGTGGGTTTCATGTACACCCTTGAAGTAGACCTCTCCACTGGCTGCTATTATCCCCAGAGTACTTAGGTCCACCTAAGTACTCTGGAAAAGTAGCAAGGAAAAGAAGCAAGTACAACTGCTGAGCCACCTCTCCAGACTGGTGTTTTCTTGTCTGCATCAGCGATAGCACTTCTTTTTGTTTCTTGTTCTCTGGTCTGCTTCAAGAGCAAAGGTCTATCATGGGAATGAGTGGCCTTAAATTCTTCAGTCCATACTGGTTCCAGCGGCGAAGACAATGGCATAAGATCTCCAGCTGGTCTCATTTGCCTGGTGGCTTTCACATCATTTGGGGAGTCCATATACTTCCTTTCATGAACATGAAGTAACCTGCTGTGTTGTTTTTTCCTTTTTTTTTGCAGTTGTCCCCCATATTACTGATGCTATCCAGGAGTGGGTCATGAATCAAGCCAAGGTGTCTGTGGATAGTAATAAGGAAGATCCTCAGATATGCGTTATTGAGGCAAGCATGGAACTTTTCTTCATAAGCTACTGCCTTTCTGGGTCTTTAAGCATTCAGTTTTCATTCACTCTCCCCTCCTTGGTCTGGTAAATTAGGCTGGGGGTGGGGTTCCAGCAGGGAGCAACAGATATGGTCACAAGTCAGTTATTAAACAGATAATCACACATTCTCTGGGGGTGAGTACGCAGTGGTCGGTGTGTGCAGACAGGTGGGTAATGTAGTCAGTGTTGAGGTTGGAGCCTAAAATGGATAGTTTCTTCTGTCCCTGGGGAGCCTATAGACCCACTGTTCATACAAATGATTTTGTTTATTTGACAACAGGGTCATAGGTAACCCAAGCTAGCCTTGAACTTGATATATAGCCGATAAAGCCTTTGAACTCCTGATCCTTCTGCCAAGTGCTAAGATTACAGGCATGTGCCATTCCTCCTGGTTTATGCCATGCTGGGGATGGGATCTAGACTTCACATGTGCGAGGCACATATCCTACCAACTGAACTACATTCCTATCCCAGAGTGTATTTTAATTTCTGGTATTGGAGAAATATTTTCAAAGTGCTGTGGAAAGTAGAGATTGGGTTGGGAAAGTCAGATGGTGGAGGTGGGAGGTGATATCAACCATTCAAGAAAGCAGCATTTGAACTTAGCACCTGTTGACTGCCTTGACTTTCTTTTCATTCTTTTATGTCTATATAATGTAGTATGTTATGCAGACTGTTTTCTACCTAGGTTTTCCTTCCTTCCTGATTTATATCAAGGAAGTACTTCTTAAAAATGAAAAAGTGCGCGAGTGCGCGCGCTTTTGTGTGTGTGTCCTACTGCTCATGTGGATGTCAGAGGACAACCTTGAGTGTTGGTCCTCGGCTTCCACATCCACCTTGTTTGAGACAGGGTCTCTAATACTCACTCCTTTGTATACCAGACTAGCTGGCTTATGAGCTTCTGATGACCCTCCTGCCTCCACATCCCACATCTTGGTAGGCCCACACTATAATTACAGACACTTATGCTACTATAGCTGGTTTTCATGTGGGTTCTGGGGGTCTGAAATAAGGTTGTCAAGACTTACACAGTAAGTACTTCACCACTGAGCCATCTCTTTAGCCCCAGTGCTTCCTTTTTTAAAAAAAAATTATAAAAGACAGTCTCATATACCCCTGGCCTTAAACTCTACTATGTAGCCAAGAATGACCATGAATTTCTGAGCCATCTCCCTCTAACTTCCAAGTGCTGAGACTACAAGCATGCATCATTATTTCCAGTTTTATATGGTACTGGGGTTGGATTCAGTGCTTCAGACTCTACCCTGTTCTAAGTTTTTTTGTTATTATTTTATGAATTAGTGAGTTTATCAATCCTGCTTAGAAAGCAGAGGTGAATTAAAATAAAAGTCAGGCATGATGATAGACACCTTTGATCCCAGCACTCAGGAGGCAGAGGCTGGCATATCTCTGTGAGTTCGAGGCCAGCATGGTCTATGTAGAGAGTTTCAGGCCAGTCAGGGCTATATGGTAGGACCCTGTCTAAAAAAGCAATAACAACAAAAATTACAGGTGAGGGATTACTTAAAGAAGGCTGGATGACACCAAAACAGCATAGATTTCCCATAAATTCCCACCTAGTGATGGAAGATGACCTCTTGGGAGCTGCATCATGGAGTCCTCCCTTGCAGCTAACTTTTCACTTTATTTTTGTCCAAGACCATATATAGTACCAAGTACTAGTGTATGTTTCTTAAACATTTATACTTGTGATCAAGTTTTTGTTTGTGTTTGACTTTTTTGAGACAAGGTTTCACTCTATAGTCCAGGCTAATCTGGGATTCATTATGTAGCCTATGCTGGCCTATAACTCAGAACAGTCCTTGTGCCTCAGCTTCCCAAGTGCTAGAATTATAGTACTTCTGACCATGTAATAGTTTAACTTGTAAATTGAATATAATAAAAGATTGAGAATAATAAAATAGAATAATTATAACAATAAATTATAATGCAAGTTATTTAAAACTTATGTATTATCAATTTTGGAGTTTTAAGCTTAATAAATGCAAACTTTTTTTTTTTTTAATATTTATTTATTTATTTATTAAGTATACAATATTCTGTCTGTGTGTATGCCCGAAGGCCAGAAGAGGGCACCAGACCCCATTACAGATGGTTGTGAGCCACCATGTGGTTGCTGGGAATTGAACTCAGGACCTTTGGAAGAGCAGGCAATGCTCTTAACCACTGAGCCATCTCTCCAGCCCCTAAATGCAAACTTATAATAAGAAAGTATTATCTCAAGGGTTCTGAACACAGTGATAATGGTGACCTAGAGGTAAAGGGAACTTCCAAATGGGTTAAGAGGATGCAGTGCCACAATAGACCACATGAGGGCAGGAAGAGATAAGATTTAAAGTCTTGGTAACCTTTTCCTTATGCTCCAGTGATAATTTATAGGATCCCCTTCAAAAAGCACAAGATGAAGCTGAGTTTGGGATCCTGCAATCCAGCACTCCAGAGACTAGGGAAGGAGTTTGAAACTAGCCTGGGCTACATATGGAGCTCCAGTCCAGTCTGAGCTACAGAGTCAGACTCTGTTCCAAAAAACTACCTCCCCCGCAAAAAAGCTACCCACATTAACAAGCCAGGTGGTAGTGGTACAGGCCTTTAATCCTAGTACTCAGGAAGCAGAGGCAGGTGGATCTCTGTGAGTTCGAGGCCAGATTGATCTACAGAATGAGTTCTGTCACATCCAGGGCGACACAAAGAAACGCTGTCTCAAAAAAAAACAAAAAACAAAACAAAAAACACACTAACAAACAACAAAATAAAACCAGAAGGGGGCTAAGGGCATATAGCACAGCAGTGGAGCACTTACTTACCATATGTGAGACCCTGGATTATGTCTCAGTAACACAAAAACACAAAGGACAAAATCCTCTAAGACATTCCCATATGGTTTGGTTTAAGTACAGACTTTTCTTTTTTTTTTTCTAGACAGGAATGTGCAATGTAGCCTTGGCTGGCCTGGAACTGGTATGTTGACCTTGAACTCACAGAGATCCAACCTGCCTCACCAACTTCTATCCTGAGCCCTGAGATTAAAGGTGATAGTTACCGTACGTGGTCTGCCTTTTAAATTATAGTTATTTTTTGTGTGTATCTGTGCTGTATGTGTGTACATATGTGCATACATGTGTGTGCATATGTATTCAAATACCTGTGGAAGCTGGGGTCGACACTGGTTATCTTCCTCAATTGCCCGTCACCTTATTGTTTGAGACAGGGTCTCGCGAACCTGTAGCTCAATGATTTGGCTAGACTGGCTGGCCAAATATGCCTGTCTCTGTTCCCACCTTCTGGGGTGAGGTCACAGACTTGCACTATGCTGGGGTTACAGACACTACTGTACACAGCCTTTTACATTTGCTGTGAATCCTAACTCGTGTCCTCATGCTTGCCTGGCAGTCATTATTGACTGAGCCACTGTCCCTACTTGTATTTATTGAGACAGTGTTTCTCCATGTATTTCAAGCTAACCTTCACCCATTAGTTTGTAATCCAGGTTGACCTTGAATCTGCAGCAATATTTCAGCTTCAATCAGCCTCCTGAGCACTGCTGAGATTACAGATGTGTGTCATCATGCCGCCTCATGCCTTCCTCCTCCTGCTGCTGCCATTGTGGCCACCTCTTCTTTTCCTCCTCCCTCCCTCCATTCTTTCTCCTCTCTGTCTCTCTCTCCTCCCCCATCTCTTTTGGCAGGATCTTGGTATGTCCATCCTGGCCTCAAACTGGTGATCCTCATGCTTCTACTTTGAACTGCTTTTTTTCCTTCTTGCTGTGTAGATCAATCTGGCCTCAAATTCCCAAGAGATCCCTCGCCAGTGCTGGGATTAAAGGTGTGCGCCACCACTGCCCAGCATTACTGTTTCATTCAGTTGAACCATCCAAGGAGAAACAGGTGGCCATCAACCTTTCTTAGCACACATTTGAATATTTTGCTCCAACTAGGACCACTGGTAGAAATAGTCTTAGCTTTCTCTTCTGTGGCCTATGTTTTGGATAGTTCTTTTCATTATTGCATTCATTTTATTTATTGTGAATTCTTTCTTTTATATTTATTTATTGTGTGTGTGTGTGTGTGTAAGCATGTACATATGTCCCAGTGTGCATGCCACGGTGTGCTTGTGTAGGTCAGAGGAAAAGTTGTGAGAGTTAGTTCCTTTTACCTTTAAGGTCCCAGGGATTGAACATAGGTCATCAGGCTTGGTGGCAAGTACCTTTACCCACTGAGCCATCTTGCCAGCCCTTTGAACTTTCTACCTGCTTGTGAGTTTTGTGTCTCTGTCACTCTCCTTTTTTTAATTTTTAAAATTTTATTTTACTTTTTGAAATTTTATTTTTATGTGTGTGGGTGTTTTCCTTGCATGTTTGTAGGTGTATCATGCCTATATAGTGCCCTCTGGGGACAGAAGAGAGTAATCCCTAGGACTGGAGTTATAGATGGTTGTGAGCTGAAGTGTGGGAGCTGGGAGTTGAACCCATGTCCTTTGGAAGAGCAGCCAGTGCTTTTAATCACTGAGCCATCTCTCCAGCCCTCTTTCTCTTTTCTTTTGAAATTGATTCTCACTGTAGCCCAAGATGGCCCAGAAATCCCTATTTAGCCCAGGCAGGCCTCAAACTAAAGGTAATCCTTCTGCCTCAGCTTCTTTTTGTCACCATGCCTGGATTTTTTTGAAGATAGGATATATGTACTCCAGGCTAGTCTTGAACTTGTGATACTCCTTCCTCAGTTTCCCCAGTGCTGAGATTACAGAAGTGTTTTTTTTAAAGACCAGGCTTTTTTATTTAATAGTTTTATTCAAGTTTAATATTACAAAACTTTATTCATTCCAACTGTATCATTTAATGATTTTAAGCACTTATAGACTTCTGTTCTTGTGAAAGTATTAAACTTCAAGTTTTTATCCTCAGTCTATTAAAATTGTGTCTAAAGCTGGGGATACTGGCTCACACTTTTAAAACCAACTCTCGGGTGGCAGAGGCAAGCAGATCTCCAAGTTACAGGCCAGTCTAGTTTATAGAGAAAAGAGCTCCAGGATAGCCAGAGCTACACAGAGAAACCCTGTCTCGGCTACACAGAGAAACCCTGTCTCAGAAAATAAAATAAAAACAAAACAAAACAAAATTATTTCTAAACCAAGTGTGGTGATCTTTGTTACATGATTAAGATCAGCCTGGGCTATCTATGTAGAAGTCCAGGCCATCCTGGGCTACAGTATGAAACTCTTCCAAAAGTAATTAATTACTTAATTTATCTGGCTCTTGTGGTGTATGCCTTTAATTCCAGCACTTGGGAGGCAGAGGTAGGCAGATCTCTGACTTCAGAGCCATCCTGGTCTATATAGGGAGTAGGTCAGCCAGGACTATACGGTCAGACTCTGTCTCTAAAGAAAAATTACTTAACTTAAAAAGCAAGAAAATTTCATTGGTTTGTGTGCTATGGAAGATGTTTGGTCATTTGTGCCTTATTTTTGTTTCCCCCCTCAGCTGGGAGGCACTATTGGAGACATTGAAGGAATGGCATTTGTGGAAGCATTCCGACAATTCCAGTTTAAAGCAAAAAAGGAAAATTTCTGTAATATTCATGTCAGCCTTGTACCACAGGTGGGTTTTTCCACATAAGTATGCGGATAGTAACTTGGATCAGTTTTGCACTGATATTTTATGTGACTTACGTTTGAAATTCAAGAGCCAGTTGTTCTGATGGGGACTCCTTTCTTTTTAGCCCTGTGCTACTGGAGAACAAAAAACCAAACCCACACAAAACAGTGTCCGTTTGCTGAGGGGGTTGGGCTTATCTCCAGATCTGGTGAGTTAAGCACAGTGGGTAAGTTTGTCTCTAAGGTCTTTTGGAGTAGGACCTCCATGTCACAGGCTATAACAGCCACTATCAATGGTTTATTTCCTTTTCTGGTGTTGGTGCTGGGGATGGAACCTAGAGCACATGCTAAGCATGTGTTCTACCTTTAAACTAGACCCCAGTCCCTTAATCTTTAACTTAACATCTGAGTCATTTGTCCCTCTCAAATGGTTCTTATGACAGTAAACTGTTTTGTGTCTGGCATCCAGGAAAAGAATATTTCTTTATTCTTAATTTGGTTCCATTTATAGGAGACAAGATACAATGCTCTGTCATTTGTAAGGTTCCTGGCTCCTTCAGAGTGAATGTAGAACCTTGGGATTTTCCTGTGTCCAATCAAAGACTGGCTATCTTTGCTCTGAGCTTTAGTCTAAGAAGGATTTATGTGTTCCTATATCAGATTATCCAGTTAGAGCCAGCATCTTGTGTGTGTGTGTGTGTGTGTGTGTGTGTGTGTGTCGGGGGGTGAATTAGGAGTCCACAAAGCAGCTGCCTTCTTTTTGTTTTTTTCAGGACAGTGTTTTTCTGTGTAAGAGCTCTGGTTGTCCTGGAACTTGATTTGCAGACCAAGCTGACCTCAAACTCACAGAAATCTTCTTGTCTCTGCCTCCTGAGTGCTGGGATTAAAGATGTGTACCACTACTGCCTGGTACAGCTGCCTATTTTTATAAATAAAAATTTATGGGCACACAGTTATTTACTTACATATCGTCTGTGTAAATAAATTGTCTGTGTTTTGACACAGTCTATAGTAGGACCCTGAGTGCCTTACCTGGAAAAATAAAATGTTTCCTGTGGGACCCTTTAGTGAAAGTTTGTTAACTTCTGATCTACCTCCTCTTCTATTTCATGAAGCAGCCCTGTAGAGCCTTTAACTCTTCACCAGAGACATTTTGATATTTTGAGTTCTTCTGGTAGATTTCTGTTGAACTTAGTGAGACATGCTTATGCTAGTGGCCAGACCAATTTCTCATGCTACAGAAGAATGCCCAGAGTGAGTAAGTGCATACTTGGTCTAGTCTTGTTTTTAAAAAAAAGGAATAAAAGGATTTTCTGACAATAAATTGGGCAATTTGATCACCCCTGTTTCCATTTATTGATCCATGCATAACTGGCTTTCACAGATTGTCTGCCGTAGTTCAGCACCTATTGAGATGGCTGTGAAGGAGAAGATTTCTATGTTTTGTCATGTGAACCCTGAGCAGGTTGGTGCTTAATGCTTTTTATATTAAAATTTGTGTGAGTGTGTGCATGTGTGTGCTTCTGCCATGACTTATGTGTAGAGATCAGAGGACAATTTTGTGGATGGAATTCATTCTCTCCTGCCTTTAGGTTGGTTTTACCTATCAAAATCAAGTTGTGAGGATATGTCACAAGTACTTTTACTCGTTGAGCCACAGGGTCTCATGTGACTCAGGCTGATCTCGAATTCCTGATTCTCCAACATCCCATGTGCTGAGAACATAGTCATGAGTCACCACTTTAAGCTCAGGGTGGGCATTTTAGCTCAATGAAACTTCTAGTAAGAGAACTGTGTGTTGTTTCTTTAGCATTTTTTTATCCTGTGTTTTGACGGGATACTTACTGCTTCATTCAGTTTTCTTCTGTACCTTTTATAGCTTAACACACCTTAAACCACACAAGTATGCTGACATTTATGCTGTGTTTTATGATTATGTAGGTGGCCCAGCTGGTTTCATTAGTCCATAAATTACCATAATTTAGGCTCTAACCTTCTGTTCTGTAGGACTTTCAGCCTGGGTATTCTGACATTTAGATTACTTTTTTCTTTCTAGCTCTGGTTCCCAATAAGCCTGTGGATGGAGGGGTTGCAGTTAGCTACAGGTTATAAGGAGTGGTGTGAAAAAAGTGGTATGACTGGAGCTCAGGAACAGGATGAGGCTTGCTAGAAACCATTCATGTGAGCTCTAGGTTCTCTTGACAGCTGCTTGATGAGGTATCTGTGTTTGGGGAGTAGACTGGTAGAGAGTCCTCTGCTTTAAGTTTCTAAGCCTGAACTGCTTTTAAAAGAAGGGACTTTTCTCTCTCTGTGTATGTGTGTTCTGGACCACTTTGTTTTGGTTCTGTTGTTTTGTGTCCCCTTCCTCTTGGTAGACAGAGCTTGTGGATTAAGCAAATACAACCTGGAATAGAAGAAGATAGAACATTTTGCATTGGATTGTTGAGAGCTTGTATAAGTGAGTACACATGCCCAAAGAGGTTGTGGGTGTCAGATCCTCCTGGAGCTGGAGTACAGGTGGTTTTGAGCCATCCAATGTGTATGATGTGGATGCTGGGAATCTAACTCACATCCTCTGCAAGAGCTGTAAGTACTCTTGACCACAGAGCTATCTCTTCAGCCTTAGTGGTCCAGGTAGGGCTGTTCTTGTTCAAACTACCACAGTGATGGTTGTGACCTACCTTGTCACAACCTCTGTCCTAGGTCCTCTGAAAGAGCCACAAATACTTTTAGGTGTTTAGCCATCTCTCTAGCCCAAATTCATTCATTTTTTTGTATTTTTCTTACCCTTAGGAGCTGAGAAATAAACCCAGAGCCTTGTGCTTATTAGGCAATTGCTCTACCACTGAGCTAAATTCCCAGCCCCTTTCTTTTCTTTCTTTCTTTTTAAAGAAAAAACCTTGTAACATTTATTTATTGCATGTGTATGTTTATTCATGCATGTGGAGGTCAGAAGGCAATCCTAGGGAGCCAGTTATCCTTCTACCATGTCCATTCTGGGACTGGAACACAGGTTGTCAGATTTGGTGGCCTGCTGGGTCATCTCACCAGCTCTCAGTTCTTTCTTTTTTGATTGTTCTTTTTTTATGTAGTCTAGGCTAACTTTGAACTTTCTGTGTAGCTGAGTATGATCTTGAACTTCTGTTCTTCCTGTCCTTACTTCTCAAGTGTTAGAATCACTGGTGTGTGCCACCATGCTTGGTTTAATGTGGTGCTGCTGGTAGTCAAACCCAAGGTCCTCATGTATGCTAAGCAGGCAGTCTGCCAAATGTGCTATATATCTAGCTGTCTTGGTTTCCTTTCTGTTCCTGTGATAAAATACCCAGCTTAGGGGGAAAGAGTTTTTAACTTATGGTTCTTGGTTACATTATAGTCAATTTTGGGAGGTTAAGACTGAAGGAATTTGAAGCAGCTAGTCACATCACATGCACACTCAAGAACACAGAGAAATGAAGTAATACATATACATGCCTACAGCACTTTCTCTTCTTTTATATGGTCTAGGGCCAAAATCCAGAGAATAGTGCCACCCAGTTTTAGGCTGGATCTTTTTATGTCAGTTAGGGAAATTAAGAAATTCCAAGCCAGACGTATGTGGTGGCATACGTCTTTAATCTCATCACTCAGTAGGCAGAGACAGGTGGGTCTCTGTGAATTTGGGATCAGCCCTGGTCTACATAGTGATTTCAAAGCCAGCTAGGGTTGCATAGTGAGACCTTTGTCTTAAAAAAAAACAAAAAAACCCTGACAGACATGCTCAAAGGCCAATTTGGTTTAGACAATTACCATTTGAAACACTTTTCCCCAGGTGAATGTAGATTGTATCAAGTTGACAGTTAAAACTAAACCTCACTGCTCCCTCCCTCCCTTTTGCTCTCCTTCCCTCCCTTCCTTTCTGAAGTTGTATTTTGCTGTATAGCTGAGGCTGGTCTTAAATTTATAATGGTCCTCTTGCCTCACTTCCTGGGATGCTGGAATTAGGCCTGTTCTCCAACATGTACCTTTCTTGATTTTCTTATTTCAGTATAGTATAGACTGTTACTTGAGTTTTGTCTTATTCCAGTGGTGTATTAAGAAAAATGTTTTATTATCATTGATCAGGTCATCTGTATCCATGACGTTCCTTCCATCTACCGAGTACCTCTTCTTTTGGAGGAGCAAGGCGTGGTTAAATATTTTAAAGAGAGGTTGGACCTGCCCATCAGTGACTGTTCAAGTAATTTGCTTTCCAAGTGGAAAGCCATGACTGACAGGTATGTGAGATGAATTATTTATGTATAAAATTTTTAAACATAGATAGAACTTGTAAAGAAAAAAAACTTCTCCCAATTCTTTCCAGACTTTCTCAGTCTTTATAAATGCATAGGAAATTAGGACTGCAGGATTACAGATAAACGTACTACAGCCTCTGGATTTATGTGGGTGTGAACTGAGTTCTCATGCTTTTGTGGCAAGTTCTCTACTAACTGAGCTATCACCTTGGCCTCTTTATGCAATTTTTAATAATTCTTGGGCTTGTAGATGGAAGTAAAACTTATTTAAAGGGCTAGTATGTCCTGTTTACATTTTTGTATGTGTATGTTCTGGTGTAGATATATCTAGATTTGTTGTTAGAGTATTTTTTTTGTGTTCTTTGAAGATTTTTGGAGTCATTGTCTTTGCTGTACTTCAACCCAAATGAGTTAAAGGGATTTGGATTTCCAAAGGAATATATATAGACCAGGCTGGCCTTGAACTCACAGAGATCTGCCTCTCTCTGCCTCCTAAGTGCTGGGATTAAAGGTATGAGTCACCACTGCCCGGCTCAAAGGAATATTTTTTAATTCTGGATGTTTGATTAATATGTTAATTTACTTTTTATTTACTCCACCTTTTTCTTTTTTCAGTCCTGGGGCTAGAACTTGTGCATGTTAGAGAAGTGTCTTTGCTGAGCCATATCCCTAGCCTAATTTATAGTTGTAAGTGTTGCAGAGTTTTTGTTTTATTTAAGATTTGGCTAACATTTCCTAAAGAAGATCCTGTAAATGGGAAGTTTGACTCTACATTTAGCACTCCATCTGGAAGTGATTTGTTTGTTTGGTTTTGGGATAGTCTCCTGCAGCCCATACTTGCCTTGAACTTCTACTCCACCTCCAGATTGCTGAGGTTGTATATAGGTATCCACCACCATTCACAGCTTCCATCCAGTACTTACATATCTTAAAAAATACTTATTTTAGGCCAGGCGGTGGTGGCGCACGCCTTTAATCCCAGCACTCGGGAGGCAGAGGCAGGCGGATCTCTGTGAGTTCGAGACCAGCCTGGTCTCGAAAAAAAATACTTATTTTAAAATCACATTCGTTTATTTTGTGCACATGCACACTTACATACCAGTTAAAAGACAACTTTATAGGAGTCGATACTCTTTCCTTCCTCCAGATCCTTAATTGTATCAGGAAAGACAAGACCTTTCTTTTTTTTTGTTTGTTTTTTTTTTTTTTTTTCGAGACAGGGTTTCTCTGTAGCTTTGGAGCCTGCACTGGAACTAGCTCTTGTAGACCAGACTGGTCTCGAACTCACAAAAGATCCGCCTGCCTCTGCCTCCCGAGTGCTGGGATTAAAGGCGTGTGCCACCACCGCCCAGCGTGACAAGACCATTTTTATAAGTTCTTTTTTATTGTTTTTTCCCCCCAAGACAGTGTTCCTCTTTGTATCCCTGAATGTCCTGTAACTTGTTCTATAGACTAGGGTAGACTCAAACTCGTAGGTCTGCCTGCCACTGTCTTCTGAGTGCTGGGATTAGAAGTGTGTACTTCTGCACTCAGTTTATAAGGTTCCTAGGGATTTAAGGTTATATGCTGCCATGACCAGAGAATTTTTTTCCTCCCTCTAAGGATTGAACCCAGGGCTTCAAGCATACAACCTTAAAGTGTGAGCTACATCTCCAGCCCAATGGGGACCCATTCAGTTCACCACAGTCTTCAAAGTTAATGGAGATCGCAATATCTATATCATTTTGGCAGTAATGTTGGTTTATTGGTAACTGCAATGTATAATGGCCAACCCCGCTGTGGTCTGTAGAACCGTGTAAGGAGTCAGTGAGAGGGCAGAGCAGCTACTCTGCTGATGGAAGTTCACTGCCACTCAGACACCAGCAGTCCTGGTTAAAGTGGATATGGTCCTTTCCTGGGTCTCCAGGCTGAAATGAGATACCCTTTCCCACTTTTGGACCTGCCCATGATGGGTGGGCCTGTAAAGTAGACTCTTCTTCCCATTTCCCAGAAGCTCACAGTAATAGCAGAAGCCTGCCTCACACATCTGTGATAGCTGTGTTAATCATGTGAGGAAGACCTTTGGTTGATCTGGGAAGGGAAAGTGAATATAAGGAATAGACTTAGTACATCAGCCAGCCAGTACAGCAGGCCCCACCCTGGGGTGTTTGGCTCATGCACTCACCTGACCCATCTATCACCATGTGACTTATGTCAAGGAATTTTGAACATGAGTGAATAGAAGGAGAAGCCTGTAATTGTCTTTAGTGTGCCTTCTTTTGGGTCAGAGCCATGTCCTTCAGCTTTGTGCAGAGAAAAAGTGAGGCCCAGCCAACTCTTTTGCATACTGGCAGCTGCTAAGTAGGTAGACCACACCTTAGGACAAAGTATCTACTTCTGGTGGCATCTCTGATATTTGGCTTGAGATTAACTTGCTTTCTGTTGCTAGGAATTTCATCATCATCATTATAATCCTTATCAACATCATCATTTTGTAATACTGGGGAATGAACCCAGGGCCTAATGCATGCTAGGCAACTGCTTGACCACTTCTGGCCATACACAGCTGTGAATTCTACAGAGCATGATAAAACTAAGCAGCGTTAAAGGCTTGATAATGTTGGAGGAGAGACCGCTTGTTTTGTTTCCGGCTGCTCGGTTAGCTTAGACCCAAAATAATCACACAGAAATTGTATTATATAAAACACTGTTTGGCCCATTAGCTCTAGCTTCTTATTGGCTAACTCTTACATATTAATTCAACCCATTTCTATTAATCTGTGTATTGCCACATGGCAATGGCTTACTGGCAAAGTTTCAGTATGTCTGTCTGACTCTGGCTGCTGCTCCATGGTGTCTCTCTGACTCTGCCTCCTTTCTTCCAGAATTCAGCTTTCCCTCTCTACTTAAGTTCTGCCTTGCTATAGGTCCAAGGCAGTTTCTTTGTTCATTAATGGTAATCACAGCACACAGAGGGGACTCCCACATCATGACAATGCTCCCTCAGTTCCTTTATTTATTAATCTTCCTGGGAAGTCTTACCTTTCCCGTTACTTTTAGTCTCTTAGTTTTTCCTCCACCCAGCTTAGTTTTTGTTTTTGTGTTTTTAATTTATTTTATCTTTATGTTTTTGTGGAAGTGTATCACTGTGTATCTCTCACTAGCTTGGAAGTCAAGATGTAGACCAGAGATGCCTCAAACTTGTAGTGATCTCTGCCTGCCTTTGCCTCCTGTGTGCTACCACATCTGGCTTATTTTTTATTTTTGAGGTATGATCTCGTGTTTCCCAGGCTGTCCTTGAACTCACTGTGTAGCTGAGGATGATCTCGAACTTCTGATCCTCATGTTTTCACTTCTTGAGTGCTGGGATTGATAACAGCTGTGTTATCATCATGCCCATTTCTACATGGTGCTTAGGATCATCAAGCCAAAGACTTCTAGCATGCTAGGCAAGCACTCTACCAACTGAGCCACATCCTGGCCCCCAGCCTACTTTTGTTTTGCATCTATCTATGCAGTTTTGCACGCATGTATGTGTGTGTGTATAAGGTGCACACTCATTTATGTATATGCATGTGGAGGTCTAAGGTTGACAAATGATATTTTCCTCAATATCTCTACTTTATATATTGAGACAGGTTTATTGCTGATTCTGGAGCTTGCTGTTTCAGCTAATCGGCTAGCCAGTTTGTCCCGGGGAACCCATTTCTACCTTCCTTGCCCTGGGATTACAGCTGGGCCACTATACCCATCCTACATTTACATGAGTTCTTGTGATTTTTTTCCTTTTATTATTTTTATTGCACTATCGGTTTTTCTCCACTCCCTCTCTTCCTTCCCTCCCCCTTTCTACCCTCTCCTGTGACCCCCACACTCTGAATTTACTCAGGAGATCTTGTATTTTTCATCTTCCTATGTTCTTTTTAGGGTCCTATTTGCTGTTCTAGTTTCTCTGGGATTATGCCCTGTAGGGTGGTTTCTCTTTGCTTTTTCTCTAAAGGCCACTTATGAATGAACACATATTACATTTGTCTTTCTGGGTCTGGGTTACCTCACTTAATGTGTTTTTTTGTAGATCTATTCATTTACCTGCAAATTTCAAGATGTCATTATTCTTCACTACTGAGTGGTACTCCATTGTGTAAATGTATCACATTTTCTTTATCTGTTCTTTGGTTGAGGAGCATC
>JAQHUG010000278.1:847270-865822 GCA_028555095.1 Dicrostonyx torquatus | reverse complement strand
AGTCCAGACTGGTCTAGAACTCTGAATCCTCCTGCCTCAGCCTCTGGAGTGCTGGGATTATAAGTATATTTCATCACACACAGTTCTCATTGTAGTCTTTGTTTTTGTTTTTGTTTTACTGGTGCGGACTCTTGCTGTTTAGCCATAGTCAGCTAGCCTGGAACTTGTAGCAATCCTCCTGCTTCTGCCTTTTGAGTGTTGGGTTAATAGGCATGTACTACCATGAGTGGCTGTCTGCATTTTTTATTGAGTAGAATTTCTCAGTTACTGTAGTCAGAAGCCACCAAGACGTATGAGAAAATATATATTAAAGTCAGTTGCAAGAAACTATACGTCCCCATAAGGTTGAGCTTCAAAGATGTTTAGTTATGTAACCTATTCTGAAAATATACCTCAGACTTTCACTAGTGATTATGCTAAGCATTGAGTTTGGGAACATTGATCATAACTGATGAAAACACAAGTTTTAAAAATAAAAGTAATGTGGGTTGTTGAGATGGCTTAGTAGGTAAAAGTTGTTGCCACGCCTGACAACTTGAGTTCAATACTTGGCACCCACATAGCAGAAGGAGAGAGCCAACTGTTACAAGATGTCCTCTGACCTTCACATACTCTCAGTGTGACATGTACTTGCCACTAGACCCACAGACATACTCACTCACACAGAGTAATTAATTAATTAAAAGTATTGTTAAAGTGGTGACTGGTCAACTTTATTTTCATCTTGTGTTAATTTCAGTGGCATTCTTGTGCCTGGAGGCTTTGGAATCCGAGGAACATTGGGAAAACTCCAGGCAATTTCTTGGGCAAGGACAAAGAAGATTCCATTTCTGGGTAAAACTTTTTGTTTATTGAGCCTATGAGTTTTACGAATTTTTTTCAGTGCTGGGAATTGAACCTAGGGCTTTAAGGATACATGCAAGGCAACTCTGCCATCGAAGTATATTGCCAGCCCTTATTCAGGTTTTTAACATAAGGTAGATGTCATACATTAGTTGGGGTAACATGTAATAAGGTTTGTTCTTGTGAAGGTATGAACTTACTTTTGAAAGTCAGAACTCCTGACTTATTTCTCTGGCCTCTGCCCTTGGGTACACATTATCACCCCACATCTGTATATATGTCATGTATATACAAAAAGAGCATGTGTATTAGTTACTTTTCCATTGCTGTGATAAAACATCATAGCCAAGCAACTTACAGAAGGAAGGGTTTATTTGGTGCTTACAGTCCCAGAGGGAGAGGAGTACATGACCATCATGGTAGGGAGCATGGCGGCAGGCAGGTAGGCATTGCCCTGGAGCAGTAGTTGAGAGCTCATATTTTGATCTGTAAGTAGGAAGCAAAGAGAGTTAACTCAAAATGGCAAGTCTTTTGAAACCTCAGGGCCTGCCTGCAGTAATACTTCCAGCAAGGCCAGACCTCCTAGTCACCCCCCAAACATTCTCCAACTGGAGACCAAATATTCAAACCTATGAGCCTATGGGCCATTCTCATTCAAACTATCACAGGAAGTTTTAATACAGGATGTTTTTATGTAGCTCAGGCTGGCCTCAAAGTTGCTGTAAAGTCAAGGATGACCTTGAACTCTTGATCCTTCTATCTTTCCCTAATGCCAGGATTTCAGATAGGCACTAGTTTATGTTTTATTGCGGAATGGAACCTGGGGTTTTGAGCAGGTTAGGTAAGCACTCAATGAACTGAGCTACAGCTCTGCCCTTGACTATTTGTTTTTTTTTTTTTTTTAAATCTCTCTGTAAAGTCAGTTTCCATTTAAACTTGGTTAAAGCTTCTGATGTAATTTTCATTGTACAGAATGTTCACAAGTTGTTCTCTCCTCTCATAATAAAGACAAAATGACCAATAAGTACCCTGTTTTGTTTTATCTGCATTATGTCTGTGCACCATGTGGGTACCTGGTAGTCTTTGAGGTCAGAAGAAGGCATCAGATTTCCTAGAACTAGATTTCCAGGGGTTTGTTAGCTGCCATGTGGGTGCTGGAAATCGAAACTGGCTCTTCTGCAAGAAAATAAGTTCTCTCTCTCTCTCTCTCTCTCTCTCTCTGTTTTTTGAGACAGGGTTTCTCTGGGCTACTGAGCCATCTCTCCAGACTAAAGTGCTCCTGTTTTATACAGTACATGCTATATCTGGTCTGTCAATAAATATAAACAATGTATAAAGTGGCCAGTGAAATTCTTTTTACATTTCTGTTGTTTTAATCTATTTTTTTCAAGCTTTGTACATGTATATACTGTATGTTGAATCTATTTTCTCTCATATCCCCATCCTCAAGTGAGCCTTGAACTTGTTGTGTAGCTGAGGCTGGCTGTGAACTCCGAATCTTCCTCTCTATAACTCCTATGTGCTAGGATTACAGATATGTATCTTTGCTTCACAACGTCATGTCTCTTTATGTATTAGCCATGTGGAACTTTCTGAAGTTCCTTGAGCCCTAAACCATATCCTGTGTATCCCATTAACCCTGGCATGTTGGTGCATTGATGACTTCTCCCCTTGCATTTCCTGGATCACATGTCAATGTCTGTAACAGCATCTGGAATTTGCTATCTGTTTATAGGAGGTAGTTGATGGGCTGCAGTGAGTGTGAAGATAGGTTCAAAAGCATCTGTATGGCAACAGGCCTGCAGTGACCCAGGCCTTTGCATTTCACTTACCTTTTTTAAAGATTTATTTATTTTCTTAAAAGTTCTTTAGTTTTTATAGATAATAGTCTTTATTTTTTGATTTTTTTAAAGATTTATTTATTTATTGTATATACAGTATTCTGCCTACATGCATGCCTGCAGGCCAGAAGAGGGCACCAGACCTCATTACAGATGGTTGTAAGTCATCATATGGTTGCTGGGAATTGAACTCAGGACCTTTAGATGAGCAGGCAGTGCTCTTAACCACTGAGCCATCTATCCAGCCCTTAAGATTTATTTTTATTTATGTGTCTAAGTATTTTGCCTGTTGTGTGTGTGTGTCTGTGTACCACATGCATGCAATGCCCTTGGAGACCAGAAGAGGGCTTTTCTTTCTGGAACTGAAGTTACAGACATTTTTGAGCTGCCATATGTTGGTGCTGAGAACCTGCAAGAGCAACAAATGTTCCTAACTTCTGAGTCACCTCTCCAAACCACTTCTACATTTTTTGAGCACCTGCTCAGTTTCATTTTGCATCTTCTAGCCTGCTTTCTGCCATAGCACTGGTGCCAGCCCCTGCTGCTCCTTTTCTCTTTGAGATTAGTAGTTCCACCTCAGATTAGGAGGTCACCCTCAGATTGACCAACCTCAGGTTGCTATGTGACCAAGGCCATGTTTTGGTTGTGAAATCTTGAGAGGCAGGAATATGAAATCTCAGCTCGAGGAGACTTCCTTTTGAGTTGGGGTGTTGTTAGGCATGCTCTGAGAGACTTAAGGTGTTTGAAACAGTTCTGCAGCCCAATAGGTGCCTTGGTTCAAGGATAGCTGTGGCAGATGGTGTATTTGTCTTCTGGGAGCTGGTCCTCATCTGCCCTCCAGTTTCTCGCTCACCTCTGGACCTTAGGTTGCTTCTTTAGTTTTGACTGCTATCACTCACTACTCTTCCAAGAACTATTCTGGGTGCTAAGGGGATCACAGGGAACTAAGCAGGTAGCCTTCCTCTCTTGAGATCTTCATTCTTAGAGTCTTCAGGAAACAGTTGAACACAAAATGTCACTAGCTACAAAACATGCTCATGTGCTTCTCCTAATAGGAATTTGCCTTGGGATGCAACTGGCAGTGATTGAGTTTGCAAGAAACTGCCTGAACATGACAGGTAAGTCTAAGGTTTACTAAGCACTGTTTGTTTAAAACAAGAACATGTGTCAGCAATATTGGTAAATCACTAAATGTCTTTGTCTTTAGATGCTAATTCTACAGAATTTGAGCCAGACACTCCAATTCCATTGGTAAGTGGCTTGTAGATCTTTCTGGGTCCAGTCATTGTCATTCTGTTTCATTTTTTGCCTAATTCCCTAACATGTAATTCCTGTCTTCTTCTAACAGTGCCAGAACTTTAAACATTATATATGAATTTATTATTTCCTATTGTTTTTGCTTCCAACTGCTTTGTTCTCACTAGTCTATCTTGCCAGCTGTGCCTTGAAGAAACACAGCTCTGTCTGACTTGTCTTTGCAGCAGCTTTCAAGCTTAATGTTTAGGAAAGGAATAAATTGACTGTGACAACAATTTATAACAGCTAATATAAATAAATGAGCTGTCCCTTCTCTAGTCTTGTCCCCAGTCTGCCTATTTTCCACATTGGTGGCCATCTATTCTTCTAAAATAAATGGCAACTGCTAGTCCTCACCTGCCAGTTCCTTTCCCCCCAGGATACTCACGCAGTCATGGGGCTAGAGAGATGACTCAGTGCCTAAGAGTGCTTGCAACTTTTCCAGAGGATCCAAGTTTGGTTCCCAGTACCCACATTAGGCAGCTCATAGCCACTCATAGCTCCAGTTTTAGGTTTCTGACACTGTCTTTTTGCCTTTGTTGGCATCTACGTATGTGTGCCAACAAGAAATGGTTGTTTTTGTTTCTTTGATACAGGGTGTCATTATGTAGTCTTGTCTGTCCTTGAATTTAGAGATCCACCTGCCTCTGTCTTTCAAGTGCTGGTATTAAAGTCAGGTGCAAACATGCCTGACTATAAGTGTTTTTTCATTCCTTGCTGCTTTATTTATTTGTCTCATGCCATTTCAATTCCTCCTACACTTAGGGGTTCCAGTTTGGACAGTCTGAAGTAGTATTTTTCAGTTTTCCCGTGGAGATTCCCTATACCTTTTATGTCCCTCTTATGATCTTCCTCCTGGAACCTTAACAAAACCAATGAAGAATTGAACCATTTGTTCTAGAAAGACTTTATTTCTGTGCCTTCGAGTTCTTGCCACACTCATTAGTAATTCTTGTCTTTCATGCTTGTCCATGGCCTTTGGCTTGCTTGGTCATCAGTTGTCTGCCTGTGTATATTTAGCTATATTCTTGCTGCCAAGCATCCCGATCTAATAATCAGTGGCCTTCATATAATGGTTATACTCTCCTTGGTTGGATTTTCACTTTTACGTGTGTGTGTGTGTGTGTGTGTGTGTGTGTGTGTGTGTGTGTATCATATGGACTGTTTGCAGTAATTGGTTTTCTTCTGCTATGTGTTCTGGGGAATGAACTCAGGTTGTTAGGCTTGTGTGGCCGGCATTTTTAACCCACTGAGCCATCTCTTTTGCTTTAGATGTGGTCTCACCATAATCTAGGCTTACCTAGAACTCATTGTGTAGCCCAGACTGGCCCCCATATTCACAGCAATTCTCTAACCCTAATCTCTCAAGTATTGGGGTCACAGGTAGTAATTGCCGTGGCTGTTTCTCTGGTTTTTTAAAAGAATTTATTTATTTTGTGTGTATTTGTACACTCTCGAGCACATATGTGTGGATTCACATGCCACAGCATGTGTGTGGAGGTCAGAGAACAACTTGCAGGAGTTGGTTCTTCTGTGTAGATTAAATTCAGACTGCTGAGCTTGGGACTGGAGTCTTTACCTGCTGAGCCATTTGCCAATCATTATTATTAACAACCTACAGATTTTGGCCATTTGAAGCTCTCATTCAATGTGCTTTAGCGTTTTTACAGATCTGTGTCACTATCATGGCAGTCAATTTTTAATCACTTCATTCTTAAAACAAAAAATTCCAAGGCTTGAAATGTAGTTCAGTTGGTAGAGTGTTTTTCAGTATATACAAAACTCTGAGTTCCATCCCCAACACTGTATAACTGGGGCATATTTTTATTTGTTATATGTGAGGTGCTAGATGTCATTAGTCCTGTACTCAATTATGACACTAAAATTTCCTCTAGATATTACCAAATGGTGGAAGGGTAGTTAGAACTATCTCCATTAAGAATCATTGCCTTTGGGCTTGAATGACGGATCAGCAACTAAGAATGTGTACTGCAGATGGACATTGTGGCTCATGCCTTTAATCCTAGCACTTAGAGGCAAAGGCAGGCGATCTCTATGAGTTGAGGCTAGCCTACTCTACATAGTGAGTTCTAGAACAGCGAGGACTACATAGAGATACCCTGTTAAGAAATGTGTACCGCTCTTGCAGATTACCTGAGTTTTGAATCTCAGCACTCATAGTAGGCAGCTCACAACTGTAACTCCAGCTCCAGGGTATCCTGTGCCTCTGACCTGCACTTGTGTACGTATCTACACACAGATGCATAATTAAAAATAAAGTACTCATTGGCTTAGAGAAATCTAGTTCTATTATTATTTTATACTAGTTACTTTTCTCATTCTTATGACATAATTAATACCCCATCCTAACAGCTTAAGGGAGGAGTATTTGTTTTTTAAATTGAGATGGGCTATCAAAGAACCCTATGATAACTTGGACTTCTGATTCTTTGCTGTTACCTCCCAATTTCTGGGATTCCAGGTATATACTATCATCACTCTGGCTTATGTAGTGTTGGGGATGGAATCCGAGGACTTTGTGAGTGCTAGGGAAACACTCAACCAACTTAGCTACCTCCTGAGCCTTGAATGGTTTTACTTGCCTCACAGTTTGAGGAGATATAGCCCACCAGAATAGAGAAGGCATAGTGGTAGGACTGGTTCCTGTCCACGTTGGTGGGAACATGAACATGTTGTAGGCAGACACCAAGTATAGAGCAAAACTGGCCTATTAACCCTCATCCATTCCTAAACAGCTCAGCATTTATCTGCCAAACTAAGCCCCTCATCCAAAAGCTTCCTCAGCTTCCCTAAACAGCACTCCAGCTGGGGAGTAAGTGTTCGAACACAGGGCCCGGGAGGGTGCACTTCATGCTTGCACAGCAACACTCTTCTACTTTCCCATATAGCAACTATTTGTTATTTTTTCTTGATTTATTCCATTGAAAAATGACATTTTATTTGAGTGCGTGTGCATGTGTGTGTATGTGTCTAGGCACATATGTCACAGTTTGCGAATAGTGCTGGCGACAACTTTTGTGGGATTTGGCTCTCTCCTTCTACCATATAGGTTTTATAGAGGTCTTGGGGGTAGAACTCTGCTCATTAGCTTGGTGACAAATATCCTTATCCACTGGGCCATCTTGTCAGCCCCATTTTTCCATTTTTAAAAAATATCAATAGGGGCTGGAGAGATGACTTGGCGGTTATGAGCACATGTTCTTGCAAAGGTCCCAGCACTCTCATGGCAGTTCATAATCATCTATAACTCTAGTTCCAGGGAATTTGACACTCTCTTCTGGCCTCTGTGGGTACTGCATGACCATGATACACTTACAAACATGCAGACAAAACACATATAAATAAAAATAAATCTTGAAATTAATTAAAAATAAAAACAAATGTGTATGTCCACCTGTAACTTATCCCCTTTTTAGTTACATCATAGCATATTCTTATTTATTTTATGATTTGCTTTTTTTCACCCAGTGGAAGGTTAAAGAAATATTCATGCCTTTTTATAGCTTTCAATTCAAACCATAATGAACCGTCACTTCCCAGCCAGATGGTACTTTTAAGCCTTATGCTCAGAAGGCCTCATATCAGCAAAGAGTTCCTTAGGAGGCTTTAATAGAAATGTATTTCCTGAGTAATAGCTGCAGTGGCTCTGCCAGGAAAATGATGGGTTTTCTTTTTCAGGAGATACATTGGGATAGGAAGGGCTTTTACCAGTAGGTGCCGCTATTAGACAGCTTGTCGAGGTTAGGTCTTTGATGACTATGCTTGCTCTGTATGTGTGTACGAAGAAAAAATGATAACACAGGATGAAGTTCAATCTGCAGAGAAGGTATAAAACGACTTTATTTGCCTTATTTTATGTTACTTCTCTTCCAAAGAAGCAACTACATTCATTTTTTTTTTTTGCTGTTATTCTTAGTTCAGGGACACATGCATATATATATGTGTGTGTGTGTGTGTGTGTGTGTGTGTGTGTATGAGAGAGAGAGAGAGAGAGAGAGAGAGAAAGATTATACATGTACGTGTGTATGGATGAATGTATAGACTTTTGGAGGGGGAGGCAGTGCAGTAAATAGGAATACAAGGCACTATGCATACTAGCTTAGTGTCCTACCACTGGGCTTGAGACATTGTCTCCACCTTACACCGATTACCTATCATTGTGTAAGAACCTTTTACAGTTTGCCTAGCTGTGCGCACTATGGGAATGACAGTATTTATTGCATTTATGGAATTGTGTTTATAGTCTTGTATTTAGGTTTTACTCTTTGTTAACCTTAAATCACTCTACATTTTGACCTCCACGTACGATATGTTCTTTACCCACATATAAGCACGTCTGTGGGATGAATCCATAGAAGGGAAACTGCTAAGTCAGAGGATGTATGCATTTTACATTTCAGTGGCTCCTGTACACATAAGTGAGATGAAAACAATAAAACCTAATTGCTATTGAATGTCTTTATGTGCTGAGATCACTTTGCTGGAGAAAAATAGCCTTAAGAGCCAGCAGTTGTGCTGATGGCTGAAAGTCTTATTAAAGAAAAAGACTAAGGGCAATGGAATCATAAAGCAGCCAACACCACAATGCCTGAGGAGTGACTTTACTTGGGCAGATAGCAATTACTTAGTAGGCATGGCTGTTCCTTCTCTTCTAGCTAAAGAAAGTAAACATGTTGGAAACCAGGAGATTCTTTTAGGATATGTCTACTGCTAAAATCTGTTTCATTTCTTTGGTTGTCATTACCCCTGCCCTTTTTTGGCATGCAAGGTAAGTATTATGGTTGCTTACAAAATCAATGAATACACTATTATTCAGAACAGGCTCTTAACAGGCACACATAAAAAGAGAAATAGATTTTTCTCCAAGGGTTACAGTAGATGCTGCATCCAAGAGTACCCACAAGAGAAAGCAAAAATTTGTTATATTATGCCATTTCTCTGACTTATTTAAAGACCTAATAGAATGTTCTGGAGTGTTGCAGAATACTTCTGGATCTGCAGCAACTCTGGCCTTTTTTCTGCTTTAAAGTTGTCTCAGCTGCTTTTAGAGGAGACTTATCAGGAACATAGCTGTTCTAACTCTGTATTAGTCTAAGGGAATAGGTGTCGGACAGTTCCCTGGTAGGCAGGTAGACGGGCTTTAGGTAGATAAATGTACTCTTCACTTAAATATTTAAGATGGCCAAGTTCCTGATTCTTCTCCCTCCTAGATAGGGACTTGGTAGGCTTTTTGGGGGACAGACTCCCAAATCTCATGGGAGAGGTAGGAGCTTATGTAGTAGGAACCAGTTAGCTTTCTTTTCTTTCAATTATCCAGTCCTCCATAATAGTCCAACCCCGCTAATTCTGAGAAAGAAAGGGAACTCCCAATATAAAAGTTTCAGCTTCTGTACAAACTCAGATTGCAGATTCCTAATCCCCTCTCCTACTGAACATTCTGCTTTTCCTGCTTTTTTAGTTTTTAAGTCACTGGAGAAAAAGGGTCTGTTCCTGCAACGTCTCCATGACAGCATCACTTGAAATCACGTCTGTAACCCAGCACTAAGATAGCAGAGGTAGGGGGATAATGAGTTTGAGGCCAATCTGGGCTATAGAGTGTGTTCTAGGCTATCTTCAATCATATAGTGAGACCTTGCCTCAAAACAAAACAGAAACAAACAAATAAAACCAAAATAAGCAGGGAGATGGTTTAGGAGGTAAAAGCACTTGCCACTAAGCGTAATAATCTAAGTTTGATTCCCAGAACACACATGGTGAAAGGAGAGAACAAACTCTTGGAAGGTGTTCTTTGATTTTTATACATGCACTGTAGCAGTGCATACACACCCCAAAATATGTAAAATTTAGCAAAAAAATTATTAAAAACAAATGAAAATGTGAATTCATATAAAACACAACACCATGAAAACAGAATACATGGGGCTGGAGAGATGGCTCAGTGGTTAAGAGCACTGGCTGCTCTTCCAGAGGTCCTGAGTTCGATTCCCAGCAACCACATGGTGGCTCATATCCATCTGTAATGAGATCTGGCTCCCTTTTCTGGCGGGCAGGCATACATAGAGGCAGAATGTTGTATACATAATAAATAAATAAATAAATCATAAAAAATACATGTGCTGCTTTCAAAACAATTATGGACACTCAGATGGTGGTATTAGTAAAAGAAAGTAGAAAAGGAGCTGGAGAGATTATTTAGCAGTTAAGAGTTCTTCCTGCTCTTCCAAAGGACCCAAATTTCATTTCCAGCACTCAGATAAGGCCATCTTACAATTGCCTATTAACTCCATCTCCAGGAGATACAGCTCCCTCTTCTTCTTCTTCTTCTTCTTCTTCTTCTTCTTCTTCTTCTTCTTCTTCTTCTTCTTCTTCTTCTTCTTCTTCTTCTTCTTTTTTTTGGTTTTTCGAGACAGGGTTTCTCTGTGGCTTTGGAGCCTGTGCTGGAACTAGCTCTTGNTTCGAGACAGGGTTTCTCTGTGGCTTTGGAGCCTGTGCTGGAACTAGCTCTTGTAGACCAGGCTGGTCTCGAACTCACAGAGATCCACCTGCCTCTGCCTCCCGAGTGTCGGGATTAAAGGCATGCGCCGCCACCTCCCGGCCAGCTCCCTCTTCTATATTCTTTGGGTACCTGCACATGGCATAGACAGAGATGTACAGACATACATATTTAAAAAAAATTGAAAAGTGGGAGATTAAAAGTCTTTTTCCTTTAAATTATTTCAGTATTTTACATGTATGAGTGCCTTGCTTCCATGTATGCCTGGTGCCCTGGGAGGCTAAAAGAGGGTATTGGATCCCCTGAAACTGGAGTTATAGATAATTGTGAGCAGCCAAGTGGTTGCTGGAAACTGAAGCAGGTCCAACTGCTCTTAACTGCTAAAACACTTTTCCAGCCCTAGGTTAGAATTTTACTACTGAATCGCTCATGGAATGGCTAGAAGTGTTTTAGCAAGGTGAAAATGGACATCTGAGATTGTAGTATTTTATAATATTCTGATTGGATTTTTTATTATTGTTGTGCTTTTATCCCTTTCTGATCTAGGAAGTTTCAGAGTTAAAATTAATTTGACATCTGATTTGTGAAATAGTTACAATTAAAAGCCAATTCTGGTGAAGGCAAATTTATGTTGCCTTTAGTTTGAAGTATTTCCTTTGGATTGTCTTTCAACAACTTTGTATGCTATGCAGATTAAGAAATCTGAAAAAACAGAAACAAAATTCAAACTAGCCAAACCACAACAAATCCTCATAAAGACCCTGTCTCTGTAATTCTAGCACTTGGGAAGTGGAGACAGGAGGATCAGGAGTTTGAGGCCAGCTTGGGCTATATGAGATTGTCTCAAACAAACAAGTAAACAGATACCCAGGCAATTCACTCCAGTAACTGTTTTGGTAACTTATATTACTTGGGCATTTATTTGATTTACTTTTAGAACATTGAAGATGTTCTACTTGACAAAAAATATAGAAGGTCTTTGAGAGTTAGCTTGTGCTTAAAATCATTTTCCCCCAGAAAGGCAGTTATAAAGAATATAGCTGTAACAGGGGCAGAATGGTGTGTGTGTTGCCTATGTGATGTGCAAGCACATAGTGGCCAGAGGAAGATGTTGAGTGTCTTGCTCTATCACTCCCTACTCTATTCTCTTGAGACAAGGTGTCTCACTGAATCGAGATAGGCCAGTAGCCGGTAAGTCTCTGATCCTTCTGTCTCTGTCCACACAATACTGGGGTTATAGGCACATGTTTGGTAACTCCTGGCTTTTTACATGGGTTCTGGGCTTGAACTTATGTCCTCGTGCTTGTGTAACAAGTACTATTATCCGTTGAGCCATCTTCTCAGCTCCATCTTGATTTTAAAGATTTATTTATTTTAAATTACTTTTACATATGTGTATATCTCTGTATGTATGTATGTATACCACATGAGCAGGGCAAAAAAGGGCATTGAATTCCTTAGAGCTGGAGTGATAGGAGGTTGTGGACTGCCCAATATAGGTACTGGAAACCAAATGTGGATCTTTGGAAGGTCAGAAATAGCTCTTTTTATTTTTATTATATTTTTGAGACAGGGTTTCTCTGTGTAGCCTTAGAAGTCCTGGAGCTCACTCTGTAGACCAGGTTGGCCTCTAATTCAGAGATCCACCTGCCTCTGCCTCCCCACTGCTGGGATTAGAGACATGCTCCACCACAACCAGCTAGCCATAGAAATAGCTCTTAACTGCCGAGCCATCTCTGTAGGGAAGATTTACTCTGAATGTGGGCAGCACCATTCATTCCATGTGCTGGTATCAGAACTGAATACAAAGTTAAAAGGGACCTGGGAGATGGCTTAGCAGGTAGGTCACTTGTTGCTATGCCTGAGAACCTGAGTTCAAGTCTGAGGACCCACAAAGTGGAAGGAGAGAACCAACTCCAGCATGTTGTCATCCTCTAATCTCCACATACATACAGCAGTGCATGAATGCATGTGTGCACACCCACTCAACTGCACAATGAATAAATACATAAAAATTTAACATACTTTTTTAAAGGTTCAGAAGGAAAAAGCAAGCTGAACACTTCTCTCTCTGCTTCATGTCTGAGCACGCAGTGTGACCACCATGTGCCCCATGCTGCCACCAGAGTCATTCTCATCATCCTGCCTTCTTCACCTTACACACATGATAGACTGTGCTCTCAGACCATGAGCCAAAAATAAATGTTTCTTCCTTCAATTGCTTTTGTCAGTATTTTGTCACAGCAACAAGAAGATTAACTAATACACCAATTTCTCCAATCCCTAAGTAGCCTGCAAGTAAAGTTGTGTTGGTAGTTCATTTGTAATGCTGTATTTAGGACTCTAAAGTGGACAGCTCCAAACAGTTCCCTGCAAAGTATCTCCTCCCACCAACATTCAGTCATTTCTATTAAAAAAAAAATCAAGTGGTTGAAATACCTATTTCTAAGGCATTTCCCATTGAGCTCAAGGTATAAAAGGCTGACAAATACATTAGCTTTAAAGCATTCACGGAGTCAGTCATTTATTGTTAACATTATGGATTACCCTTAAAACTTACTAATGGGCACTCACTCCAATTTGTACTGGTTCCTTTCAAATAGCAGATTCTGTAAAGGGGTGTGGGTAGGACACAGGAAAGAAAGGTAGGGGCCATCTTGACTGGAAGAAAAATGGTCCTTTTTAAAAAAGAACATATAAAATTGTATGTATTCAAGATGTACAAAGTAATTTTTGCTGTATATATACATTATGAGATAATTACTAAAATCATGCTATCTTCTACTAGCCACAAAGTTTAGAGAATATGGTAAAAACATTTGAGACCCATTCTCTAACAAGTTTCAATTATTCAATAGTTTGTTTTTTTGAGATGGGGATCTCATATCTCTTAGGCTGGCCTTGAATTCAGTATTCAGCCAAGGATGACCCTGAACTCCTGATCCTCCTGCCTCCATCTCTCAAGTGCTGAGATTGTAGTTGAGTGTGGCTGTACATGTATCCAGTTACGTGGGGGTGAGTGTGGCAGAGACAGGAGTTTACTTGTGGTCTTGCTAGCTTCCAGTCTAGCTCCAAATTCGGTGACAGATCCTGTCTCAAAGGGATAAAGTGAATGATAGAACAGGGTGACTGATATCCTCTTCTAGTGTCTGCATATTCATGAATGTACACACACACACACACACACACACACACACACACACACACACACACACACACCAGCCTTGCCCTGGTAGAGCTTAGAGCAATGGAATTTTGTGGCTGACAGAGTACTAACAGTGTTGATCAGAGGGGGGAATGTAGATGAACTTTGGTGATGTGAGGATCAGATCAGCATAGGAAGAGAGGTCAAAAAAGGGTTTTCACCCCACTCCCCATTTTTTGAGTCAAGGTTACTATGTGCTGGCTGTGATTGTGGAACAACCCTTTTGCTTCTGCCTCTTGAATGCTGGGATTACAGGTATGAGTCACCATGTCCTACTTCATTTTGCCCCATTTTGAAGATTAAACCTGAAACAGTTTTCTCATCTATAGCAGTAATAGAACATATCTGTTCTATGTGTGGCCCCTGCTCTTACCTTGCTTGCTGTGCAAGCCTCTACTTTGTGTCTGCCACTCCCTTGCAGAGGGTGCCTACCTCATGTTAAAGCAGGCTTATGTTACTGTATGATTTTCTGGGGGAATAGTACTGGGAATGGAACCGAGATCACGATGCTTGTGAAGCAAGTGTTCTTCCACTAAGTTCATAGTTCTAGTTAAGTCTGTGACTCTTGATACCTTTCTTCTTCCTTTCTGACCTTAGATTGGCTATTTAGCATGGTACCCAAGGACTTCCATGATCTGAAGCCAAGGTGCCCTCTTTATTTTCTTGAAGGAGAAACCATGTGTGTTACTGGAACAGCCTTTTAAATTGGTCATGAAGCGTTTGCCTGGGGGTTCGTTCTTTTCTCTCTCTCCTTGTATTATTTGTGCATGTGCCACTGTTTGTGAATAGAGGCCAGAAGACAACTTTGTGGAGTTGATTCTTGCCTTTATCTTGGCATGGGTTTTGGGGATTGAATCCAGGTTGTTAGGTGTGTGCAGCAAGTACTTTTGCCCACTGAGCCATCTCACTGGTTTTCCTGGTTTAAATGCTCACTGCTACCTGTATACTCCTCTCAAGGCATCAGGGCACTAGGTACAAAACCCAAAACCAGTGGAAATGCTGCTTTTCCTGTTCATCCTTTCTTTGATTATCACAGACTTAGGACCTCAGGGGTCTGGAAGTTAGTATCTTTCATAGTTGTTTGCCCATAATAGATGTTTTGTACATTTAGATTAACAAATTCTTATTTTTGGTGATGCTGGGGATTGAACCCATAATTTTGGTCATGACAGGTAAGTACTATATGATGAACCATGCTTCATCCCCCCTTACCTTCTTTGAAACAGGGTCCCATGTATACCACCACCAGGTTGATGTCAAACTTGCTACATATCTGAGAATGATGAACTCCTGGTCCTCCTTTCCTTACTTCCCAAATGCTAAGATTACAGGCATGAGTCACCATGTCTGTTTTCTGCTTTGTATATTTGGAGTTGAAAAAACATGTTTGCTCTTCGAGGGGCTAATTGACACCTAGAACGTAGGCTAAAGTAGGAGCTATATTGGCCTAGAAAATTAAAAAAGAAATGTCACGACAAACTTCATACTGTAGTTTACTGATGGCTGGCAATTGTGAAGGTGTGTGTTAATTTTCAACTTGGCAGGATCTGGATTCAGGTAGAAGACAATTACTCCAGGCATACCTGCAAGGGATTATTTAGCTGTTGGGTATGTCTGCGAAGGATTATTTAGACTAGGTCAATTGAAGAAGAAAGAACCACTATAAATATGGGTAGTACCTACCATTCTGCAGGCTGTGGTCCCAGACTGAATAAAAAGAAGGCAAGCTGAGCACTGGTGTTCATTGCTGTCTGCTTCTTGTCTGTGGATGAAATGTGAACTGCTGCCTCAAACTCTACTTTCTAGGATTTCCTTGCAATGATGGACCATACCCTTGAAATGTGACCCTTTCTTAAGTTGATTTGTTGGTGTATTTTGTCACAGCGTGAGGAAAAGTAACTAAGACAGAAATGAAGCTATTAAAATCTTAAATACTAGAACTTCTAGTTTAACAGCATTAAAGCCTAATCCAGCTAGGTGTTGTGGCACATGCCTATAATCCTAGCACTGGGAAGGCAAAGGTGGAAGGAAGGGTTTATGCAAAGTTTGAGAGTAGCTGATCTACATAATGAATTTCAGTATTAAGACCATGTCAGAATCATGACTGATCCTACCTATCCCAGGAACGAAATCTGGTTGAACAGAATAGAGAAACCTCACCTCACCCTAGAGGCTGAGTAGACTGTCTACAGTGTCTATATCGTGCTCACAGTCTCAGAAACAAACCAGAAAGAGCCGGTACTAACGAAGAAAGGAACGAATACCTTTTATAAACCAGTAGCCAGTAATAAACTTGATGGTAAAATCATTCAGAGTTCCACTAAAACTAGCGTCAGGGCTGTGAGTGTGGCTTAGTGGCACAACATGCTTTCCTAGTATGTGAAATGCTCAGAATTCTATCCCCAGCTTCTGTGCTGCTACAAAATCCTCTGCCGTTGCTGTGATAAAACGCCATGACCAAAGCCAACCGGGGCTGGGTTGAGGCTTATTTTACCTCGTCTGTCATCCAGGGATATTAGGTCAGGAACTCAAGGTAGGAACCCGGAGGCAGAAACTGAGGTAGAGGCAGCAGAAGAGAAACGTTGCTTACTGGCTTGCTTCCCATGGCTTGCTCAGTGTACTTTCTTATATAATCCAGGACCACCTGCCTAGGCATAACAACACTCACAATGGTTTGGGCTCTCCCACATCAGTCACTAATAAAGAAAATGTTCCACAGGCTTGCCTACAGGCTAATCTGGTGGGTGCATTTTCTCAATTGGATTCCCCTTTCCTAAATGACTCTAGCTTGTGTCAAGTTGACATAAAACAAGCCTAAATGACTCTAGCTTGTGTCAAGTTGATATAAGACTAGCCAGTACAGCTATATACCCAGCCATGCTGCTCTATTTCTTGGTGGAAGGATTAGAAATTACTATTTTAGAATTTTCTTGTTATTATTACTCTTATTGTTTTTTTTTTTTTGAGACAGAGTTTTGCTTTGTAACTTTGACTGTCCTGGAACTCACAGAGGTCCACTTACTTCTGCCTCCTGAGTGCTGGTGTGTACACTACCACCTCTGGGCTCCTAATCACAGGTTTTTTTATCCCCTCCCCCTAATCACAGTTTTCAAGAGTTTTCTTCGATGACTTTCTGTCTAGGCTTTTTTTTTTTTTTTTTTTTTTTAAAAAAAAACTGTTGTTTGCTTTTTTTAATCTGTTTTCTTCTGCTGCTTCATTTTTGATCAGTCAGTCAATCAACATCCAATCAGTTAGTCTACTTACATATCTACCTACCTGTTGTGTTTATGTATGTGGGAGTCAGTAGTCAGTTCCCTCACTCTACCATATGGATCATTGGGGTTGAACCCAGGTCACCAGGCTTGGCTGCAAGTGTTTCTATTAGTTGCTTATGTTTTTGAGTACACAGTACAGATTTTGGTGATCTCATTATTGGAGAAACTTCCATAATCATAAAAATGACAAGTATACTCTACTCACTGATTGTTGGAAGGATGGAGGGCAGAGAGGCTTATTGTGAAAATCAATAACTCAGCAATTAAAACTTTTTCTCTTGTAATTGAAGGGTATTGTTTTTCAACATTTGCTTATTTTGTGTGTGTGTGCTCACAAGCATACCCCATGACATAGGTAAGTTAGTTCTCTTTCTACCATGTGGGTCCTGGGGGGGGGGGTCAAACTTGGGGCATCAGGCTTAACAGCCTTGACCTGCTGAGCAATCTCATCAGCTTTCTCATTTTTCTTTTTTGTAGTTTAAAAGTCCAAACAAAATAAGATAGCAAGTAAGAAGTGGACTTTTCATCCATGCCCCCATCTGCCCAGTCCCTCCTAATGTGTAATGTCTTGGTTACTTTTCTCTGTGTTGAGACTAGTACATGACAAGAAGCAACATTAAGGGAAGAAGGGTATATGTTGCTTTACAGTTTGACGGGGTACATTCCATCATGTCAGGAAAGCATGAAAGTTTGAGCAGAAGGTGTGGAAATATGAGTAGAAGACATCTAGTCACATTGATTTCTCAAGAAGCAGGGAGTGTAAATTTCTAGTGTGTACGTTTCTAGTGTGTACGTCAGGTTTCTTTTGTTTGTTTTGTCTGAGTAAAGGTTTTGCTGTTGCTAGTTGACCTCACCTTTAGAGCCTTCTAACTGCTGGGATTAAAGGTATGTACCTCCAGCTGAGATTCTATATTTTAGCACATATCCAAGCAGAACTGAATATATTTCTGCCCTCTTCCATCAAGTCATAAAGCTCTACTTATTTTGTCCCTGGTGCCATGTGGCCACCCATGCAGTATGCTGTTAACAGATCTTTATACAAACTTAGCCTTCCAGGGTAAAGACGTTTGCCACTAAACTCCAGAGATGAGCTTGACCCTGTCTAGCCTGTGTCCTCCTACCCTTTCTCTAGAGGCATAGACTAGGTAGGTGTGGGTCCACTGGTCACCTCAAGGCTACTAGGGATATGACTGCAGCTAACTTGATGGACATACCGAGCTTACACTTGTATATGTACATGCACATGTATTCACAGACACTATTTTGGAGGTCAGAAGACAACCTTGAGTGTTCCTTAGGTTTTTCCACTTATTTTTTGGTGATACAGGGTCTCTCGTTAGTCTCTCATTAACTCACTAAGTAGGCTAGTCTGGCTGGCTAGTGAGTCCCAGTAATCTACCTCTCTGCCTCCTTAGCAGGAGTGTTGAAGGAGGGAGCTACTTGGTCCTGTCTGCCCAGCTAGCTTAGACCTGAAATAATCACACAGAAACCATATTATTTAAATCACTGCTTGGCTCCTTAGCTCTAGCTTCTTATTGGCTAACTCTTACATATTAATTTAACCCATTTCTATTAATC
>JAQHUG010000278.1:792499-844765 GCA_028555095.1 Dicrostonyx torquatus | reverse complement strand
TAGAAAGACTCCCGTTAATGTAGATATCTTATTCCCTTCCCCAATAACCATCCTTCCTGCATCTCCACCCTCCCCCAACCCAGGCTCTCCGCAGTTCTTCCTTTCTCCCGTCTTCTCTTTTTAAAGCCTACGTACATTTATCCAACACTGACTCATCTGAATTTGTCTTTATTGCATATCTGTAATTCTTTACTGTCCAGGAGCACTTTTAAAAATGCTAGGCACTTCTAAAATACTTAAGTTGTGGCATTATTAGGTCAAATATGGTACTTTCTGTTTGCCCCACCCAGTCCAACATGGTGGAAGTCTGTTCACCACCTCTGCAAGCTGTGCACATTGCCCCAGTTTTAGGCACACAGCCAGTCCATGTCACCATTAGTAAAGCTGCAGCAGTCTGCTCACAAACCCCACTCAAATGCTCTGTAGCCAGACTTTCTGCCTGAAAGAGTCAGCGTTTGATCTGGCAGGATGACCCAGAAAGCCAGCAGTTCATTTCTGTTTATAACTCCAGTTTCAGGGGATCTGAAACTCTCTTCTGTCCTCCACAGGCATAGTATGAAGGTGGTGCACATAGATACATGCAGGCAAATACACAAAATAAAATTAAATCTTTTTTCATTTTTTTTAAAGATTTATTTATTTATTATGTACACAGTGTTCAGCCTCCATGTATGCCTGCAGGCCAGAAGAAAGCATCAGATCTCATTACAAATGGTTGTGAGCCACCATGTGGTTTCTGGGAATTGAACTCAGGACCTCCAGAGGAGCAGTCATTGCTCTTAACCTCTGAGCCATCTCTCCACCCCAAAATTAAAAAAATCTTAAAATCCATAACAAAACTCTTTGTGAGACAGGGTGTCATGTAGCCCAGGCTAGCCTTAAGTTCTATGTAACTGGGTATGATCTTGAACTCAATCCTTTTGCCTCTACCTCCCAAATGCTAAGATATAAGCATGAGACACCATACTTGGCAATATATATTTAAAATTTCTTACTTTTAAAATTAAAAAAAAAATGCTGAGTGCGGCGTTTCATGCCTTTAATCCCAGCACTTGGGAGCCAGAGGCAGGCAGAGAGCTCTGTGACTTCAAGTCCATTCTGGTCTACAAAGTGAGTTCCAGGATAGGCTTCCATGATACAGAGAAACCTTATCTCAAACAACAACAACAACAACAACAATATTCCTTGATGGTTCCATACATGTATATGGTGATTTCTAGTCCTTTCACCCCCATTACTCTGTCTCTCCCATGTCCTTCTCCCACAGAAACTCATCTTCTTTCCAATGTGCCCTTCTAATTGCAAGTCTTATTTTGGTGTGTTTAAATAGGATCTGATGACTTTTCTTTTTAATCTCAAAGGTAGGTGAGTCAGGCAACAAGATGCCTCAGGAAGGAAAAGGCACTTAGCACCCAGTCTGACAGTCAGAGTTTGATCCCCCAGTCACACATGGTAGAAGAGAACTTACTCTCCATGTTGTCTTCTGACCTCAACACATGTACTGTGACCTGCTGGTGCACGAACTTGCTCTATGTACATGTGAGCAATAAACACAAACTAACTAACTAAATAAATGTAAAACAAATAAAATTCAGAAAAATAAAATAATTGAGAGTCAGTATTTGACAAGAGAGACGTCTCAGAATTTGCTTTATTAATAGTATATTGGTTTCATAGCTACATCTTTATGATTGTGAAGGATTTGATCAGTAGGTGGTGATGGTGCTCCATAACGGCTTCTTCAGTTTGACATCTTTTTGATCAGTGCTTGAAATTCTTCGAAACTGACTTCTCCATCACCATTCTTATCCAGTTCTTTAAACAGATTGTCTAGAGTGCTCGAACCCTGGTTTTAGATAAAAAGAATGGGATAGGGGAAGGAAGAAAATTTAGATACGATACTGAAACCCATCTCTGAGATTAGAGGAACTGTATTTTCCAAGAAGGCAGCCTAGGTTTCAGTCACAAGCCACTGGTAATGCGATAATAGGTGTAGTGAAGCCTGCTTCAGCTGTAATAGTGGTTTTATGTCACATAACTGGGTTCTATCTTTCTTTTTTATTTTATTTATCTTTGAGGCAGGGCCTCATTATGACCTGAAACCCACTATGCAGATCAGACTAGTCTTGAACTCAACAGAGACCCACCTGCCTCTGCCTCCAGAGTTCTGAGATTAAATGAGTGAGTGTATGATAATACTTGTCCCTGCGCCATTTAAAAAACACTTTGTGTGTGTGCGCGTGCGTCTACCTGTGGGCATGTACATGTAAGTGCAGTTGCCCTTAGAGGCCATTAAATGGCATCAGATCTTTTGAAGCTACAGGTGGTTTTGAGTTACTGGTGGACATCAGTGCTAGGATCTGAATCTAGATCTTTTGGAAAGAGCATCATGTGTTCTTAACCACTGAGCAATCTCTCCAGCCCCCTGGCTCTTTATAATACTATATAGTACATTTATTATTATTAAAAGTCATAATTTGCATTTTGATGTAATTTATAAGATCTAAACTTTTTTTGTTTTCAACGCAGGGTTTGTCTGTGTAACCCTGGCTGTCCCGGAAGGGATCTTAACTTCTCTTTTTTTTTTTTTTTGTTTTTGAGACAGGGTTTCTCTGCAGCTTTGGAGCCTGTCCTGGAACTAGCTCTTGTAGACCAGGCTGGCCTTGAACTCACAGAGATCCGCCTGCCTCTGCCTCCCGAGTGCTGGGATTAAAGGTGTGCGCCACCACCGCCCAGCGAGATCTTAACTTCTTTAGGCCTCTAAAATGTTCTTCAAATTAGACCTGGTAGCTCATGCCTGTAATCCCAAACCTGGGTTCTCTGCAGCAGCAGTAAATGTTCCAAATTGCTGAACCATCTTTCTAGTCCCTCATCTAGCTGTTTTTATGTGAACAGTTCAGTAGTGTTAAGTATATGTACTTTACTATGCAATAAATCTCCACATGCATGTCTGAGGTCTTGGGTTCAAGTCCCAGCAACACATACACAAAGTTATTGTGAACTAAAAGAAAATTAGGAAACACCAGATTATAATGTAGTTTTTTTTTCAGCTTTGTGTGTGTGTGTTCTAAAAACAAAAGTCATGTGGATTTGGGCTGTAGCTCCGTGATAGAGCACCTGTTTAGTCTTTGCTAGGCCCTGGGTTGTATGTGGCAATATCCCCACAGGGCTGTGGGCAGTATTTCTGAGGCAGCCCTCAGCCCTAGGCCCTCAGCTGTGCTCTCCCACCCCCAGAGGCAGCGGCCTCTGGCTGCTCAGGTATGCACTCACCTTCAAGAGACTGGGGAATTCTGACTGAATCAGTAGCTTCAGCTCCTCCTTTGATAGCTGGTTTGGATCGCCTTCTTTGGCTGCATATTTTTCAAAAATGCTCTTCATTTCTTCGGGAGACTTCTTAGTACTCATTCTGCTGTCCTATAAATTGGGAAGAAAGTAGATTTACCAAAAAGCTGCAGTGGAGCTTTCTTGCCAAGTGCTGCCCTCCCTCTTTATTGGGAAAGACAAGACAAGAAGGAGAAAAGGGAAAAGGGAGAGGAGAAGAGAGGTAGAAGAGAACAACATTATTGGCGTCTATTGTATTTTAAAAATAATCAAGTTAGGAGCTAGGGAACATAGCTGTTAGTAGAGCGCTTGCTTAGACTGCTGGAAGCCCTGGGTTCTATCCCCAGCACCCCAAAGCCAGTGGGCATGTTAAGATCACACTGAGCAGCTCACCAGTCAGAGGAAGCACTGGAAGAGTCAAGCAGCAGCAGGCGATAAGCTGAAGCTGATGAAGTGTCGAGGAGGAGCTCTTTTATATAGTCTTTACAGACACATCACCTGATAATGAAATTCCACTTTGTTTACTATTTAAGGGTAATGATTAATGGGTTCTGAAACCAAGCGTAAGACTCTCAATTAAGGGCAAGCTCCAGTAAAGACCTGCTACTTCAACAGTTGCTTGATGGTTCAAAGTCCTAAGAGTAAAACCTGGATTTTCTTTTCCTTAGAAGACTTTTCCCTCCAATAGAGAATTTTGGTCTTGCTCACAGCTCACATTTCTGAAAGCAATGACATTGCAGATTTAGGCTTGAGATTTTTTTCCTATACAGAAAAGGATTTTCTCACAGAGGGACAGTATTACACAGCTTTTAAAAATACAGAATTGGGCTGGGCAGTGGTGGCCCCTGCCTTTAATCCCAACACCCAGGAGGCAGAAGCAGGTGGATCTCTGTGAGTTTGAAGCCATCCTGGTCTACAGAGTGAGTTCCAGGACAGCTAGGGCTACATAGAGAAACCCTATCTCAAACCCCACCCTCGAAAAAAGGGAAGGTAGATCAAAATTTCTGATTTTATTTGGCAAAGCAGTATGTTTGAGTAACTTGCCATTTTAGTTGTTTTTGACTATTGTTCCTATCTGTACTTTTAAAAATTTCTGTATACTTACATTCCTCCTTCTCTCCCTCCTTCTTTCTCCCTTCCTTCCTTCTTTACTATCCCTCCCTCACTCCTGGCTACCCTGGAGTTTGCTTTACAAATCAAGCCATCCTTGAACTTATAAAGATCTGCCTCCTGCCTCCCGTGTTGGAATTAACAGTGTATGCCACTGTGCCTGGAGATATTTCTCCTGTTTGTAACAAAATATATTTTGCCAAATCATTCTAAAACTTGTGAAAACACTCAGCTCACACTTGAACAATTGGAACTATTTCAGAAGTTTGGAATAGTAAGAATTTGAAATTAGAGATGAAATTGATTTTTTTTTTCCTCTAGAAAGAGGCCCATGAAATAGCTAGGACATTTCTTGAGGACATTACTCTAATGCTGATTATAACTCACAGGTAGGGGGTTTCAGATTGATTTCAAAAGCCCTTCAACAGCTTTTAAAAACTTGGACATTTAAAAATTTCCCTGACCTGAAGTATAGCACCTACAATTTCAGGTTTGAAATACTGGACTGTACTTTGCCCAGATGTTTTTCACCTCGAAAACTCTAGGATCTTATTTACATTGGAGAACAAATGTGAAATGTTTGATGTTGCTTACACGATTCTGGTCATTCCTGAGCACTTATCATAGGTTTTGGGTGTTTTATTGCAGTTTATAAGAATCCAGTACAGACTTGTGTATTAACCCACTTATTGGACTTACTGGCATTGTAGGTTAGCCTGTCAGTAGGTAGGTAGGTCTGTCTGTCTATTGTGTGTATGTATGTATGTGTATGTATATATATATGTGTGTGTGTATGTGTGTGTGTGGTGTATACATGTGTACACACACACACATATATATGTATATATATATAGTTGTGTGGGGTGTCAGGAGTCTTGCTCTATCAGTCTTCCACCTTATTTCCTTGAGATAGGATCTGTCATGGAACCTGAGCCAGGTTGGTAGTCAGCAAGCCCAGTGAACCCCTTCTCTGCTCCCCACCCCCATAGTGCTGGCGTTGCAGGCACACACACAGTCAGCCCTGACCTATTCCATGGGTGTTGGGATCCATACTCAGATCCTCATGCTTATGCACAGGTGCTCTTATGCACTGAGCTGTATCTCCAAACTCCTAATTTATTTGTTTATTTTTGGAGCCAGGGTCTCTCATAAGGCCCAGTCTGACCAAGGATAACCTTGAATTCCTGATCCTTCTGCCTCTACCCCAGCAGTGCTGGGATTACAGGTGTAGGCTACCATGTCCAGCTGGCATTGTTTTTACTTGATGATTTTACACAATGATATTCTGATTTGGGCATTGTTTTTTCAAAGGTTTTAGAAAATTTCCAGTGTTTTTATTTGCTTGTTTTATGTATAAGTTCTAGTTTACTGGGAGGAAGTGAGCTTTTGTGACTAATCATAGTAAGAACTATAGTTTTTCCTCCAATGTCTTTTGTTGTTGCTGTTGGTTTTTGAGATGGGATCTCTTTATTTATCCCAGCTCACAATGTAGTTCAGGCTATCCTTAAACTTCTTCCTGGTCCTTCTATCTCAGTCCTCCTGACTGATTGCCTCACTCCAACATCTTTAAGGGTTTTTAATCTTGTTTTGTTTTACATCTAAAGCAAAGTGGCAAGAATAATACAGAGCTCTACCTTTTGATTAGACTCTACCTGTTAACATTTCCACACGTGCTTTTTTCTGGCCAATAGTTTCCTCCTCATCAATTCTCTGAGAATAAGTTGTATAATCTCACTGGTTTCCTAAGGACAAAAACTTTTTTCTGTAGACCCTCAGTGGTATTATCACAGCATATTTCAGTCTTCTCAATTGTTTTCTCAAATGATCATTTTGAAGCTAAAACTGATGGGAGCTGGTGTGATATTTCTTGCGCCTATATTGAAAAAAAAAGATTTTAATCAGTACGTATAATCTAAAATCAGTAGATTAATGACAGATATTTTATATAGCATTCTTACTTCATATCATATGGAATATATGATTTGTAAAAGTATAACAAATACATAATGCACAAAATCCACATCTAGTTTATGTGGTGTGGGGATGGAACCCAGGGCTTCATGCACGCTGAGCAAGCATTCTATCAGCCCAAAGGACTTTTCTTCTTTAGGCATTCTATGCTATTGATTTTGAGCAGAATAACATGGTCACAGAAGCTGCATGTGCTCGGAATCTTCCTGAGGGGGTAAAAAAATTCTGTCCAAAGATCAAGCAATTGAACAGAGAGGTGCTACTTAACCTTTGCCTCTCCATTTTTCCATTACCAACCTTGTACCTGTCATTCTTTCCATTTCTCTCGTTTCTAAGCGCACTCTTTGAACACACCCTGCACTTATGGCATGTTTCCATACATTGTTAGTTAATGTTTCATGAGACTATTGGTGGATTTTGTGTTTCTAACTTCTGGGTTATCAGTGTACTAAGGTAAAAATAAAAAGAAGACAAGAGAGATATCATTGGAGGATATGAGCATGCAAAAGTATGAGAAGAAGCACAAGGTATTTTTCAAGTTCTGTTAGCATTTGCTATAAGCCTGAGTTCTGACAGGCAGCATTAGGTCACTTTAAGCAGAGATTTTCCCTTGAAATGAGATGTGTAGCCTAGATGACTTTTGGCCTATATGGTGCCTACCTGTAATCCTAACACTTGGGAGGTGGAGAAAGGAGAATCAAAAGTTTAAGATTCTCCCCTGCTACATATAGGGAGTTTGAGGCCAGCGTGGGCTACAACAGACCTTGTCTTAAAAACAAAGCTCATTTCATATTACTAATTTTATTAGTGTTACTAATGACCAAGTCCCCACAAAACAAGGTGGATGTGAAATGCAATTGTATGTTATCTTTGACTTTGAAATTTAAAATACCTGAACTCATCCTTTCTAAGGAACTAAATTTTAGTTATTTAAAAGGATAACTTAATTTTAGTTGTCCCCTAAAAGTGACAGCATACTTGTTCCCCTTACTTGACTTTTATGTGGTACCTATCTTCCCTGGACCATCAAAGTTCATTTATTTTTTACTTCCAGCCTTTGCCTGGAGTGTGCAAGTGTTGCCCGTGCTAGTCTTTAGTTCTGAGTTGCCAGAGGCCTCACATAGTGAGGGATTCACATAGAGACCTCACAGTGCTGAGGGATTTTGTTTTGTTTTGCTTTTATACTATGTACACTCAACTTCTACAGCCTCCAGAAATTGTTGCAGCAACACTATGAAATAGGTATTGCTTCCTTTTGTCTATATATAGATGTACAGAAGGGATAGCATTGGATTCCTGTTGCTGCTTTAATAAGTTCTTACCATCTCAGTACCTGGAACACACCCTGTTTTACTTGTAAGTCAGATGTTTAAAGTGGTTGATAGGATGTGTTCCTTCTGAAGTCACAGGAGAGACTGCTTAGTTTTTCACCTTCTAGAGGCTGCTTGTTCATAGATATGCCTTCCTTCCTGAAAGCCAGAAGCTTAACATTATCCGGTCTGTCTGCAATGTCCACTTTGCTATTATTTCTCCTCTGATTCTGTCCTTCCTTCCTATGTCAAGGTCCTGCATGATTATGTGGGTTTTCCCTCATAATCCAGAATAAACATCTCTATTGGGTGAATTCCTTAGAAATGAGTTCAGCTTGCCTCTCTTCTCCCCAACCTATGTGATACCATCTGTCTTGTAATGACACAGCAAGAAAGCCCTCTTCCACCTCCAATAACTTTAACATAACCACATTTGTAAATTCTTATGTCATAAAAGGTCTACAGGTTCTTAGGTTCTAAGAACTAGAATGTGAACATCTTCGGAGGGGCATGGGACATGAAAGCAATGTGTAGATGATTTATTTGGTAAGGAGAGCATGTTCATTGTGCTCTCAAATCATGGGCTCTTGTGGTGAAGTATGGAGAAGGCCTCTTTAGAAATGTAATGAAAAAGTGGTCTGTGTACGGGAGTATGGTGGGGAGTCGGGGAGTGGGGAGTGGAGAAGCCATTGGCATTGGACTTGCCTAGCTGAGGTAGAGAGTACTGGTTTGAATCTATCAGGAGAGTCCAGCTTACTAGGGTCATGCATAGGGTGAGACCTGAGGACCACTCAGGAGGGTTCTACTCTGATTTGTAGTGACACAGACTGCTGGAGCAAGTAACAAGGCATGTTAGGTAACATAGTAATGATGTAAAGCTGTTCATAATTATGCTCATCTTCAACATGAGTCATAAATAATCCAAATCAGAGTAAATCTTAAAAAAGAGAGAACCCCCAAAACCTTGGGACTGTAGGAGAAGAAAATACTGGGGAGTCTTTGTAAAGAATACTTGAGAAACACGCTAGAAAGCTTGGGCAAATCACTAGAAATGGGGCTAGGGACATAGCTCAGAGGTAGAGTGTTTACCTGCTGTGTATGGACCTTTAGGTTTAATTACTAGTTCTGTATAAAGAAAAGCAACAATAGAAAGAAGGGGTGACAAAATGCCTCAGCGGATAAACATGCTTGCTGCTAAGTCTTGTCCCTGGTAGTTACATGGTGGAAGTTGTTCTCTGACTGCTCACACACTCTGTGGCACACAAGCAACCCCCCCTACAAAAGCACACTATAAATAAATATATATTTTAATGAAGTAGAGGGGGAGGAAGAGGGTGGAAAGGGTCTTCTGGGAGTAGGTGCTCCTGTTTTGTCCAAGTGAAATATTCAGACAAGGAACCAATTCCCAGGATGCAGCGAGAGAGGCCCCATACACATTGCCATTAAGGAATTTCATTATTGATAAGAGACTCAGACTTCCACACACTTGGTTTAAGGTACCCTGGGACACTGAAGGATTTGAACTCATTACACTTTTATCTAGGTTGCAGAATATCTCAGTCAAGGTTAATTAGTGCCATAGTTATCCTGTGCAGTGCTTTACATCTCACAAAGCTTTATAGCTTATTGATTTTTTATTTTTTTATTTTTTTGGTTTTTCGAGACAGGGTTTCTCTGTGGCTTTGGAGCCTGTCCTAGAACTAGCTCACTCGGCCTCCCGAGTGCTGGGATTAAAGGCGTGCGCCACCACCGCCCGGCGATTTTTTTTTTATTATTTTTTTATATGCTGTATGGCTCTGTTCTAAGAAAGGATAGAAGGGGGTGGGGGTCAGATCACAGCCAAGAGTAGGGTCAAGGAAACAGGTTTTCAAAGGAAGAAACTTTTCCCTTTCAGATGCAAAAACTGTGGTATTTTGGAAATGTTGGGGATAAATATAAAGGCACTTGGGGTTCACTAACCACGTGACATTGATAAAATTAGCATGCTTCAAACCATGTTGCTCTCCTCTCTTAGACTTTTTGGGTCTTTTTGTTGCCCAATTAGGTTGTATAACCTGAGAGGCCATCACTCGCCACCCCCATCTCTTATTTTATCTTTTTTGAGACAGGGTCTCATGTAGCTCAGGCTGGTCTTGAACTTGCTATGTAGCACAGACATGCCCTGTTTTATGTGGTTCTGAGGCTCAAACACTAATCCCGCATGCTAGGCAAATAGTCTACCAACTGAGCTACATCCTAGGCCCCCAGTACCATCCATCTTTAGAGCCTGTCATGTTGTCTGAGGACTGAGTCACTGTGTTCTCTATCCAGACATCTCCTTCCAGTGTGGCTTCTGCATGCTTGCTCCCCACTGGTATCATTTTGTGTGTCTCTGGATGAGCCCTTCTGAACCAAGCCCAAAGAGACTTCTCCTGATCCATCCCTCTCTGGTGACTCTCTTGCAGGTTCTCATTGTATTTTTCTCTTTTCCTTGCTGCTCTGGGTATCATTTGGACTTGGGATATGTTTCCCTTTCTCTCTCATCTCCAATATCTTTCTTCTCCACTAACTCCGGTGTTAGCTAGTACATCTTCTTTAGAGTATTTGTACATTTTCATACTTATATACAATATACCTTGATCATACATATCCAGCCCAAATCCTCCTCCTCACCCACTGGACCCTCCCCATATTCCCCCTTCCCATCTTCATGTTCTCTTCTAGTTAGTACATTTTTTAAAATGTGGATTTTTTTCCTTTGAAAGCTTTATATATAGTATTTTTGATCATATTCTTTCCCCTCTGCTAGTTCCTCTCAGAATCTCCCTCCCACACAGATTTATGTTCTTTCTGAAAACAAAATAAACAAAAAGCATAGACACAAACATGGAGTCTATTTTATGTCAACTCCTAAGTATGAGGCCTGCCCTGGAATATGGTTGATATTATCCGTGTCATTCTATTGAAGAAAACGGATTTTCCTTCTCCTAGTAGCTATCAATTGCAAATAGCTTCTTGGTTGGGATGGGACTTTGTGTCCACTTTCCCTTCTCCAGGCTGGGGTTTTATCTGACTTAAATTTGTGCAGGTCTTGTGCATGCTGTCACAGTCTCTCTGAGCTCTTATGTGCATCAGCTCTGTTGTGCCTGGAAAATGCTGTTTCCTTGGAGTTGTCCACCACCCTTTGGCTCTTACACTCTTTCAGCCTCTTCTTCTCCATAGTTCATTGAGGGTTGACAGGAGGCACATAATAAAAGCATCCCATTTTGGGCTAAGTGGTTCTCAGCCTGTGGGTCATGACCCCTTTGGGTGTTAAACAAGCCTTTCATAGGGATCACCTAAGATCACTGGAAAACACAGATATACATTACAATTTATAACACTAGCAAAATTTACAGTTATTAAATAACAACAAAAAATAATTTTATGGTTGGAGAGTTACCACAAATGAGGAACTTTATTAAAGGGCCATACTGTTAGGAAGGTTGAAAGCCACTTTGCTAAAAAGTCTCTCATTCTCTGCATATTGACAAGTTGTTGGTCTCTGTGTTAATTACCACCCACAGAAAGAAACTTCTCAGATGAGGGTTGAATGATGCTCTGATCTATGGGTATAGCAATATGTCATTAGAAGTTGTTTTGTAGCCAGGTGGTGGTGATGCACACCTTTAATCCCAGCAGTGGAGAGGCTGAGGAAGACAGATCTCTGTGAGTTCAAGGCTAGCTTGGTCTACATGGCAAGTTCCAGGACAGCCAGGGCTACACACAATAACCCTGTCTTGAAAAACCAAAACTAAATAAATAAATATTTTAAAAAATTTTAAAAAGTTGTTTTGCTACTATGTTTAATTAGCAGAATAATAGTAGTATGTCTTCCCTCTGGCCTATGACCTGTTTAGTCCTAGGTTCTTGACCTCATTAAAAGTGTCAGGTATTATGGAGTGAGCCATAAGTCCAATAAAAAGTGATTGGTTACTCTCATAACATTTGTGCTACTATTGCACCAGTGGGTATCTCTTGCAGGTAAGTGACACTATTGTAGCTCTTCTAGTTACGACATTTAAAAAATTCATGTGTATGTGCCACAGTGCACCATTATAGGTCAGAAGACAACTTGTGGGAATGGGTTTTCTCCTTCTACCATGTGGGTTCTGGGAATTGAACTCAGATCCTTAGGCAAGTATTTTTATTCATTGAGGCTTCTCACCAGCCCCTAACTGGAGGATCACCATGGCTCTTAAGCCTTAGGATTTCTTTATGTGTTATTTCAGGAGAAGGCCATAGTAATTATTTCTGAACATGGCATAGACAGTGTGAACTAGTAGCTTTGTGAGACCTCAGTAATAATACATTTATTTCACTCTGTGCCTTTAACTTGTTTCATTAAAATTGTACAATGGACAGAGTCAATTGTTCTAAAAGGTCTGTGATAAAAAGTCAGCAATCTTCAACCCTTTCTTTGAAATCCTCAATTCTACTCCCTCAATCTCAGGTTTCTAAATCATTGGTACCACATTATTCTTTTCAAATTTCCCTTGGTGCCGGAGGAATATTTAATACCATTACATGCTTCCTCTCCATTCCCACCCTTACACTTCAGTTTGGGAAATGATTTTTGGTCTGGGGGTATTTTGAAATTTCATATCAAATGAGCACAAAAACAACTTAAAATTTTTCCCTCCCTCCCTCCCTCCCTTCCTCCCCTCTCTATCCTTAAACTTTTTTTCTGTTAAAATATTTTAAAATTTAGAGATAGACTTTCATTTATGTAGGCTTCTTGTTTATTATTATTATTATTATTATTATTATTATTATTATTATTTTGTGGCTGGAGAGACAGCCGTGGGTGCTAGGAACTTTTATATTTTTGGTTGTGAGCCTAGCCTTTAACAGCTGAGCCATCTCTCCAGCCAGGATTCTTATTTTTTTTTAAATCCTCTTCCTTCCTTTTTCTTTTTCTCTTTCCTCTTTCTTTCTCCTTCCTTCCTTCCTTCCTTCCTTCCTCCCTCCCTCCCTCCCTCCCTCCCTCCCTCCCACACTCCCTTCCTTCCTTCCTTCCTTCCTTTCTTTCTTTCTTTCTTTCTTTCTTTCTTTCTTTCTTTCTTTCTTTCTTTCTTTCTTTCTTGAGACAGGGTCTCTCTTTATAGCCTTGATTGTCCTGGAACTCACTATATAGATCAGGCTGTGACCAGAATTTAAAGATCTGTGTACCTCTGCCTCCTGAGTGCTAGAATTAAAGATGTGTGCTATCACACCTGTCTCTTTTTTTTTCTTTTGGTTTTTCAAGACAGGTTTCACTGTCTAGCCTTGACTGTCTTGGAACTTGCTCCATAGACCAGGCTGGCCTCAAACTCATGGATATCTGCCTGCCTCTGCCTCCTGAGTGCTGGGATTAAAGGCGTACATCACCGCCACCCAGCCCCTTTGTCTTTTTATAAAAAAATTAGTTATTTATATTTTATGTGTATGATTGTTTTGCCTGCTTGTATGCATGTGCATCACATACATGCCTGATACCATTAGAGGACAGAAGAAGGCATCATATCTCCTGGAACTCGAGCCAAGGATGGCTGTGAACTACCATGTGGGTGCTGGGGACAGAACCCAGGTCCTTTGCAAGAGTGACTAACACATGCTCTTAATTGCTGACCTATTCTCCAACATTCTAGCGTCCTGTTCTTTTTTTTTTGTTGTTGTTGTTCGCAATAGTTCAGACCAATATACTTCTTGATTATCATAGTCACTGATAACGGAAGCAATTTACCTTCAAAGCCTCTAGGTAGTTGAACCCTACGTCATAAACAAGGGTGAACTGACTGAAGGATCATAGTGCACCTCTGACAAGAACCCAGGGAACTTTATTACCATAGTTGGAACTTGAATGGAACCTAAAAGGAAACTGAGACTCTGAATAGACATAGACCTTCTTAGTCTGTAGCAGCTCTTGTGAACTTACTTGCCTTTTCTTAGAAAATACACACAAACATTTGTAAGCCTCTTGGCCTCTTAAACTGGGGGCTGCCTTCTCTCATGTCACTCAGTAATACTTAATCTAGCCCTCATTAGCCAGCCAAAGAATATAGGGAAGCCATGCTAAGAGTTAAGGGAAATTCAGAAACCAAACACCCATTTCAATGAGAGGTATAATCCATTTTTCCCCCAGCCCTTTCCCTTAGTGACTCTTGGAGCTTGCTTGGATCCCAGGGTTCAGATAGCTCCAAACATTTCTTGGCACACTAATAAAATCAGGTATTTTCCTAGAAATTCTTTGTTTGAGAAATTCCAGTTGTCAAGTATTTCTTTAGAGCTGTATGTGACTTTTAGGGTGTGTGGGGGGAATGTAAAGAATCTTCTATGAGAACCCTGAGTAATTTTATTAGAACAGGTTGACTTACCCAACTGCAGTCTGATCCTAACATCTTAAAAGAACAACAACAAACATGGCTGGGCTTGGTGGCACAGGCCTTTAATCCCAGCATTCAGGAAGGATTTCTGTGAGTTCAAGGCAGCCTGTTCTGTATAGTGAGTTCCAGGACAGCCAGAACTACATATTGAGACTCTGTCTCAAAAAAAACCAAAAACCAAGCCAAAACAAACCAAAAACCATGAAACAAAACAGTTAATCATAGTAAACAGAACCAAGGAAAAGGAATTACCAAGTTAATGAAACAGATTTTATTCTTAACATCTAAGTTTTTGTGGTGTGACTCAGCAAATCTGAAATTGTTTTCTTGGGGTTTGTTCATTCAGTCCGTTCCTTCAGTTTATTTCTACTGTCTGGAAAGGCACGCTGGTAAGGAAAAGTAACAACTGCCCTTCTCATACAGAAGCAGGCAGCAGACAACTGAGAGAAGGGCAGTGAGGAGGAAAGGCCCTGTGCAAGGCCACAGACAGAAGCCGTGGCTCCTTCATACTGGGGAGCTGAGCTCCTCAGCGATCTCAGAGTTTACAAGGGTTTCATTTAGAACAAGGTGGGGTTAAATAATAGGACTTGACAGATTGGATATGAAGAAAAGGGAGCATTGCTAGATTTTTGACTCACAGGATGTACAAGAATAGGGAGAGGAGAGGAGAGGAGAGGGAGAGAGAGTGTGTATGTGTGTTTGGTATATGTATATGTTTGTGCAGGTGTGCCCATGTGCATACGCATGTGGAGGTCAGGGATTGATGTCTGGTGTCTTTCTCAGTGGTTCTCTTATTTTTTTGAGGCAGGGTTACTCACTGAACTTTGAGCTAATTGATTTGCATAATCTGGTTGGCCACAAGATCTCGGGGATTATACACGTATATGTGAGCAACCACATCTGACTTTTATTGGGTACTAGGGATCTTAACTCAAGTCTTCATGCCTGTGTGGGAGGCACTTTAATCATCTGAGTTATCTTCCAAGGTCTCCTCTCTCTGTTTGTTTGTTTTTTTTTTCTTTTTTGACGCAGTCTCCTGTATCCCAGGGTGGCTTGGAATTCATTATGTAGCCAAAGATCTTGAACTTCTGATCCTCCTGCCTCTTCTTTGCTAGTGGATTGTAGGTGTTTGCCACCATGCTTGGTTTATAAGGTACTAGAAATCAAACCCAGGGCTTTGTGCATGCTGGGCAAGGGCTCCACCAGTGGAACAGTATCAGCTCCCTTTCTTCCTTTTTCTCCCCCCCCCCCCAATATCTTACAGTGTAACCCTAGCTGGCCTGGAACTAGCTCTGTAGACCAGAGCTGGCCATGAATTTACAGAGGTACTCTAGCCTCTGCCTCCCTAGTACTGGAATTACAGGTGTGTGCCACCATTCTGTTTATGGAGTTCTAGGAATCAAACCCAGGGCTTCACATATGCAGACAAGAATTTTAGTAACCAAGCTTCATACTTAGCTCTCTGATACACTGTTTTGTAAATGGCTTGAGCAGAAGATGAGAACCGGTGGTAAGAGGTACAAACAATTTGGGAAGGATGTATTAGGTGGCTGCTTTTCTCAGGAGCTCTACAAAAAACTTATCACACAGTACACAAGGGAATATTTTCTCAACAAGTGTTCCTCTAAAAATAAAGCAGAAAATATGGGGAATTATATCCTTGGAAGATGGTAAAGCTGGATTTGTTTTGTTACAGGTAATCGACATGCCTGAACACAACCCTGGTGACTTGGGAGGAACAATGAGACTGGGATTAAGACGAACCGTTTTCACAACTGAAAATTCCATACTGAGTAAGTATCCTAGAGTTTTGATTTGTATACGACACTAGGAGTGGTTCAAATGGCTGTCCTACTAACCTTTTCTGCAGCTTTCCAGCTCGCCTGTCACCCAGTCACCTGCTCTTGCTGACTTGTCACTTGAGGAATTCACTTTCTCCACATTCAAGTTCATTTAGAAGAGTATTGGTTATGTACAAAGTGTCCCAGAGATCAAATGATAATTTGTGCCATACTATGCTTGTCCTGTCCCTGCAAAAACTCTCTTGAGAGCACTAATGCAAGTTTTTTTTTTTTTTGAGTTTATGGACCTACATTGAAAATGGCTTCCTCTTTCATTGTTTCCTTTTTGTGTGTTTGAGCCAGTGTGTGATACATGTGCTAGCCAGACGCCTAAATGAACATATTTGTACCTTTCCACAATGGTAGTATTTATTGAATAACAAGGTTTAGCAGTTTCAATGGCAGAAATCGTCATAAAATTTACTTATGCCTACTTTGGTAGTTTGGCTGAGGTGAATGCAAGTTTTTTATTCCAGTCTTTTTAAGATTTTATTTTATTTATTTTTTATTCATTTTTTTTTCTGAGACTGAGTTTCTCTGTGTAACAGCCCTGGCTGTCCTGGAACTCACTCTGTAGACCGGGATGACTTTGAACTCACAGAGACCTGCCTGTCTCTGCCTCCCTGGTGCTGGGAGGTGTGCACCATCACTGCTGGGCTGATTGATTTTTACTTCTGTGTATGGGTATGTACATGTGTGAGTGCAGGTGCCCCTGGAAGCCAGAAGAAGGTGTCAGATCCCTTGGAGCTGGAGTTACAGGTTGTTGTGGCCTACCTGATATGGGTGTTGGAAACTCTTGGGTCCTCTGCAAGAGCAACAAGTGCTCTTAACTGCTGAGCTATCTCTCCATGCCCCTATGCTGAACTTAATTAGTGATGTTAATTCTTATATCATATAGTATACAGTAAATATATCTGTATACCTCCATATGTATATGGGTTACATAAGGAATACAAGTTGAAGAGGCTGCAGCAAAGTTGAAAAGGTTTCAGAGTGGGCTGAAAAAGTCTGTAGAGATAATGAAAGAGATCTGTGCCAAGAGTGAGCTGCTGGTGGAGCTACTGGTTAGCACTGGGAGCAAAGCTGCAGAATTTAAGCCAACAGTGAAAAGGTCAAACTGGGTCCAGAGCAGGAGACAAAGCAGGAAAAGGACCAGGAGCTGATCCAGGTCTAGATGGGTGAACAGTTGAGTAGGCGATATCAGCAGTGAAGTACCAAGTGGACTCAGGGAGTTCTTGGCCTTTGATGAAGAAACTGGGTATAAATGATAAGTTGACATGGAGCCATGCCATAGCAGTGTTCAGTGCCCATTACTTTATAAGGTCTAGGTGAGGGAATTATACTTTCCATGATCTGATGTGTCTGCTAAATTCTTAGGCTTAGTTCCTCAATATGGTTTTAATATGCCCATATGCCCTCACAGTTTAGTTTCCTCAGTAAACTTACAGGATGGTTGTCTCTCTGTTTCCCAGAATAAATCATGTATCATTTGTACTGGATAGTTTGAACCTGAAAAATGATGCAGTTTATGGATCCACCCATGAGCTGCAGTCATCCTCCTTCAAAATGGGGTTAAAATTTGCTCGTAAAATTACAGTGCATAGCCTGTTAAACTTGTTGATACAATATGGAATATGTATCATACATATGGAATAACATAGAGTAGGGTATATTCTGTTCTCAACACTGGGTTTCATTATTATGTAGTTCTGGTAGGCCTGGATTTCTGAATGTAGCTGAGGCAGGTTTTGAAGTCTTTATCTGTCTGACCCCACTTCAAAGTGTGCCAGCACATCTGGCTTTTGTTTCATGGTTTTGTGTGTGACTTGCCTTATTTAGTTCCCCATTCCTGAACATCCAGTAGAGAGGAGGATAGTTGTGTGTCTCCTAAGTCTGGGAGTCCGGAGAGATCACTCAGTGGCCAAAAGCACTTCCCACCAAGCTTGATGACCTAAGCTTGATCCTGAGACCCACATAAGTTGAAGGAGAGAAATGACTCTCACAAATTGTCTTCTGACCTACACACACACACACGAGAGAGAGAGAGAGAGACAGAGAGACAGACAGAGACAGAGAGAGAGAGACAGACAGAAAGACAGGTGGGGGAGAGGCAGTCTAGACTTAAAAAAAATAAACAGCCTGGCAGAGGCAGGCAGATCTCTAGCCAGCCTGGTCTACAGCGTGAGTTCTAGGACAGCCAGGGCTATTACACAGAGAAACCCTGTTTTGAAAAATCAATAAACAAACAACAGGTTTCTGTCCCTCCACTAAAAGAATCCCTGCATAGAGAGAGAGAACAACCTGGCTTGCTAGCTGATATTTGCTGATTTTCCTGATCCCCAAAGGGTTAATTATTATTTCTGTGGACCTTGTTTCATAGATTATCATATTATGTGAGAATATCTTCATGTTAACAAAACCCCAGAGCCCATAATTTAATTTACTAAATGTTTCTTGAGTGCCTGTCCTGTGCATATGCACCATGCTGGATTCTGCAGCTATAGCAGGGGCTGGACAAAAAGCAATCCTGTCTTCTCAGGGCCTCAAAACAAGTGAAAAAAAATATGGCTGGGAAGGGCAAGGTACTGGAGGGCCTGGAGAGCTCTGGTATCCAGAGCCATTCATAAGAATACCTTTTGGGGCAGAGAATGTGATTCTGTAGCAGAGCCCTAGCCCCACGTGTATGTGACCCTATGTTCCAGCCCAGCATCATAAAAAGCAAGAGTTGGGTATGATGGTACTGGCTTGTAATCTCAGCACTCAGAAGGTAGAGCTGGAGGATTAAAGTCATATTCAGAACCAAGACCCTGTCTCAGCTCCCACTTCCAAATAAAGCAAAACACCTTCATAACTCAAGGAAGAGTAAGATTGAAAATACTGTTCCCGTAAAGAATGGTCTAAAGATTGGGAAAAGCATAGTGCTTCTTAGCAAGCTTGAAGTTGAACAACCAAGTAGACAAGTGAACAGCCTTTTGTCCTTTCTGCCAGAGGCTGTTGTTCCTGCATGTTCCTTTACAAATGCAAGAGCTTTCTCTTTCTATTAGTGCTTCTTTGCCTTTCAGTTGTTTTCAAAGTCTTTGAAACTTTGTTCTTGTAATTGTCTAAGTGAAAAAAAAAAACGCAAAATGGTTAGTGAAAACGATGATCAAAATTATGTGTTGTGAAAGATTTGGTGATAATTGTATTAAACTTTTATAAAAAATCATTGTGTTCAATATATTTTAAGATTTTTGTTGAGACATTGTTTCTCTGTGTAACAGTTCTGGCTGATCTGGAATTCACTTTGTAGTCCAGGCTGGCCTGGAACTCACAGAGATTCACTTCGAACTCACAGACATCTGCCTTCTGCCTCCTGAGTGCTGGGATTAAAAGTGTATGCCTCCACTGCCTGGCTAGAATCTTTACCTTCTGAGACATCTCCATGACCCTGAATTTTATGAACCTTAAACATAGCACCAAAGATAATATTTTTTTATAGAGACATAAGACCCATGACATATAGTTCATCTGTTAGTATAAAATTTGCTTGTTTCATTGTACTCACAGAGCTGTTCAGCCATCACTAGAGTATCCACGAAGATATTCTACTGTCATTAGTGTCAATTTTAGATCATTTTCATTACCTCCAATAGAAATTTCTGTACTGTGTTGTCACCTTTATCCCCGCAGCCTCTGGCAATCATTGATCCACTTTTAAAAAATTTACCTATTCTGTCATTTTAATATAAATGGAACCACATGAAAGAAGGTCTTTTATATCTGACTTCCATCACTAAACACACTGCTTTCAAGTTTTATCCATGATAGTATGCATCAGTATTTCCTTTCTTGTAATGGCTATATAATAGTTCATTGTGTGGTTGTATGGCAATTTCAAAAGTCTGCTTACAAGCTTATGGGCTGTTTTTACTCAATGATTTATTAAACTTGATTGCTTTAATTTATTCATGTATTAATTTTTTTATATAGTGACTATATAATCTAGGCTGGCCTCAAGCTCACTGTGTAGTCAAGGATGACTTTGATCCTTCTGTCTTTCCCTTCTCTTTTGAGCTACCACTCCCAATATATGCAGTGCTGTAGATCACACCCAAGGAACTTGCTCTACCAACTGAGCCACATATCCTCGGTTTCCTGATTGCCTTCATTTTAAATTGTGTTGCCTTCATTTTAAATTGTGCTTTTTTCTTTACAAAAGGCAGGTGGCATATGTACCTGTTGTCTTTAGCAAGCATAAAGTATTGCCTCCCTACCTGGTGAGACTAGCTTCCCATGAGGTCTTTAGCAATTTAGCAAAGTGTGATAACAACTTTCCCCATTGTTCTATTGAATGTCTTTTATTAACAAACAAACGAAGCCTTGTAATATTGTGGGCTTTTGGCTCCCTAAGTAGCATATTTATTTTGTAGGATCTTATTTTTTTCACGAACTGGCACATTTATTTTGTAGGCTTCTTTTCTAGTCAGCACATTTTTGCAAAGTTGGTGTGAGCAAAATACATTTGCCTATGCTACCTGTAAAAATGATTTACCATTTTGAGCTGGGCAAGTGGCACACACCTTTAATCCCAGCAGCTGGGAAGCAGAGGCAGGGGCATCTCTGTGAGTTCAAGACCAGCTACTAATCTACATAGTAAGTTCCAGGACAGCCAGGAATTGAAATCCTATTTCAAAACCAAAACCAAAACCAAAAACTAATGAAACAAAATGATTAACAATTTTGATAGAAATTGTTTTTATGCTATTCTTTTTAAATTTCAATTTGATTTGTAGGCCTGTACTTACAGTGCTTTGTACTTAGGGAGAAGCAGGAAAGTAAAGAAGTCTTTAGTAAAAGGTTGCCCTCCAGCAGAAGAAAGTCTGAATACTTTTCTAATGAGGGACAATTCCCACATATCTTATGTCACTTGTTAATCCAATAAGGGTTGTGAAAAATTGAATTCACTCTCTCTGAGCCAGGGATTATATGAACAAAATTATATTATATTTGAACAAAGGTACCAGTGGTCATCATTTACCCTGTTTATAAGAACTGTATTCATAAGAGTTTGTTTCTGTTCTGTGTCCTGTGTGGATGTGTTCTTTGAGATTGGGTTTTGTTTTGTTTATTTGTTTCAAGGGCTTTAGGAGATGAGAATGTAACTCAGATGATAGAATGCTTGCCTCTGACACGTGAAGCCCTGAGTTCCAACCCCTGCACTGAATGAGCAGGACCTCCTGGTGGTGGTGCATACTTGTAATCCCAGCACCTGGGAGGTAGAGGCTAGAGGATAAAAAAAATTCAAGGTCAAGCAAGACAGTGGTGGCCCATACCTTTAATCCCAGCACTTTGGGAGGCAATGGCATACAGATTTTTGAGTTTGAGGTCATCCTGGTTTATGGAGTGAATTCCAGGACTGCATAGAGAAATCCTATCTTGGAAAACAAAACAAAACAAAAACAAAAAGAAAAATCCAAGGTCATATTCGGCTGTATAGCAAGTTTGAGGCCTGCTTGTCTCAAAGTGGGGCCAATGATTTAAATAAAAGGGCCAATGATTGTGTGTGTGGAATTGTCAAAGCTGGCTTAAAGGCCATTAAACATCAGCTGTTTTTCTAAACTATTTATGACTCTCTAAGTTTGTGTATCTGTGGTCTTTTCTGAACTTTATTATGCTTAATCTTGATATTCTTTTATTGTAGCATAATTTTATGTATCTGGGTTTTGTGTCCATTTAGGCATTTAGTATGTGTATATATGTAGTTTTAAATTTTAATTATTTTTATTTCTTGAGAATTTCATCAGGAGTGCTATATTTACATCATTTCACTTCTCCCCAATCCAACTTCTCCTGTGTATGCACCTCAAATTCCTCAAATTCATGACCTCCTCTATGATTATTATTGTTGTGTGTGTGTATGTGTGTAAAACCTACTGAGTCCATTTAGTGTTTACTTGTATGTACATGTGTGTTTAGGATTGACTACTTGGGACTGGATAACCTGTCAACAAACTTGTCCTTAGAAAAAACTGAAACACACAGAGAGTTGTAGTTTTGAGTCAGGGTCTCACATAGCCCATACTGGCCTGGAACTCACTATATAGGCAAAGACCTTGACATCTGATCCTTCTGCCTCCACCTCTCAAATATGAGATTACCAGATTACTTGTCAGTCATTGTCCTTGTCTCTGTCTTCCTTCTTCCCTCACCCCCAGTAGTTCTTGTTACTCAGGTTTGCTTTGAGCTCTTGGGCTCAAGTGTTCTTGCCTCAGTGTTCTGAATACTGAGGACTCCAGGTGTGTACCAGTGTACCTGGCCCCAGGTATATAGTGTTTAATTGAGTTAAGGAACCCTAATGTGCTGATTCATTTCCTACTGATAACTATTTCAGATCAGTTCCAGCATTTAATAAGAAAAGTGCTGATTGGGATCTTTCCACATAGGCTTTTTGTTCCTTTGAATGTTTCCTTAAGATAGGTTTCCAGAAGTTGGGTTGTTAGGTCCAAGGTTGTGAAGACTTTATGACTGGTAATTCTGCCAGATTGTTTGAAAGAAGGGTGAGTAAGTTTAGAATGACATCAGCTTCGCCATTGTCCTCCATTCCCTAGTTTTCTGCTCACATCATTAGTTTGTATGCTGTTATCGAGACCAGTAGTTAATCTTCATTGCTGCCTTTGATTGTGCCTTTTTCCATTGCTACACAGGCCCTTTTCTTCTCCCAACCAATTGTTGGTTTGCTTGAGTGGAGATTGCTTAGGTCTCAGGTTTTGTTAGAAGGGAGAGGTCTTCCCATCCCCAAGTATGTCACTCAGATGATTGAAACCAGTGGTTGATGCATTTTTTTCTAATTAAGAACCAGCCATCACGCTGTACAGGTAGGCAATATAACTTTATTGGTGGAAACTGAAGTTTAATCTTGTATCATTTTCTGTGTCTTTTGAAATTTTTTCCAACCGTTTGAGATAAAGAAAGCAAACAAAAATGAAGGGTCATTGTTGGCGATGGGCTGGACCACGACGTTGGCTGAATCTTGATCTGAATGAGAAGCAGCACATGGTAGAGAAAGGGGTGAAAGATGGCATTTCCTCACTTCCTGTCTGCCTGCTAAGTGGCATAGAAGAAAGACCAAGCTATTTAATACAGCATCTCTGTTTTTGACAGAGAAAATGGTTGGCTGAAAGGCAAAAGAGCATCTGGGAGGTTGGGAGAGTCAGAACCAGGTCTTGTGACACTGTCCATATGTTGGCTTCTAGCCTTCTACTGAGTGCCACCCTGGCCCTACAGTATCATTGTTAAAAAAATTACTCTCTAAAATATATTTTTTTTCAGTATTGAACTTGAGCCTCAAGCAAGCACTTTGCCACTGAACCACATCCCCAGTTCTTTTTCATTTTTTTATTTTGAGATGGGGGTTCTCATTCAGTTGCCCATGGTAGGTTTTTTTTTTTTTTTTTTTTTGCTTTTGAGACAGGCTTTCTCTGTGCAACAGTCCTGGTTGTCCTGGAACTCTCTTTGTAGACCAGGCTGGCAATGAACTCAGAAATCTGCCTACCTCTGCCTCCTGAGTGCTGGCATTAAAGATGTGCACCACCACTGCCTGGCCTATTTTTTAAAATTGTTCATTTATTTATTTTATATGACTGTCTATATTCATTTTCTTTCTTTAGTATCTAAGCACATTTTTTAAAAATATTTATTTATTTTGTATACAATATTCTGTCTACATGTATGCCTGCAGGCCAGAAGAGGGCACCAGACCTCATTACAGGTGGTTGTGAGCCACCATGTGGTTGCTGGGAATTGAACTCAGGACCTTTGGAAGAGCAGGCAATGCTCTTAACCACTGAGCCATCTCTCCAGCCCTCTAAGCACATTTTTAAGCACACTGTACCCTTTTCAGAGTTTGTTTGTCCTGGAACTGACTTTTTGTGCTTCTGTAGCCTTCTCCATGTGAACCAAACCTTAAACTGCTAAGCAGTGGCTAGGCCCTCCATTGTGTGGCTCCATTTAGCACATGGTGTGCCAGCTGGCTATGTCTTCTTCAGGTTGGTAAGAGTGGAGTCTCATGCCTCTGGGCCCTGACTTGGAGTCGGTCTATCTGCCCCAGCTCTGGGAAGCTTCTGGGTCCGCACTGCAGTAGGCATTTCTACCTAGTCTCCCACCACCAGGTAGCTTGCCACTACTCATAAACCCCATTCAAGTGCTCAGTAGCAGGGCCTTTTAAAAGAGCGATGCCTCTGTATGCCATGAGCACCAATCCTATTTGGAACTTTTTTTTGCCTGCAAATAATGACATAGAGACTTGTTATTAACTATAAAAGCTTGGCCTTAGCTTAAGCTTGTTCTCAACTACCTCTTATAACTTAACCCAATTACATTAATCTACATTCTGTCACATGGCATTATTTTTCTTTTGTCCCATACCTCCTATTTTTTTCTCTATCTCTCTCTGGCTAATCCACTCTTTCTTTTTCCCAGAGTTCTCTCTTTTCCTGGAAATCCTGCCTGTTCTCTTCTTGTCTAGCTATTGGCCATTTAGCTCTTTATCAAACCAATCAGAAGGTGCCTTGGCAAAGACACATTTTTACAGGGTAAACAAATATTCCACAAAAAATGGGAATCAATTGGACTGGGGCGTAGCTCATTGTTGGAGTATTTGCCAATCATGTATGAGGCCCAGGTGAGCCCTGCACCGGGGTGGGTTGGGGTGAGGCTGGCTTGAGGAGAGGGGAGCAAATAACCTTTGTTTCTTACAGGTTCTCTCCCCTCCACTGCTGTCTTCTCTCTCTTTCTTAGATAAGGAGGCTTGGGGATATAACTCAGTGGTAGAATGCTTGTCCAACATACACAAGGCTCTATCCTCAGCATCCGACAAATAAAATCCATGAAAGACAATAAAGCGCTGCAGTGTAGGGTTAAAAGCAGGATGACGTGTTTAAATTGTGATTTTTTTTAAAGATTATAAACTGATTGGCCCATTAGCACATAAAATAAATAAAAAATATATAAAACTGACATTAAAGCTGATCAAAAAACATAAAATTAGGGGGAGGGAAGCTGTTTAGATATTGAAAATGAATGCATTGTTTCATAAAAGTGGAAGCAATGACATTGAAGTCTAAAAGTAGCAAGGAAAGGAGAAAGTTTGCAGGCCCTGATTCTGTACTTTTGTTTTCTTTCTTGATGGTGTTGGGGATAGAGAATCTTGTGCATATGAGACATGTTCTCTCTGAGATACATCCCTAGACCTTGGGCTTGGGGGCTGCCTTTCACTATATAGCCCAGGCTTGTCTGGAACACTCCATCCTGCCTTTACCTTCAAGGGTCTGGGGGTTCTAGGCATGTACTGCTATATTCAGGTCCTGATTGTGTACTTTTCAAGTACCAGGAATGGAGACACAATGTGCAGTATTTCAGTTATTCCTATCACACCCTAGGACCCAATGACCATTTTACACAGAACAGAATCTTTGTCATCCAGGTCACTTGTTAGAAAACCACATGATACGGAATAGCTGGAACTTAAAGAGGAAAGATCCACACAGTTCTCAAAGCAAAAAGTTCCTTCTGTTGATAGCTCCAAGTAAGGTTCCATGGGTTCTAGGATCAGTGTCTTGTGGGAGCAGGGGTCTAAGAAAGTAAGCCCCTACCCTGGGCATGGTGGCACACACCTTTCATTCCAGCACATGGGAGACAGCACTCTCGAGTCTGAGGCCAACCTAGCCTACAGAGTTCTAGAACAGCCAGGGCTACACAGAGAAACATTATTTCAAAAAAAAAAACAATAAACAACAACAACAACAAGAAAGTTTCCTTGTCTGCAAGGGAGGCACACAAGTGCTGAATCAATATCGGGTAGAGGACTTGAGAGAGAGCTCATTTGGTGACGTGCTTGTCTTCAGGTATAAGTGACGACAGTAAAACCACTGAAGTGGACTACTCCATGGATAAAAAGAAAGGTTTATTGGGGACCAAAATGCCAAGGCTGGGGGGTGGGGTGCAGTGAGAAACAAAATGATGGAAGAGCAAGTGGATTTTATATGACAAGATAAATATAACCTGCTGAATCTGTATAACGTTACTTGTATATTAGTTGTATGTATGTTTTCAGGGCTGACTGTTTGGCAGTGGACAACCACTTGGTGTGCTCTTCCCTGGGGAAGACCGCCTCTCCCTCTCCCAGCTTTCCTCAGTTCTTTGTAGGGATGGGGCAGTGTGGGCTTTCCCCCAACCAGTTTGACATGCTAATTGTTGTCATCCTTTTTCAGCTCAATTTGGAGAGTCATGTAGTGAGACTTTATGAGTATAATTTCTGGTATTACTATTTTTAAAATTTAATTTTATGTATATGAGTGCTCTTAACTGCTGAGCCATCTCACCAGCCCCTAGGCTTTATTAACACAGAAGTTTAAAGCATCACCATGGGTTGCTTTTCTGAGTTTATTTCTAACATATTTGTAAGCAAGAAAAGATTTTAAGTGCATAAACTAAAAAATCCAAACGGTTGTGGTGGCTCAACCAGTAATCCCAGCTACCCCAGAAACTGAGGCAGGAGTATCACAAATTCAAAGGCTGCATGGGCTACAGAGCAAGTTTAAGGTTAGCCCAGGGAATTTAGTGAGACCTTGTCTCAAAATAAAGAACTTTTTAAAATAAAAGTAAGACTGACAATGACAGTGTGGCTCAATCAATGTTAGAGCCCTTCCCTAGTGTATCCAAGGACTTGGGTTTAATCTTCAGTACCAATAAATAAGTAAATTGATAACAAAATTCCAGAAATGCCTTATACACTATGTGCATTATATATGCATGTTTCATTTATTCATCACAAGTCTGTCACTACCTGCTGTGTGATAAGTGTTGGTCTTAAGGATCAGATAGGTCCCTGTTTTGTCTTTTACCACATAGAACTTATGTCCTACGTTCTTTCTTTCTATTTTTGTTTCATTATCTAGAAATAACAATAATGGTTATAGATTTGATTTCTTTACTGTTTTAAATCTTGAGTTTTTTTGATCCCCACAATGACTCTATAAAGAAGGGATAATTATAATTCCCATTTCACAGATAGGGAAAATTGAGGCATCAAGACTAGCTCATTTGCCCAAGGTTCATATCTGTTTAATAGTATGGAGGAATTTAAAGCCATTCAGTCTGGCTTCAGAGTCTCTGTCTTCTCCTTCTCCCTCCCTCTTCCTGTCACCTGTGAGATAGACACCTTAGCAAGTACAGACTACCTTAAGGTAGATAATAGTTCATAAATCACGAAGTTTCTGAAGTTCACACAGAGTTGGTATAATGCCTCCCTACTTTCCAACTGTGTATCACTGTGCTGTTTCCCATTTTTCTTTGTTTGTATGAACCAATAGTTTTAGTACAAAGGTGATCCTGAATGACCCCACCCTTTGACAGTATATCAGCAGTATATTTCTCAAAGGTCCCTTTTGCCTCAACTCTCCCCACTTTTCTCTAAAACATTTTTTTTTAAATTTTTTGAGACGGGGTTTCTCTGTGCAACAACAGCTCTGGCTGTCTTGGAACTCACTGTGTAGACCAATGCTGGCCTTGAACTTAGAGATTTGACTGCCTTTGCCTCCCAACTGCTGAATTAAAGGCATGGGCCACTACTGCCTGACTTTTCTAAAACATCTTAACTGTTCACTATTATTCATTTCATTATTACACACCCTGTCTGTATGGGCAGAATCGCAAATAGAAGCTTGCCAATGATCATCACTCACACAGAGGCATGTAACTGATATGTTTTAGTTCCAAGTCAAAAGCTCAAAGTCACAAGGCATTCATTTGATCTTTCTCAGTGGAGATTTCCTATTCCAGCTTCATGATGTCTTTGAAAATCCATAGCTACTTTGTCTACCGAACAGAGCATGGCTCTTGATTCTGGTAGAGCTTGACTTCGACTCCAGCCCTTTTTGTTCCTTGATATGTGCTGGGATCTGAACTATGAGGGTTGATGCTGTGAAGATAGTCACTGCTTTCTTAGTGTGTTCCAGTATTGCAAATTAATTGAATGGAGTTTGCTGATGGACTGGGCTCTATCCGTGTGGTCCTGTAGTCACTGAGCATCCATTTTGTAGGATGCTGTGCCCAAGGTCTTGCTGAAGGTGGTGCACTGAGCTGTGGTGGTGCAGCTACATGGCTCTTTAAGTGCCTCCTTGCTTGATTTGCAGCCACACACTCCTGATTAAGCATAGGTAAACAAGGTGATATTTAATCCACCAGCCTTTTCATTTTGATGCTTACATCGTTTCCATATGTTGTCTGTTAAATAACACAACAGTGAACATCTTTGTGCTTTGGTCTCTGTCTTCATTTCACTGCTTCCCGCAAACCTCTGGCAGTATTAGGGAATCAAACCTAGAATCTGTCTATGAGAGTTGTGTTGTGTGTGCCTGCATGTGTGTGCTTATGTTAGTGTATGTGGGCACGTATGTGCCATACCATGTGTGTATGTTTATATATATTTGTGTGCACATATGTGCTGTAGTTCATGTATAGAGGCCAGAGAACTTTTGAGTTCATTCTGGCCTTTGGCTTTGTTGAGGAAGGTCTCTCTTGTTTCAGTTGTTGTGCTATGTACTTCAGGCTACCTGGCTGAAGGCTTCCAGACAGTTCTCTTGTCTCCACCCTCCATCTTGCTGTAGGAATGGTGGAATTACAGATGTGTACCACATTAGCTTTTTTCACATGGGTTTTGGGAACTGAACTTGGGTTGTCAGGCTTTTGAGGCAAATGCTGACACATGCTGAGCCATCTCCCCAGCCCAAATATCAGGATCTTGTGCCTGCCAAACTAGCACTCTAGCGCTCACGCACACCACCACTGAACTACACTCCTAGTCCAGAAGTCTAATTTTAGGGCCAGAGTATATTTTAAGGTGGAACATGCAGTAATCTGGACAGTGCGTGTCTTGGTTAGGGTTTCTATTGCTATGATGAAACACCATGGTCAAAAAGCAATTTGGGGAGGAAAGAGTTTATTCGGCTTATACCTCCACACCACAGTTCATCACTGAAAGAAGTCAGGACAGGAACTCTCATACAGGAGTTGCAGAAGCCATGGTGGAGTACTGCTTATTGGCTTGCTTTCCCTGGCTTTTAAAACCTGCTTTCTTACAGAACTCAGGACCACCAGCCCAGGGTATGGCACCATCCACCATGGGCTGGGCCCTCCCCCATTGATCATTAAATGAGAAAATGCCTTATAGCTGCATCTTAAGGCGGCATTTCCTCAGCTGAGGCTCCTTCCTCTGATGACTCTAGCTTATGTCAGGTTGACACACAACACCACCCAGTACAGTAGGGTAAGAGAATATGCAGGTGGCTCTGGAGACGTGACTCAGTTGGTACAGTGCTTCCTTTGCATGCGCAAAGACATGAGTTTGATCACCAGTACCTCATAAAAATTGGGCATAGGGGCTGGGGAGATGGCTCAGAGTATACAGTGCTTGCCTTGTAAGCATGAGAGCCTGAGTTCTGATCCTCAGCAGCATGTAATGAGCTGGGCCTTGTGTGCTCTTGTAATCTTAGCACTTGGTAAGCGGGAATAAGAGAATTGCTGCATGATTTCCTACCGGAAGACAAGAAAATCTATATTGTTCCTTGGAGTCTGGTCCTTTCTATGACTCTGTTGGAGATCACAGAGATCTACACTCTTGCCATGATGTGCTTCTGAAGTTCATCACTCAGTGTTAATTTCATTCTTATGTCTTCACAGAGAAACTTTATGGTGACGTTCCTTATATAGAAGAAAGACACAGACATCGATATGAGGTATGCCTTTCATCTGAGTTACTGAGGGATGTGAATAATTGGTACAGAGAATCCCAGCAATTGTAAGTAGGCCCTTTGGGAAATGTGCCCAGCTTCTTAATATCTATAGGTGAGGCTGCTAAATTTCCGTAGCATCTCTCACTTTGAGAGGAAGCTGTTGTGATAAAAGAGTAGATGATGGCAGAGTATCACAGAACCTGAGTGCAAATAAACAGACATGGCAAAAAGACTATCCTATAAGAAACAACTCACCATGCCCGGTTTTCTGTGGTGCACGTTAGGCGAGCACTCTACCAACTGGGCTATATACATCCCCAGTCCTAACTGGGTTAGCTTCAATTCCCTGCCAGTCTGTGAATTTGTACCATTTCCAGTATTCTTAAACCTGGGTTTTTACAACATCAGCCAAGAGGAATGGATGTCTTAGTCACTGTTCTATTGCTGTGAAGAGATGCCATGGCCAAGGCAGCTTTTAAAAAAGAAAAGGATTTTTTTTTTTTCTGGGCGGTGGTGGCGCATGCCTTTAATTCAAGCACTTGGGAGGCAGAGGCAGGTGGATCTCTGTGAGTTCGAGACCAGCCTGATCTATAAGAGCTAGTTCCAGGACAGGCTCCAAAGCTACAGAGAAACCCTGTCACGAAAAAACCAAAAAAAAAAAAAAAAGGGATTTTTTTTTTAATGCATGTTTGCAGTTTCAGAGGTTTGGTCCATCATGGTGGGGAGCACGGCTGCATGTACGGAGCTGGAGCAGTAGCTGAATGCTACATGCTGGTTCACAGACTGAGTGGGGGAAGGAGATACTGGGCATTTGAAACCTCAAGCCCACCCCCAGTGACACTCTTCCTCCAACAAGGCCACACCTTCTAATGTTTCTAAACTTTCTCAAATAGTGATAATGACTAAGCATTCAAATATATGAGCATTCTTATTCAAACCACCATAATGGGTTAATTGTATATGTCTTTGTCAATTGGAGTCAGCTTCTAGAAAGGGACAGAAAAGAGTCCTGAGATCAAGGGAAAGAGGAATTTCAATCCTCACTCAAACTTGTGATTTGGGGGCTTGGGGAGATGTCTCTGGGCAAAGTGCTTGCCTGTCTATAATCTCAGCACAAAGCAGGCTAAGGCTAAGGCAGGATCCTCCGGGCAAGCTGGCCAAGTTCCAGGTTCAGTAGGGGGCCCAACTTTAGTAGACTATGAAAGAAGACACCCAATATCAACCTCTGGCTTCCATGTGCATGCACACTCGAGCACATGCACCCATACCCATGTGTACCCATAAACATGCAAATATACTTATATACATGCACACTATACACATACACATTTTAAAAATTAGAACTTGGGGATAGATAGTGTATGTTACTTTCTTGTTGCTTTGTAAAATACACACAAGAGAAACTTAAGGAAGGATTTATTTTTGTTCATAGTTTAAGGAAAAATAGGCCATCATTATAAGTAAATCATGATGGGGAAATCAGATATAAGGTATCTGATACCATTTTGACAGCAGTTAGGAAGAAGGGAGGGAGAAGGGAAAGTAAAGGGGAGGGAAGAAGGGAGGAATGCTGATATTCAGCTTATTTTCTCCTTTTTTCCTTTTTATTTAGTTCAGTGCCCCTAACCATGGGGTAGTGCTGCTTATGTCAGGATAGATATTCCCTTCTTAGTCAGTTATACACATGCCCAGAAGTGTGTCTCCCCAATAATTGTAAATCTAGTTAAATTGACAATGAAGATTGGCCATCACAGATTGTTAAGTACACTTAACTCTGGGAAGCAGCAGATACAAGGATGTCTATAAGTAGTTGGTATCAAGGTTCTGATTCAGAATATTTGCATTGCCATGGTCCTTTGTTTTGAATCCTATCTCTGAGTGATACAGAATGAACCTCCCAGGTTCATGTGACTTGAATTAGACTTCATGTCTCAAATTCATCATGAATTTAAAATTAGGTTTGGGGTGTTGAATATAGGAATTAAATAGAGGGTCAATGCAATGGAAAAACCTGCCAATGGATGCAGAACCTTTTAATAAGCTGTTTGAATTTCTCTGTAGTTCAAAGCTTGACTTTTCTTGCATTTCCAGGTAAACCCTAACATGATCAACCGATTTGAGAAGGAAGACCTTTGTTTTGTTGGTCAAGATGTAGATGGGAAGAGGATGGAAATTATTGAATTGACAAGTAAGTGGGTTCTTTGTTTCTAGAAAGCTTCATAATGACATAACACCATTTTGTCATACACAGACTAATTTGGGATGCAGTTCATTGTCCCCTCCTCCAATTCCTCAATCCCTTGAAAAACATACAGAACTTCGGAATGCATGGAAAACACATTGCATGTAATCCTTAACATTTTGGGACCTGTTAGTAATACATCAGTAGCTGTATTTTCCCATCTATCAGCTGTACAAGTAGTAGGCAGCTTTGCCATTTCCCCCTCTCTATCCCGTGGCAGCTCTAAATGCTCTGCAGAAAGCAGACAGCTCTTCCTCTGGTGTTCTTGCTCTTCTCCTTGCTCTTGTTGGTAACTATGGATGTCTACTGTGTGCGTATCCCAGATCATCTACAAACTCTCTCTACTGCTTGTGCTTGAAGGGCAACCTTGGGCCAGTCATTAAATTTCTAGACATTAATCATTCCACTTAGAGTTTTTCATAAGATCAAACAAGGACTGGAGATATAGCTTAGTTGGTAGAATATATATATGATATATAGTTGGTAGAATGCTTGCCTGGCATGCGCAAAGCCCTAGGTTTTGTCCCCAGCACAGTATAACCTAGAAATGGTGGCACATTTCTGTAAAAGTAATCCTGGCAGGAGGAGCAGAAGTTCAAGGTTATTCTTGGGTACATATTGAGAACAGCCTAAACTACATAAAATCCTGTCTTAAAGCAAACAAAACACAAAGGACTAGACTTCTGTTGAGGAAAAGCACAGAAGAGAGTCTGTAATCAAAGTACTTGGAGAGTTTTGATTTGGGGAGATTGCTTTGATTTAAAGACCAGCCTGGGCTTGTAGTGAGTTTGAGGCAGGTTTGGATTACATGAAATAAAAAAGTAGAACAGAAGTTGTATATGACTAGGCTAGGAGACCCTGAAAGCATAGATCCAAAAGCACACATTTGTTACTGACAAGACAGAAGGCAGCATTTTTCTCATTCAGCCCTACACGGACATAGTATACCTGAGATCTAGCTTCTCTCAGCTTCTTAGCTTGCCCAGGGGTCAGTGCGAGTGCTTTTTCTCTCAGTAGCTAATTCCTTTTCCATATATTTTAAATTTTTTTTAATGTTTTCTTTATTATTTATTATGTATACAGTATTCTGCCTGCATGTAAAACTGCAGGCCAGAAGGGGGCACCAGACCTCATTACAGATGGTTGTGAGCCACCATGTGGTTGCTGGGAATTGAACTCAGGACCTTCGGAAGATCAGTCAGTGCTCTTAACCTTTGAGCCATCTCTCCAGCCCCCTTTTTCCATATTTTTAAGTGATTAAAAAACTTCAAAAGAATATTTGTGACATGAGAAAATAATTATGTAATTATGTGACATTTGAGTTTCTGTGTCCATAAATAGTTTTATTGGAGATTGGTATAGGGGTAGGAAGGTGTGACCTTTTTTCCTCACTCACCAAGGTCACAGTTGACATTCCTGTGACAAAAGATTAATAAAAGAAAAGAAATGGATGGGGGTTTAGCTCAGTGATAGGAGGCCCTGGGTTTAGTCCTCAGCTCTGGAAGAAATCAAGCAAACAAATAAATGAAAGAGTGAAGCATATTCCAGTTAACTTTTTAATTATTGTTATATACCACTATGACCAAAGCAACTTAGGGAAGAAAGTGTATTCATCTTACAGGATATGTATAGTCCATCATCAAGATAAGCCAAGGCACAAGCTTGAAGTAAAACCACAGAGGAATGCTCTTACCTAGACCCTGAAAGAAAATAATGGATATTTAGTGTGTTTATTAGATGCTTGATCCAAAAGCCCCTGTTAGGGACTCCATATGTACCTGTGGTGTGCCTCAAAAAGTGGTAGATAGATGTTAATTCCTTCCTTTATGGAGGAGACTGGAGTTCAGAGAGGTTAAATAACATGTCCAGGACCACTGAGCTAGGCATTAGGAGGTGGGGAGTAAACTCAGGTTGTAACTTTCTTCTATTGCCACCTTCAAAATATTTTAGTTTTCTATATTTCCATTGGGTCTTCTGACTAGAGTATATTTTGTGGAGGTTATTGTCTAATTTTGTCTTTGGGTTTTTTTTTTTTTTTTGAGATACAAGGTATCATTCAGTAGCTCAAACATTTTTAAAGTACACTATGTATCCCAGCCCCCAACTTGAGCCAGTCCTCCTGCTTCAGCTTCTCAAGTACCAGCATTACAGTGTAAGCCACTGAGTCTGGTTGCTGTGTAGAGTTTTGAATGAGAATGGTGATGGTGTTGAATTTAAGTGTGATCACTGATTGCTATTGAAGGCTACCAGCCATTCGTGACTTGTGAGAAGAGGGCAGAGAATTTCTTAAGCAAATAGCTGTTTGTTTACTTGGTTCAAGTGCTTATTCTCTTTTCATTCTCATGCTTCTCTTATTAGCAGCAAATACCGAGAGGCCACTTTCTTCACAAAGATTTAGATTCCCATTGACGCCTTCAGATTTAATGAAGGCTGGGAAGGAAATGAGAGCTGCTGTAAAACCTTGCAGGTTTTAAAAGCTGACTGCAAGGGAATTCATTTTATGAAGGAAAATTCCCCACAAGATTTTGATCTTAAGTACCCTTTAGAAGCATAGCCACAATTCTCTACTGTCCCTTAAGGATTCTGAGAGGAACAAGACTTGAGATTTGTACAATGTCAGAATCTGCTTAGAAGCGATTAAGAACATTACTTTTAAAGGCACTTTGTTTGACTGATAGAACATCATCAAAATAAAAACTCTTTCATCATTCTTCATATCCACACAGAGAATTTGTTTGAAGAAAGTGATTCTGAGCAATGATCCATTCATTTAAATAGTCTGTCCCTGGCTATGACATGATCTGTGTCACAGCATCTCTCTGTAGCTCTGCAGAAATAGAAGTACTATCTTTTTCTTTCTAAGACATCCCTAGATATTATGCTATAATGTTTAATGTGTTTTACTTTAAAGTTATATTGCTCAGTTTCTTCTCTAAGCGTAGATGACTTTTCTTTGTTTTTAAAATAAATTTTTGTTTATTATGTTTTTGTGGTTTTTTACTTTATTACATTTATTTATTTGTGGGGGTGGGGTGAAGGGTGGGCCTTGTCATGGCTTGTGTATGGAGGCTAGAAGACAGGTTTTGATGTTTTCCTTCCACCACATGGGTTTCAGGGATGGAATTCAGGTAATCGGGTTTGGTGGAGGCAAAAATTTTACCTGCTGAGCCATTTCCTAAGGCCCTTGATTTTTTGTTTGTTTGTTTTTGTTTTTCTGAGACAGGATCTCACTATGTATCCGAGGCTTACTTGATAGACCACAATTTTGCCTTCAAAGTTGTGGTGATCCTCCTGTCTCTGCCTCCTGAATGCTGGGATTACAGGCTTTTACCACTATGTTTGGACTGTTCTAGTTTGCTTTCTGTTATAAATAGTATGACCAAAAGCAACTTGGTGAACAAAGAGTTTATTTTGGCCTATACTTCCAGGTCACAATTCATCATTGAGGGAAATGAAGTCAGGAAGTGAAGCTGAAACCATGGAGGAACACTGCTTACTGGCTTACGTTCTAGATCATGCTCAGTTTTTTTTTTAAATACAACCCAGACCCATTTACATGCAGATGGTGCTACTCACAGTGGGCTGGCCCTCCCTCATCAATTAAGACAATCTCTTACAGACATGGATAGGCAGTTCTTCACTTGAGGTTCCCCTTTCCCAGGTGACTCTAAGTTCTATCACATTGACAATAAAAACTAATGAGGACACTGACTTTTGTTTTGCTTTTCTTTGAGACTAAGTCTCATGTAGCCCAGGATGACTTTGAAGTGTAGCTGAAGATGACCTTGAACTCCTGATCTTCCTTCCTCCACCTGGAGTGCTGGGATTATACTCACACCAACATAGTCAACTCTTTTTTTCTTTTTTTGAGGTAGAAGGTATCATTTTCTGTGCCACACTTTCATAGCTGAGAAGCCCTGCAATTGAAGGAGGCTTCTGCTTACATATAGGGTTTTCTTCCTCTGGATTTTTTCTGAGGTCAGACCTGTTCAGGAGAATTTGTTCCAATGTAGAAACTATTCTGCCGGCTCAGTCTAGTGGCTACCAGCTGTTGAATGTTCAATTGATTTGTGTGTATGTGTGCATGTGTGTGTGTGTCTATGCAAAGGCCAGAGGAAGACATCAGTGTCTTTTATCACTCTACCTTATTGCCATGAGATGGGGGGTGTGTCTCTCAACGAAATGGAAACTCTCCGTTTGCTGCTAGGCTGGCCAGCCAGGAAGCTCCCCCAACCCTTCTGTCTTCACCCTTCTATGCTGGGATTCCAGGCATGGGGCAATGGTACCTAACTCTTTTACGTGGATGCTGTGGATTTGAAAATATTGCTTGCTTAGAAAAATATTTTTTATCCACTAAGCCACTTTCCCAACCTCAGGTGGTGGGTAGCTTGAAGTCTAGGGATACTATGGAAATTGAGCCAACAATGAAAGGCCTTCCAGAAGCAGGCCTGAGGATATAGCTAAGTTGGTAAAATGCTTGCCTAGAATGCAGGAGGTTCTGGGTTCAATTCCCAGCACTGAATAAGCCTAGTATAATAGCACACACCTATATTTCTAGCACTTTGGGGGTATAGATAGGTATATCAAAAGTTCAGGATCAGTATCAGCTATAGGTAGTTCAAGGGTAGCCTGGGCTACATGTCACCCTATCTCAAAAGAAAAACAGAAACATAGGCTGATGTTCAAGAAGGAGACTTCATCTTAGCCCTTAAAAGCTCTTGTTTCACTTTCTCTTGTCTAACACCACCACCTCAAAAAAAAAAAAAAAAAAAAAAAAAGGAAAGAGAGAGAAAGAAAAAAGAAATTCTAGGTTTCTAATTAAGTGAAATGTGTTTTGCAATTTGGAATTTTATTCCAATAATGGATCATGAAAATAACTCTGTTGACAAGTTAAATCATCACTTTGGTGCTTAGTGTGGGTTGGTATTCAACTATATGGCAACCTTTCTAGCGGTTCTCATGCCTTTTTGATTCAAGCACATTATATTTGTTTGCATTTCAGATCATCCGTATTTCGTTGGTGTCCAGTTCCATCCTGAGTTTTCTTCTAGGCCAATGAAGCCTTCCCCTCCATACCTGGGGCTCTTACTTGCAGCAACCGGCAATCTGAATACCCACCTCCAACAGATTAGCAGACTTTCACACAGGTAACCAGTTAAATGCTTCTAGCGATGGGTCAAGATGCATGGTTACTAGCATATTAGCTTTTCTACAAAATTTAGAATCATTGTGAAATTTAAGTTTTGAAGAAAGTATGTATTTTATTTTTTCTGCATTCTATCTTTAGTATGATGCTTAAAATTTTTCCTGAGGAAACATCTTATAAATTATAACCCCAATGTTTTCTTCAACACTTTCATAGTCTAATATCCAACAGTGTATCTGGACTTTATTTTGAGTTAAGAGTATAAGGTAGGGGATCTGATTTTCCTTGTCTTCCTTGAAAGTTGTTAAGTAAATTGGTTTTTATTTAATTTCTGTTTAGTTCAATTTATGATCCCTTATTCCTAAACTTTTGCTATTCTTTTATCAAGACTGTATCTACTTTAGGAATATTATCATTTAAATTTTAAAGATATATTTTGCTGGTTATAGTGCTATATACCTGAATTCCCAGTATTTGAGAGGCTGAAGCAAGAGGATTATGGATTCCAGGAAAACCTGGTATACATAGTAAGACAACATGTCTTTAGTATTTGTTTTTAGAGACAGGGTCTCTCATATCCCAGGCTGTTTTTGAAATTGCTACATAGCCAAGGGTGACCTTGAACTCTGGATCCTCCTCCTCTAACTTCTAAATACTGGGATTACAGATATCTGTCACCACATTTAGCTGTCCTGAGGATGGAACCCAGGGATTCATGCATGCTAGGCAAGGACTCTTACCTACTGAACTCCAGCCTAAAAAACAAAACCCAGATAACAACCAAAAAAGCAAAAAAAAAAAAAAAAAAAAAAAAAAGCAGGAGTGGAGAGAAGGTATTGCTTTGTTCTAATTTCCCAGATGAACAGCACAGTTATTGTTAAGATCAAGGTAGTGACTGAGATTTCATTACATTTAAATAATAGTTTGGACAGAATTTATATCTGTACTTACTCTCCTTTGAGAATGTTGTATGCATTATATGGAGAAAGTTTAGATGTGGAAGGAACTACCTAGAACATTTCAGACTTAGGAAGGGTGATTGACTATCACAGTAATACTGTGTGTTGCATAGACTCTTACCCTTGTAAACAACCGTTGCAGGACTGTACTTCAGATCATGGAGCATCGATACGAGGGGTGTTTGTGAGCTTGTGTTACACAAGCCTTCTTATAATGGCATTATTATTCAGAGACGCTCACAGCGCTAGTGCTTCCCATTTCTGTGGGCTCATACAGAAACAGCCTTACAAGGCTTCCATGCCTGCTGCCTTACCAAATTATTAATCACTCTTCGCTGTCTTTAATCAGAGCAGTGGCTTTCCAACTCTGTCTGAGGGCTACCATAGGGAGCAGGCTAAGGGGGTCTCTAGATTCTTCCCTGCTTCAGATGTGGTCCCCAGATTGCCTGCTTGTGTGCTATGGTTCTACACAAGAGATTTCATATGAGGAAAACATTCCTGGGTTCTCAGGTGGCATAGTTTATGTTACAGATTGAAAATTCCAGTGTGGAATTCCACATCACGTGTGTGCCGTGACATTTCATGGCTACCTTACATGTAGAAAAGGAGGTGACAATGAAGTAAGTTAGTTGGCTGAGAGAAATTATACACTGTTAAGTATCTGACTGCAAGCATCAGCTAACAAGTGAATGTGTGTGGTTCGTGTAGTCTGGCTGTCCTTCTACCCACCTTGTTGCTTTCTGCATGGAGGCTGGCACTACTGAGTGAAGCTCCTCCATAGCACTTGCCTGAAACAGATACAGTCTTAGAAGAAGAAAAGCCCTTTTAATGGAGCTCATTCCAATTTCAGCCAACCTGTAGGCCTCCGTGGTTGTGCATCAATCATGATGCACCTAGCATACAGGTGGCTCTGCACTAAAATGGTAAGTGCAGGCGGCAGAAGAGGGTGGTCTAAACCTGATGTACTGCAGGGATCTCAATAAAGAATGGTGATTATTGGCAGGTATGGTTGCACATACCTGTAATCCCAACACTCCAGAAACTGGAGGATTACTGCAAATTCAGTGCTGGTTCGGTCTACACTGTTGGTTCCAAGCCAGCCAGGGTTACATATCAAGACCCTGCCTCGATAAAACAAAATAACCCCCCCCAAAAAACAGCATACGAAATGCAGCTCAGTTGTAGAATGTTTGCTTAGCGTGTATGAACCCTGAGGTTTGATCCCTAGCACTACAGAGCACCACATAGCACCGCAGGATGGTGCATTTCTATAATTCCAGCACTTTGGAGGTGGAACCAAGAAGATCAGAAATTCAAGGACATCAAAGCTAGCCTAGGCTACTTGAAACCTTGCACAAATAAATAAACAAAAATTCCCAACCCACCGAAAAACCAATAAACAAATCCCCCAAACCCCAAGAATGGTGACTAATAATCTAGTGACAGACAGTAGGATTACTAAGGACTTTTTACCTCAGCTTCTCTCTGGCACCTCCATGGGACTGCTGAATTTTGAAAGGCAGGTGACTGCCTTGCTGGCCACACAATGCTACGAGGTGATTTATTTCGAGCTGTGTTTCTTTCAGACAAGACTACTGCTTGTAAACAGCTTGAGCATGGGCACTGCAAGGATGACTTCTTGCCCTGAAATTCTCTCTGATGGCACTCAGCTCCTTGGCACACGGGTAGCCTTGTCTTCACGGTGCAGAGTGTAAAGTTTGTGCCTTTAGTAAGAACACCTGAGCTGTAACCTCTGCATTCTGCCCAGCAGAGAATATTTATCATTGAGCACTTGGGAGTTGTAAGAATATTATTTAGGGATTTAGAGCTGGTGAACTAAATTGTCAGCCACTCTGTTATCAGCAGAATGGCAGCAGTTCTAAAAGCTAATTCCCCCTAGTTTTAGGTTCAAGGGCATAATAATTCTAGGGTAGTATTTTTAGTTTTTGTATTAATTGCTGAAAAGTACATGTAAAATCATTAAGCCTGTAAGATGGCTTAATGAGTAGAGGCACTTGCTGCCTAGCATGACAGTCTGAGTTTGGTCCCCAGGATCCACTTGGTGGAAGGAGAGAACTGACTCCTACAAGTTGTCCTCTGACCTCCACACATGCACATCCCCCCACTAAAATGTAATTTAAAAGTACATGCAGCTGGGCACGGTAGTACATGTTTTTAGTCCAAGTGTTCAGGAGGCAGAGGAACACAACTCTTGAGTTTGACGCTTAGCCTTGTCTACTATTGAGTTCAGGCCAACCAGTACTACACAGTGACATCCCTCCCCCCCCGCAAAAAAAAGAATAAGGGAAGGAGGAGGAAGAAGGAAGGAAGAAAGGAGAAGCAGCAGCAGCTGCCATCACAGACAGGTGTGGTGGTTCACACCTATAATTCTAGCACTTGGGTTTGATGGCAACCTGAACTACAGATTGAAACCTTGTTTCAAAATATAAAACAAAAAATTAAACTAAGAGCCTTATTTTGGTTCCACCTAAGAATACATGTGTATTCAGTAATTCTTGAATCAAAATCAGAATATAGTTGTACTCAAAGCGAATATTCATGACAGTGACACAGTGCACATGCATACGGGGGTCAGTCAGGGATGAGATGTAAGGAGAGTTTGGAGAAGGAAGAGTTTCAGGTTTTCTGTGCTCCCTTACTCCCTTCTGTAATATCAAGTGCACCTCATTCCATCACTGACACACAGGTGTGTGTGTTTGTGTATGCAGGTGTTTCTGCCCACAGAATTTTATTTGAGACTTGGAGTTGAGGGATTTTTACTGAGGGCTTCGTCACACAAATGTTCTCTGCCTAGCATCCATCAAAATTCCAGCCTTCCTGAAGGAAAGCAGTGGTTATCGTAAATCACATTATGCGAACAGTGTAAACTGAGAGAAGCGACTTGATTCAAGTTGGTAGTGGAGAATTCATTCTGAAAGCCCTCAGCTATAGACTGACCCTACAAGCGATCTGAAAGATGGCAACTGCCATGTTAATTCTTTTTGATAAGTACAATTAATCCATTTGCAGAGTAAGTAAGTCTAATGGGAAATTATGGTCCATTCAATAAGTAATTGTAATATTTGGTAATATGTCTCCTTCTGTGTCTAAATATTATCTGTCCTGTCTATAAGAGGTAAACACAAGGGTTGGAGAGATGGCTTAGCCCTTTGAAAATGCCTACAGTTCCTCCTGGGGACCTGACTTTGGTTGCCAGCATCTACATCTGGCAACTTAAAACCACCGATGAGTCCAGCTCCAGGGGATCCAACACCTTCTTCTGGCCTCCTTGGTTGGCCTTGGTGGCCTCCTGCACACAAGTGGTATTCACTCACAAAGACATACACATATGCTTGTTTTTTAAAAAGGGAACCACAAGTTTGAATGGTCTTGCTAGCATGGTTAGAGTGGAATCAGACTGCTTCATATAATTATAAGAGAAATTTAGAAAACTTGGACACTTGTGTCAGGAGTGAGGGGACAGAAACACAGCTCCTCAATGTTAGTCTCAGTGGTTACAGGAATTTCCCAAGACTTTCAGGGACCTTGAATCAGGCCAAACTAGGGTTTGTGACTTGGACACTGAAGAGAATTTCAGGACTAGCCGGTATAATGAAGTAGAGTTGGAGATTTTATTGAAGATATTTTAATATAGAGGGTTAAGAAAAAGAGAGGTGCTCAGAAGAAAATGCTACACGGTGAGAGCATAGTGTGGGCTTATCCTGAGACACACAGAAGTAGGGCATAGCCTAGGTGAGTACTGGCTCTGCAGGGGACAGGCGCAGTGACTCATCTGAGCACTAGCCATATGTACAAGTTGCATCAAAAAAGCTTGCTTAGAAATCTTTTTTCCCTTTTTCTTTTTCATTTGATAAAAGATATCTGAGGTGGCTCTTGAGATGCCTTGAATGGAATTATAGTCTGGTAAGGAGAAATCGGGAACCATTAGGGTTGCATTAAGTAGTACACGTCTTTTCCCTATAAATGGGTTTCTGTCGAAAATTCTTAGAAGATGTTTTATAGATAGAAAGGGGAAAAGGCTTTTTTGAGATTTTAAGTATTTTTATTTTCTCTGTGTGGGGTATTTTGCCTGCATGTATATCTGTACACCATGTGCATGCAGTACCCACTGGGGCCAGAAGAGTTGTCAGATCTTCTAACTGGAGTTACAGACTGATGAGAAAGTCACCATATAGGTGCTGGGAACCAAACCTGGATCTTCTGGAAGAGCAGCCAGTGAGTTCTCTTAACTGCTGAGCCATCTCTCCAGCCCTGAAATGGGCCTTAAACAGCTAGTAACTAATTGTGCTGCAATTCTTGATTCTCTATTGGAAAGAGGCTTCAATTGGTTTCCAGGGTGAGGAGCTCCCTCTCTGCTTCTCATGTTCCCAAAACATTCCTGGTCTTCCATTTCCACCTTTATTGTTCTAAGTAGAATATGCTAAGATGCTTATAATGGGGAATTCTTTAGTCTATAGAAACAAAGAGTCTATATAACCTGTGTGAGGAATTCTTCTGCGGATGGTACTGGTGATTGAACTCCAGGCCTTGCTCATGTTAAGTGTACAGTCTTATACTGAATCACACTCCTCAGCCCCAGCCTGGGAATTCCATTTAAAGCAGCAGAAGGATATACAGTTTACTGTTTTCAGCACGTGTTTCTCTGTCTGCCCTGCATAGCTCTTATGCCTACTCGCTACACAACAAGTTTAAGAATGGCTTCTAGGGTTGGAGAGATGGCTCAGTGGTTAAGAGCACTGGCTGCTCTTCCAGAGGTCCTGAGTTCAATTCTCAGCACCCACATGGCAGTTCACAACTGTCTATAACTCCAGTTCCAGACACCTTCACACCAATGCACATAAATAAGTTAAATAAAGTCTAAAAAATGTTTTGTTTTTTTTTTTTTTTAAAAGAACAGCTTCTAGTTTTATGATGTGGGCATCTGTCAGGCCCGTTTGTAGCTTGGAGTAAAACTCTTGCTTAGGTAGTGCTCATTCTGTATCAAAACACAAGAACTCAGGTACAGATAGTCCACAGTTCACAGGAATACAACTCTTTGGGGAAACAGAGCTTTAAAGGATAAAACAGGGCTTTTAAGACGATTGAGTAACATTTTATTATAGGTTTTGTACCTTGAATTATGACTCCAACGAACATTTACTGTCTCTTGTACAAAGAGATCATCTTTTCATGGAAAACCAAGAGGCATGGTGGTATTAAAAACGATAGAGAAGGTACTTGATGCATTGTATTTGATTGACTATTGCAGACCAAACTCAAAAGTCAGAACTACTTCATAATAAAAAGGGTCCTTAAAGGAAGTGTGTTTCTGGAGTCTGACTCTTCAATTTCCTGCTCCCCTTCTAGACTCCACTTCTAGTGTAAGTCCATTGTTTTCTTCCCATATGTTCTTGCCACTTAATTTTTTTTGAGTGATGCTGAGTATTAAACCCAGCCAGGGCTTTGTATATGCTCCAGCCTTGGGCTCCATCCCCAGACTACCATGACACCTTCATTTTTAAATCATTGAGGCAGTCAGAGAAGAAACCCATTTCATTCACATTGTCTCTCTTTGTCTTTCTAAATCACATACTGACTTCCAACCTGAGATGCATTATTTCTCTGTTGATTTCTAGATGCAATGTTACAGAAAATTTGGGAAAAACACCCATAAGCTCAATAACCTAAGATAATCACTGTATTAATTTTTAAAATATTTTCCTCTAGTCTTTCTACCTATACATGGTTCTTCTTGGTTGTAGTTATGTGGTAGTTTCAATGAGAATGGCCTCCATAGACTCATGTTGGAATGCTTACTACTTACAACAGTTGGTAAAACTGTTTAGGAAGAAGTAAGGGGTGTGGCCTTGTTGGAGGAGGCATGGCCTTGTTGGAGGAGATGTGTCACTGGGCTTGGGCTTTGAGGTTTTAAAATCCTGCACTATTCCCAGTTAAAACTCTCTCTGCCTCATGGTTGTCGTCTCAACATATGAGCTCTCAGCTACTACTCCAGTGCCATGCCTGCTTGCCTGTTGTCATGTTTCCCACCATGATGGTCATGGATTCACTCTCTGAAACTGTAAGCAAGTCCCAATTAAATGCTTTGTTTTTGTAAGTTGCCTTGGCCATGGTGTCTCTTCACAGCAACAGAAAAGTAAGCTAGGTATAATAGTGAATATATGTATTCCCCCCCAATTTTTTTATTTTGTAAACTTTCAAGTATATTACCAAGATAGAAGATTAGTCCAGTAAACCTCATAGCCATTTGACCACATTTACCAGTTGTTAGAGTTGTGTTATGCTCCCTTTCTCCCTCTATCTTCTGTATACAAAGTTTACTTTTGAATCGTTTAAAAGAGCAAACATGGTAGCTCTTCATACCTAAATATTTTATAAAATTTCTTAAAATTAAGACATTTTTCACACAAGTCCATATCACACCTAAGAAAATTAACATTCAGTTCCAATTGCATTATCTACTATTCAGCCCATACTTTATCTTTTAGCTTTGTAGAAGAGTCTCACATATCCCAGGCTAGCTTCCAGCTCAATATGTAGCTGAGAATTATCTTGAATTCTTCCCTCCACCTCCCTGGTACTGGGATTGCAGGCTTGTACTATCACACTGGTATGTACTGCTGAGGCTTGAACTCAAGGCTCTCTCCATGCTAGGCAAGCACTATACTGTGCTACAATAACATGTGGCCTGAGCTTTTAGACCCTAAGTTTTGGAGTTGGGTAGGACTTGCTGAATCCAAACCTATCTCTTCTTTCCTGAATGGTTTGGACCTCATCTTTCTTTGCACTTGTTTCTTTATAAAAAGTTTCTTTGGAGCCAATCAGGCAGATCTCTGTGAGTTCAAGGCCAGCCAAGGATACATAGTGAGACCTTGTCTCAAAAAAGGGGGTAGATAGATATGGGTTAATGTTATAGTTTAGTATTTATAAGGTCCTGGACTGTATCCTAGCAATGCACCACATACAGTTCCCCCACACACAAGGTAAAGAAGTCCATAGTTTACATGGTAATAATGAAGATTAAGTTTCCCACTATACAAAAATCATTTTACACAATGCTTGATTTATGATAGAAACTTAAATGTGAATTGCTATTATTCTAATATTGTTACTAATTTTACCTTAGTTCCAACCACCTTCATCTTTTACCTACTGCAAAGTCTTTTGCCTGGACTTCCCTGCCTCTGGTTTTTCTCCTTCTAATCCTCCTAATCCATCTTCTGCCATTAGAATGGTCTTCCCACATGACTTTGCAGCTCAAAACCCTCAAAGGCTTACCTTGGTTTATAGATTAAAATGCACATAAATCCATACAGAATATCTCGAAGTCTTGAGAACTCCCCAGAGAGGTTTAATGCCTTTGCCTCCTGACTATTGCTATATATTCTGGACCTGCTTAGTGAGAGGGAACACCAGTCTAATCCTACTAGCATGTCAGCTCATGGGACTTGTGAAGGTGGGCACGGGGCTGAGGGGACACTGTACTGTGTTAGCACTGTACCCTTCTCCTTCCAAGTCTTAGAGTGTAAGGCTTGCCTTCCTCACTTTCCTGCTCTGAACCAATGATTCAGAGGTTCTCCTCTGCACCTGTGTGCCTTTCAGTTTCTAGTACTCTGAACTTGGGCCCACCTTGACTTTTGGCCTTCATGGTTGATGCTGCTGGGGCCAATCATACAATATGTGCTTAAACATTTTATTGCTGTGGTGGTGGTTTTGATGGTGGAGATGAGGCTTCTTTCTGGATCTGCATCTGCCACTCGTTGGAGGTTGTGTCCAAGTTGCCATTGCCAGTGCTTAGGGCTGCTGTGAGGAATAGAGGCATGAGGCTTGGTAAACTTATGTCAAAAGACTGCTTTCGCTCCTTTGTTACATTTCAAGCAAAAGGGCAGTGGGAGAGAAAGCCCAATCTTTTTTTTTTAAGCAGTTATTTTCAACATCTTTTTAACCTCTTGCCCCTTCCCAGTGACTGTTGGACTTCAACCCATACCATGAGGGTATTTTTTTCTGGTAAATTATTGTTAATGAATCACATGTGAGTACTCCTTCTTTCTGGGATTAAGCATTAGTTAAAAGGTCTCTTTATATGTCATGCTTCACTGTGGCGTTGATAATACGGTTGCCAGTGAGCAATGGAGTTCATAGTGATACAGACCACTATGCTTTGAAAGTTCTGCCTGGGTTGAAGTCTCTCTCCTGTTCACTATGAGATGCAAAACTCATTCAGAGCATACTAAGTTTTTATTCCCTTGCTCTTATGTTTTATGGCTGCCAGGGGCCCTTTGAGAAGCAAGTAAGTCTAATAGTACCAATGCTTTGGGGACAACTGTGCATGGCAATGTGTTTTTAAAACACAGTTTTTCACAGGAACTGGATTTTGATACAAAGTATTGTAGGAATGCATGCATGCTGTGTGTCCTAACTATGCCATTAAGCTTGTTTTAAAATTCTAACCACCTCCTTCTATTAATAGAGAAGAAGTGATTTAATGGCTGCTTCAGGGTAGAATAAGAGGTGGGATATATGGAGCATCATCACCACACCCTTCCCCTAGTATCTTGGAATGTTTTTATATACTGGTAATTTATTAGGAGTAAGGCATCATTGACAGACAGGTTATCCATTACTTTTAAATTAATAACTATAATTTAAAACTTTCTCAAATGACTGAAATGTTTTGCCATTTGATATAGTGCTTGCCTAGCATGTATGAAGCCCAGGGTTCCATCCCTAGCACCATGTAAACAAGCTTTGATAGATCACATCAGCAATCTAGCACTTAGGAGGTAGAGGCAGGAGGAGCAGAAATGTGAGGTCATCCTTGGCTACATAGTGGATTTGAAATCAGTATGATCTACAAAAGACTGTCTCAAAAACAAATAAACATGGAGACCATTGTAGTCAAGCCTTGAAAGTCAGAGTAGTGTCCTAGAATAGCAATTTCCACCTGTACTGAAACTGATGGTATTTATCTTGCCACTGTTAGAACCCAGACCTGAAGCACAGAGGGCCGTGAGCAGGACAGCAACACACCCAGTCTTTCTGACATCTGGAGGTGGAAGGCAGCCTGACTGCTTTCACATTGCATAGTCTCACATTAACCAAGCCCCACTCCCTGTCCTCTCATGCAGCCCAGTCACATATGTCTCATTCAAGTAGTGTAGGATACATACTAACAAAGCCTGCTTCTTCTTAGTGAACAACCTCCCTTTCCCTTGGAAGTGTTTAAGAGTAGACTCCTTGCTTTGTTGGTGGAACTGAAGCTTCTTATTTCAAATCCCCAGCTAAAAATATTATATAAAATATGGTTTGACTTGAGCCAGGTAGTGGTGGTACACACCTATAATCACAACACTCAGGAGGTATAAACAGGCACATCTCTGAGGTTGAAAGGCCAGTCTGGTTTACAGCATGCTCCAGGACAACCAGGGCTACACGGAGAAACCCTGTCAGAGAGAGAGAGAGAGAGAGAGAGAGAGAGAGAGAGAGAGAGAGAGAGAGAGAGAGAGAGAGAGAGAGAGAGAGAGAGAGAGAGAGAGAGAGAGAGAGAGATCCATGAACTACTTTTTTAAAAAAAGAGAGTTTCCACTAATTGCAGGACATGTGCATGAGAGATATTTGCTATGATTTTAATTAGCCATACATAGAAAAGCCTTTAAAAACATTTTTTGAGGAAATAATGATAATCATGACTACCATAGTGATTATAGTTTATTTTTAATCATTTATTGGTTTTTAAGTTTACTTATTACATTTGTATTTTGCATGCATGATACTTTGTGTGTGTTGTGTGTTGAGACAACTTTCAGAAGTCAGTTCTCTTCCTTTCACCAAGGGGTTCTTTGGATCGAATTCAAGTTCTTGGGCTTGGCGGCAGGCATCTTTACCTGCTGAGCCATCTGACTGGCCCCATTAGTTTTAAATCAATACTCTCCATTAAAACTGTCTCAGATGATGGAAATGTTCAATAATCTGCACTATTCAAAAATGGCAGTCATTAGCCACAAATGGTGAAGTGCTAGTATAAGTAAGGAATGGAATCTTAAATTCCACTTGACTCTTAATTGTTTTAAATCTAAATAGCCATGGTGACTTGTACTTATATTGTATAATTTTAAAACTGTGCCTTCCTAAAATGTAACAAGAGATATATGTGTCTGTTTTGTGACACATTAGAATTTAACATGCAAATCCCTAGTATTTAGCTGGGCATAGTGCTGTTCTTTAATTTTATATGCACAAAGATGAGGCAGGAGGATTGTGAGTTTGAGGCTGTATGGACTACATTGCAGAATCATTTTCCGTAAACAACAAAAAAAATCCTAGTGTGCGTGCATGTGTGTGTGTTTGTGTAGATTATTTAAAAAGATGGGTTATTTTAAAATGGAGCCGTGATAGTTTTAAGTGAAATATGCCTGTCTATGTGTATATCTAGCTTATGACTGACTTTTAAATTTGTTTTGTGTGAAATTAAAATAATCCCTTAAACCTTACAGGTCCCAGAGTGGCAACCACATTTTCTAGTCTGTTGCAGAAACTGGTGTTGTTTTATGTTTGTTTGTTTGGTGACCCACATTTTATTTCTATCACTTGCTTTTTGCTTCCAGATGAATTTTTTAAACCAGCAAGTTTAGCAGTAATGCCTAGTCTGATAATTCTGTTCTTGAGTGTCACGGTTTATTGTCCTACCTAGTCTCACAACACTTAGGAAATACTATTAACCTTAGAGATGGATAAGCTCAAGCCGAGCCTCAATTTGCTTGACTCAGGTTGTTCCGTTCTAATGCATTGACAGTTTGGTGAAGACAACTTTCAGGTAGAAAATTGAGAGCTGGTGGGCTAGAGTCAACCCATCTAAGGGCTCTGGTGAGGAATTCTGCCTGGTACAGGAAATAATTCATTCTTAAATTAATTTTTGTTTTTAATTAATTTAAAAATTATTTTTAGTAAATAATTCTGAAACTTAAATGCCTAATGGTTTTTCCTGACTCTATATTTCCCTAAGTTTTGACAACATATCATAGGAACATGTAACCTTCATGAATAGCAAAAGCTTATTTTTATGTAATTTTCAGACAGGATTTATATATCTCTGACTAATCTCTGATGAAGTCGTAGTTGTTTTAATTTTTAATTAATTAGTTAGTTAATTTTGAGATAGGCTCTCACTCAGAAGCCTACAATAACTTGGAACTCACTCCGGAGTCTAGGCTGGCCTCAAATTCATGGTCCATCTTCCTTTCCCAGCATTGTGAGTACTGAGATTACAGGCATTGACTACCATGCCCAGTTTTTTCAGGGCTAGGGATTGAAGGCAAGCACTCTTTCAACAGAACTAAATCTCCAGCCCTTGGGTCAATCTTAAAAAAACCAAACCAACTACTAAAACAAGCTTTCAGTCATTATATAGCAGTACAAGTGCTTTTCCCTAACTCAAAAGTGCAACTGGAGATGTTATTTGACTTTAATAATAATAAGGATACATGGTTTTTTTTTTATATCTTTAGCTAACATATATTCCATTTCTGATCAATTCTTAAGCTTTTACTCCCTGTTTTCTCTGGTCTGCTGCTCCCATGCCCAGAAAGTCCAGAAGGAGAGTGGCTAAACAAAGGGAAACTTGGATGATGTGGGTTATCTGCTTATCGGTAGGCACTCTGTGAGCGTAGACTAGGATAGCTTTCTAGTCTGTCTGCATAGACCTTCTCCAGCGCTTTCCCTCTTCCTTTTAAAAGAACAAAAGCGAAATTTCACATGTTAAGGAATACAGACTTTTATTGCTATTTGGGTCAGCAAATGCTTGGCCAACGTTAGGGATGGCTCAGGCACGAAACATGGCAGTCTTTATCAGGAAATGAAGACCCAGAGAAACCTTAGTTTGTTCTTCTGTCTCTCTGTCTCCCTCAATCTCCCCCCCCTCTATCTCCCTCATTTCTCTCTCATTTTCTCACTCTCTCCACCCTCTGTCTTTCTCCCTGTGTGTGTATGGCAGAGGACAACTTTATGGAGTTGTTCCTCTCCATTCAGTTTTCATGTGGTGGCTTCCGGAGATTGAATGCGGGTATTCAGGCTTGCACAGCAAGTGCTTTATGTGCTGAGTTATCTCACTGACCTCTTTAGTGTTTTTTATTATAGCATAGCTGATAAACAGCAGGAGAAACATGAGGAAACATAAGTTTACAAAGAGGATGTGATATCATGACAATCAACTGGGAGAAGTTAGCAAAGCTGACTTGTTTAGTTGCTTTTTTTTTTTTTTTTTTTTTTTTTTACTTCTTTTGGTTCAGGGTTTGAAGATCTGCTTCAGGGATGGTCAGAGTGCCTGTTTTAGGGGAGAAGGGCAGATGAAAGTCCAAGAGACCTTCCTGTGTATGCTTTCGTTATAGGGGGCCCACCAGAGAAGACCACTCAGACACAGTTAATAGCCTATTGAAAGTCTTTATTCCAGCTGCTGGGACTACTCTCAGGTATTCAGGACCCAAGTTTGGCCCAGAGATTTTAGAGCAAGTGGCTTTTGGAAGCAAAACCCACATCTGGTTATCTTGCTCAGCAGCTGCAGAGGGAGACTTTGCACAAGCAAGCAGCTTAACAAAAACTTAGATAAGCAGTTATGGAGGGAGAGGTTTGTTTGCACAAGCAGGCAGTTGTTTAACAGAAGCCAAGGTAAATTAACTGGGATATCTTGGCCTTGGGTTCCTACAATAGATTCAGGTAATTTTCCATGGGATTTGCCATCATGGAGATAAAATCCTAGTCAAGCCCAAAATGGTCTCATGAAGAGTATGGGGTGGAGGAACCTCTGCATTGTCTTGCCCTGTCACACCACCTCAGATTCTTTTACTTTAAAATGTTCACTATGCCAAGGTGCCATATTTTGGAGTAGTGTGTCCTGAACCCTCTCATTGTTAAAGAAAATGATTGTTGTCAGAGGGATAAAAAAATGAAGAAGATCCAGTATTGAACTAATAGCTCATGCACTTGTGAACAAATGGACTTTAGTAGGAACAGGACAACATGGCACTCAACCTCAGACAGATTTAGTCTCTAATCTAAATTAACACAAAATGAAGGAATTTGTCAATTCTGCTTTTCTTTTCCTTAAAAGCTAGCTATGGTCTTCTGGCTGCATTGCTTTGGTTCTATGGTAAGGCAGAACACCATGGTGAGAAGCAAATGGTAAAAGTAAACTGATTATATTATGGTGGCTAGAAGGCAAAAAGGGAGAAGGGCTGAAGTCCCAGTAGCCCCTTCAAGGTATGTCCATAGTGACCACATTTCCACTTGCCTTACTTCTTTCAAAAATATCTTTGTGTGTGTGTGTGTGTGTGTGTGCGCAGCGCGCGCGTGATGTATTTGTATACATGTCTGCCACAGGGAGGAGAGTGGAGGTCAAAGGACAGCTTTTTTTTTTTTTCTTTTGGTTTTTCAAGACGGGGTTTCTCTGTAGTTTTTGAGCCTGTCCTGGAACTAGCTCTTGTAGACCAAGATGGCCCGAACTCACAGAGGTCTGCCTGCCTCTGCCTCCCGAGTGCTGGGATTAAAGGTGTGTGCCACCACCGCCCAGTCAAAGGACAACGTTTGGGCTCCGGGTATTGGACTCAGATCTTAAGGCTCTACACAAATTGCTTTAACCAGCTGAGCTGTATTGGTGGCCCTCTTTCTTTACAAAATATTTAAAATTAAACAAAATTTTAAGGTTATCCTAGAAGTATATATCAGTATTATCAAATACTGAAAGTATTCCTCTTTATATCCTCATGCTCCTTTCTTTTCTGCTCCCTCACATTAGTCATCTTCATCCCCCTAGACAATTTTACTTCTTTTATGTCATATATCCATGCATGGTTTTATGTATTTTCTGTAAAGTAATAGAAATTACAGAATGATAAAACATAAAAATTGTGTTTCTGAGACTGGGTTAATTCTCTGCATATGATCATCTCAGTTGAATCCATCCGGCAGCTGTCATGACTTTTTTTTAAAACATAAGATTTTTTTCATTTAAATAATAAAAGCAAACCTTTAAAACATAAAATTTTTTCATTTTTCATTTAAATCCTGCTATAATCTTCATAAATAGAAAATTATGTTAACTTCACAATATTTAAGATAACTTTCAGCTGGGCAGTGGTGGCGCACGCCTTTAATCCCAGCACTCGGGAGGCAGAGGCAGGCGGATCTCTGTGAGTTCGAGACCAG
>JAQHUG010000278.1:748536-786716 GCA_028555095.1 Dicrostonyx torquatus | reverse complement strand
CTTTTCCTCTAATGGGTATGGTTGGGGCTGTCTAAGATTCTGTTGGATAATTGGGATTCTGTTCTGGTGGAGATCATTGGCTCTGGGTCTGGTCGCTGGGTCAGTCCTGATCCGCTTGTGACTCGGGACTGGGATTGCTTCTTGGCTTCTGCTCCTGGTGGAGCTTTTTCTCTCTGTGTCTTAGTTAGCTGGTTCCGTCCCACTCCGGTTCCATGGAGGTCGCAGACTCTGGATCAGATCGTTGGCTCAATCCTGGTCTGCAGTGTCTCCGGATTGGTTGGCTCCTAGGGCTGGACCTGCTCCTGGCTTCTGCTCCTGGGGGAGCTTGTTTCCTCCAGCTTTCGCTGTGCTGAGTCATGACTTTTTTTGAGACAGAATTTTATAATAGTCTCGGTTGGCCTGGAACTCTTTGGCAATCCTCCTGCCTCAGCCTCATAAATTCTGGGATTAAAACTCTGAGCCACGACTCCTGGCTTCAGACTTTCATATGAAATCAGATTGTTGATAGAACTTGAGTAGAAAACAAGCCACACGCACAGGGGCAGGCAGCAGAGCAGTCAAGTCTTTGTGGAAATAGACAGCCGATCTGTAGTCTATGCTTTATACATTTCAACCCTTGAAACACTTTCCTTAATTTTCTGAATAACTAACTTATGATTTGTGATAAAGGCAAGTAATCAGTTGCTCTGAGAAAAGAAGGGCCAGTGCATGTGGTTAGACTACAGAATGATCATAGAATATTACTTAGTATTTCTTCTACATGGGTTTTCACTATGCAACAGGTTTGGAGCTAAAACTTGACTAATTACTTGTGGCATTTTTAACATCTTGGTGAGTGACTTTTCTCTGTTATAGTGATGCCTACAGTGATGTCAGCGATGACAGCTTTTCAGAGGCAAAGCTAGCTGAACTGGAAATCAACTGAAACTCGTTTTGCGTCAGGAATGACAGGGGCCACCTGAAAGGGTAAGAAAACATTTTGGAGAATCATTTGTCTTACAGGAAGTTGGCATCTGGTAGAGATGGGAGCATTATAGGACTTGGTTTGCAGGGTCCTTCTCAGCCCATATTTAGCCTTAGTGCTATCAAGAGACAGTATTTGGGAGAGAGAGCATACGTCTGAGGCCAGGAATGAGCATATCAGTACCTATAATAATAGTCTACTTTGGAAGTTGACCAGAAAAAACTTTGTTAACACCAGATAGCATTTTCTGCTATGGGCTGTCACAGCTATTCTGTCACTGCAATGAGGAAGCAGCCTTAGGCACTATAGAAATAAGTGGATGTGGCTGTGTGCCAATACAACTTTATTTACAAAAACTTCTCAGGCAGTGCAGTTCAAAATAATCCTCAGGTACACAGTGACTTGATTATATTAGATGCTATCTTAAAAACAAAAACAACCCTCCCAAGCCTACTTGCTGAATAAATTACAGTTATCCATTTATGAAAAGCTCAAATCATAGTTAAAATCACTGATTTTTATGTTATCTAATTCTTCCTTTTCTTTTTAAATGATACCCTTGGGCCAGTGAGATGGCTTTGCAGGTAAAAGCACCTGCTATGCAAGCCTGATGCCTTGATCTCATGTTGGGAGGAGAGAACTGATTCCTGGAATTTTGTCCTCTGACCTTCACACACATTCTGTGGCACAACTGTGCTTCTCTCTCTCTCTCTCTCTCTCTCTCTCTCTCTCTCACACACACACACACACACACACACATACACATACACATACACATACACATACACACATTTATACAATACATATTAGTAAAATAATAAAATTTGAAATAGGGACCTAGAGAGATGGCTCAGTTGTTTAAAGTGCCGGTCAGAGGACTCAAGTTTGATTCCCAGCACCCACATCATGGCTCATGACTATCCTCAAGTTCCAGGCCATCTGGTGCCTTCTTCTGGCCTCTGTGGACATCAGGCATGTGCATGGTGAACAAATATACATACAAGCAAACACTCAGCACATAAAATGAAATAAATCTCTTAAAAGTTTAAAAAAATAAAGTTCAACAAAATAAAACTAAAGACCATCTTACTAAATGTGTTGTAGGCCACTCATAGCAGAGCAGATTCTCTTGGTTTTGTATAAAATAAAATATGATTGAGTCTGGAGATATGAGTCAGTGGTTAAGAGTACTTGTGGCTCTTATAGGGGGCCTGGGTTCAGTTCACAGCACCCATAATGGAGTTTACAACCATCTGTAACTCTGGTTCCAGGGGATCTGATGCCCACTTCTGACTTCTGAGAGCACCAGGCACACATGCAGTGTACATACGTGCATGTAGGCAAAACACTCAAACATAAATAAATAAATAAGTCCAAGAAATAAAAATTATAAGGTAGTATTAATATCTTTGCAAGAAGAGGCTAGAGATAGGATTGATGTTCAAGGGCAGTTTGTTTTCTCTGTTACTATATTTTATAAGAGAGAACAGCATCATGCATAGTGTTATTAAGTTTACACTCGGAACCAGATGCCACTTGGGATGACCCTAGAGGTTATGGCAGGCCTTGGGTTGGGTATGCTAGTATTTAGTTAGAACAACAACTTTTGGACAACTTGCCAAGAGTTCACTGCTCTGTTCACCTGGGGCTGTTGCTCAGTGATAGCATGCTTGACTGGTTTGCCTGGGGCCCAAGTTCAGCTTCCAGAATTACAAAACTAAAAAAAGAACAAGAGTTGTATCACTCTACTATGAGCTCTCAGTAGATTTTTCTGTTTATCTGAGGTTACTTTGTGTCATAAGTGGGTTGATCTCAAACTAAAATGCTGTAAAGATTAACAGGGATGATTTTTAAAGGTGCTTATTATTTACTTTTTAATATAACTAATACTTACCTTTTCTTTTTAAAGCCTCTGAAGTAATTATACTTAAGATGAAAGAATTACCTGAAGAAACCACCACTCTGTTCCCTAGACATGGCCTATGAAGATTCAAAGGGAATCGGAAAATGTTTACTTCGTGAAACAGAACCAAAGGGATTCTTTTCTTTTCCCTCTAGAGGCAGCCTGTCATGCTCACACATTTCTCTGCTTAATTAAATGTTGTTCAGCAGCAATCCTGGGGGCAGAAAGTGTTTTTGTGTTTTGTCCGGAACATAGTGAGGTCAAAGTGGTAAGCAAGAACCAGGGGAGCTTTGCCTTCTCAGTATGGTATGGGGAAGGTGGCAGGCATGTGCTATAACCAATTTGGGTTTAAAAATGAGTTATTCTTTTACCTGGATATGAAGTATATGTTAATGTGGGAGTTAAGATGACTTCAGTTTCTCATTCTGTTTATTTCCAGTTAAAAGTGAAATTTAGGGCTAGAGATGGCTTAGTAGTTAAGAATGCTTGCTGTTCTTCCAGAGGATCTGAGTTCAATTCCCAACACCCACATGGCAGCTCACAACTGCCTGTAATTCCAATATTTGACACCCTCTCACAAATGTACATGCAGGAAAAACACCAATGCATATAAAATAAAAATAAAATTTTTAAAAAGTGAAGTTTAGCAGGTGCAAGACTTGGAGTTGTAAATAAGTTTGTTTTCTCAAGTACAAAATATAAAGGAATGAGGATAAGTTGGGTCGAGTTCCTTCTCTTCAGCCCACATAGTGGAAGGAGCAAATCAACTCTCATAAGTTGTCTTCTGACCCCTGCATCATACACTCCCCCACACAATTTTTTTAATTTTAAAATTTAATAATCCTTTTATTTTTAATTAAAATTAATTTTTATTATCCTTTTGACATCCTCATACATGTATAGAATGAAATTTGGTAATTTTCTCCCTGTAATGCCTTCTCCCATTGCATCCTTACTGAAAGCCTTCTTCTAAACAAGTCCTCCTCTTATTCTCATGTCTTTTTGTTGTTTCAGTTTCTTTTTTTGTGACTATTGTCTTTTTCTTTTTGAGACAGCACTGTGTAGCCTAATATGGTCTTGAACTCACTGTGATCCTCTGGCCTCAGCCTCCCAAGTGTTAGGATTATAGGTATGAGATGCTATGCCCTGCTCAACATCAGCAATTTGTTTTTTTTGAGACAAGGTTTCTCTACATAGCCGTGGCTGTCCCGAAACTCACTCTGTAGACCAGTCTGGCCTCCAACTCACAACTGTCTTCGCCTCTCGATTGCTGGGCTTTAAGGTGTGCTTGGCTAGCATTTTAATAGCAAAAATAACTACTTTAAAGTGAATTGTAGAGTGGCATTCACTGACACTGTTCAACTCTCAGTTTAATGTAGCGACTCCAGAATTAACCCTGTTCTTGTTAGTAGTAACTCCTCATTCCCTAGCAACTGTTAGATCCAGATTGATTGAGACGACATGGGAATAAGAGAAAGTGCAGACCAACATCTACACGAGCAGAATTATTCTTTAAGTAGAACAACTGAAAGACATGAGTCTCTCCTTGGACTGTGTATGCATGTGGTACAGAAAAGAGAGCTTTTGGGATGGAAGATTTCATCTGCAGATCAGTTCCCTGAAGTCTCAAGTGGTAGATAGCAGAGAAGGTTGGTAATGCTCATCCTCCTATCAGAAAAGTCCTGGGTCCTAATGACCCATGTGTTTTACCAGTCAAGTCAACTTTTCAGCCTAGAGTTTCTCAGCCCACCTGAAGCTTTTGTTTTGACTTTTGTCTTTAGGCCTTCAGCAGCTACCAGTCATTTTGTATAGTTTTATTATTCTAGTAGTTCATACAAGTGAAACTGTATGGCGCGTGTGACCTTTTGTATCTGGTTTCTTTCACTGACTTTAATCTTGTCAAGGCTTACCCAAATGGTTGCATTCCTCCTTATAGCTCAATAAAATTCTGCTGTATAAATTCACCACAGTTTATTCATTGTCAATGGACCTTTGGCGAGTTTCCACCTTTGGCCTGTTGTAAATAATGTTCCCACAAATCATCCATCATGTGGAAATATTTGTTGTGAATATGCTTTTAGTTCTTAGTATGCACTAGGAGTAGGAGTGCTGTGGTATATGCTATTTTTAACTTTTGGCAAAGAACCAGTAATACTTTATTTCAACATTTTTTAATGAGCAACGTTTTTTAGATTTAAGTTTATGTGTATGAGTGTTTTGCCTGCTTGTATGTATGTGTACCACATATGTACCTGGTGCCCACTGAGATCAAAAGAAGGCATGAGATTCTCTGGAACTGGAGTTACAGATTGTTATGAGCCATCATGTCCATTCTTGGAATCTAATCTCAGCCCTCTGCAGGGGCAACAAGTGGTCTAAATTCCTTAACCATCACCCCAGCCCCCTAATTCATTGTTTTTTTAAATTCAAAATTAATTAAAAAACACAGTGAACAAAGTAACATGTTTACTTTTAAAACAGAATTTGTAGCACTGCAGAGATGGCTGAGTGGTTAAGAGTGCTTGCTACTCTTTCCGATGACCCAAGTTCAGTTCCCAGCATCTACACTGAACAGCTTGCAAAGGCCTGTAATATCTTTAGGGAATCCAATTACCCTCTTTTGGCATCTGTGGGCACCTGCATCCATGTATACATACACACACACTCACAACTACCACACAAATAAAAATATGTATAAGTAAAGTAATAGTCTAGACTTGTACCTCCCTTACCTGCCCTATTCATGGCCTGAGTGCTCGTAAATGTATAAAAACAACACAGTTTATGCTTCAAAGGAGAAAATATAATTTATTCAGGAGCCAAATATGATTGACTATGGCCTAATAACACAAATTTAAGTTACCCTAAATGCCATGTTCCAATGTAGTAACTTCATAAGGTTTTTATAGTAACAGAACAAAGAAATTAAGGCACTTTTCTAATACATGGGTGAAAACGTCAGGTAGGCAGTTTTCAGAAAAGCAGGGAAACATCTGCTATAGGTCTGATGACATTCTTAGCTTTGAAATTGGTAGAAACTAAGGTTATGCTTGTATATTCCAAGTGGATTTGCCTAACAGTCACAAGGATGTTAGGTCATACACACAGGCAATGTGTGGCAATTTAGAGGTATAAAATATCCCAAGATAATTTGGCTTTTGACCTGCAACATTCCAATGAACTATTGAAGTTCAGCCTTGTGGAATGTTCATTATAGGTGTGGCTTTCTCTGGGAATTTCAGATATCTTAGTTGTTTATTTTTATTTTAAATTTTAGTTTAGACTTTTTATTTTATTTGTGCAAGTGTTATGCCTGCATGTATGTATGTGTACCATGTGCATTCGGTTGCCTGGGTGTTCGAGACCCACCATACAGATGCTAAGATCTGAATCCAAGTCCTCTGTAAGAGCAACTGTTAATCCAAATATGATGACGAAGACCACTGGCCCAAATGATCATGGCCAAATTAATTAAAGCAAGCAGTTAATTAAAGTATGCCTTTTTATTTGTGTATATAGTCTGCCTCACCCTAAGACAGGATTTCTTGGCCATCAGGAAGACAAGGTTTTTATAGCTTTGTGGTAGAGTTTCTAAATGGGGGACTTGGTGGGGAAAAATTTATGAGCAGAACATAAGTATAACAAGTTAGTCCTAATGAACTGCTGAATCAAAGACATCGTTTCAAGGTAGGTGCAACAAGGTAGTCATAACAACAGGTAGCCATAACAACTACAGGTAGGGTTGCAAGATAGTTATTAACTTTTTGAAACAAAGGCATGGTTGTCATTCTTGGAACAGGCAGTACAGAACCATTTGTAGTTAAGGTTACAGGTGGGATATAGCCCAATTTTTGAGAAACAGAGGTTTAATAATAAACAGGAATGAACTTTACTGTAAGATGGCTTTTAAGCCTAAGATGGAGGCAGGCTGGTTCATCACAGCAAGTGTTCTTTAACTGCTGAGCCATTTCTCCAGTTCCTCACATAGTAATTTAAATATTTTAACCTCTTACTTTTTTGGTGTTTCTTGTTTTTTGCCTTTTAAGCATTTTGTTTTTAATGCTGTAAGGTGCCACATCATTATTTTATAAGATGCTACAGAAATCTTAGCTACCCAATACATGCAAAATGGAAACAAATCTTTGTGGTTAAAAAAAATATTAAATTGCTTTAGTGTTCCTCTTGTGAAAATTATAGCAATAAGATTACTAGAGGCTCTGAATGAATAGCCCAGGTTAAAAGCTGCAATTGGCCTAGCTGAGAGAGAAGAATGTACTCAAAAAGGGGACACTTTTAGCATCACAAAGGGGTAGGCTGGCTTAAATGGACATTTTCAATTTTAATGATCCTGATTTCTCAAGTCACTTAACAACTGAGTGCTTTTGCTGTGGCCAATGAGGCAGTAAGTAGGAACAACGGAAGGACACTTAAGAAACAACCCTTGGTTGTTGCCACGTGATTGTATGTGTGTGTCTGTATGTGTGCGAATTTGGAATCTAGCAAAGAACAGAACAAATACCTGAGTGATTAAGTGTCATTGTCCTAGTTTGCCTCCTGTCATTGTGATAAAATACTGATCAAAAACAACTTTGGGAGGAAAGGGTTTATTTATTTAACTTACAGGTTATGCTTGTGTCTTGACCATCAAGAACATTGATAGGAGCTATCATAGTCTGGGGAAATCCTGTGCACCCTTGTCTTAGTTAGGGTTTCTATTGCTGTGAAGCGACACCATGACCATGACAACTCTTTTTTTTTCTTTTTCGAGACAGGGTTTCTCTGCAGCTTTGGAGTCAGTCCTAGAACTAGCTCTTGTAGACCAGGCTGGTCTCGGACTCACAGAGATCCGCCTGCCTCTGCCTCCCAAGTGCTGGGATTAAAGGCGTGTGCCACCACCGCCTGGCGACCATGACAACTCTTATAAAGGAAAACATTTAATTGGGTGACTTACAGTTCAAAGGTTTAGCCCATTATCATCATGGTGGGAAATGGTAGCATCCAGGCACACATGGTGCTGGAGAAGGATCTGAGGGTTAATAATCTTGATCCAAAGGCAACAGGAAGTGAACTGAGACACTGGGTGTGGCTTGAGCATGTATGAGACCTGAAAACCCATGCCCACTTTGACACATCTTCTCCAACAAGGTCACACTTATTCCAACAAAACTACACCTCCTAATGTGCCACTCTCTAAGGGGGCTATTTTCTTTCAACCAACCACAGAAGCTAAGGCAGGAATCTGGAGGCAGGAATTGAAGCAGCGATTACTGGAGGAATGCTGTTTACTGACTTGCTTTTCTTGGCTTGCTCAGCTTGTTTTATGCAAACCAGTACCACCTGCCCAAGGTTGACACCACCCCCAGTGGGTGGGCCCTCTTACATCAATCAATTAACAAGAAAATGCCTTACAGACATGCCCACAGGCCAGTCTGATGGAAGAAATTTTTCAGTTGAGTTCTTCCCAGGTGTCTTAGTTTGTGTGAAATTGACAAACTAACAAACCCAGGTAGGAACACTTAGAAAGTTGCTCTAAATTGTTCACTCAACAAGTCACCTTTTTATTAACATATAATCAATGTACACAGTACTGGGTTTCATGTATTTTGACCATATTCTCATCCCATACCCCTTTAGTCTCCCCTGTAAGAAACTGTTGTTCTATCAAAGACAGTCCTACTGGAATACATATTTCCAGCTCCTCCCCCTTTCCCCTTGCATCAGATTGTGAAGCCAAGCTTCCACCAATGGTATGAGACTCACTCACCACCTAAGTTAGGGATAAAAGACAAGAAACCATCTTGATCAAGTGTGCTTGTTAGGTTGCTGTGTATTCTGGCATACCCTTTCTTCAAAAAGAATGGTCTTGCCAACTTTCAGTTTGTTCATGTGGTCCTTTGTGTGACACTGGGTTGAGTTTTTCCTAACATTTCCTTTTTCTGGCCTCCCAGTGTTTCCTTACAGTTTCCCTTCTACTTTTGTGTCGTATAAGTATACATGGTTTTATGTATCTATATAAAATATAGGATTCAAAAATAAAGGAAAATGTGATGCTTATCTTTCTGAATCTGACAATTTACTCAATCTCTAGGACCATCAAGATGGCACAGTGGGTAAAGGCACCTGCTGTCAAACCTGATGATATGAGGTCCTTTCTCCTAATAAAGTTCATTGCTGAAGGCTAGTTTGTGTCGACTACTTTTCCAAGCCAAGCTACCATGCAGCTGCTCTTTTCTGAAATCTACTAAGGTTACACAAGGAGTATCTAGAAGATACTTTTGTTAAAATGCTCTGAGTCCTCACTTGGACCCACACATAACTGAAAGCAGAATTGAAAACTTGGCATCGCTACCTTCCTTTTGCACTTATCTCCAGCACATAGTACCAAGGGGTGCCTCTCTCAGAAAGGGTGGTACCTGACCTGTCTTATGTTGTGGAATATTATTTTAGCTGTGTAAAGGTGTGTTACATTTGTTTCTGCTACTTTTGTTAAAGATGCAAAGACATGTCACGTTTGTTGGATTAAAATTAACCTGGGGTCAGGAGGTTGAGTCAGCAACTAGCTGACAGGAAGTGGTATGGAGGAACTAAGTGTATCTAGGATCTTTAGTGGGGGCTAAGAAGGAGGATGCCCCTTTTTGAGGGAAACACGAACAAGGAGAGAAGGCTAGCTATTTGCTATTCAGTCTCTGAACTAGGAGGGTTTCATGTCAACCTCTGAATCCTGAGTTCTGTAGAAGGATAGAGATTTAGATGAAGTTTCCTTTAGTGGCAGTGATATATCCGTGCCTGAGGGAATAGAATTCCCATCTGGCTGCAGCCAGTGTGACTGAACTGCTGTTGGTAGCTGCAGAGCTGCAACTGGGAGCTGGGACAGCAATGGCTTAAGGTGCAGCTACTGTATTGAATGAAAAACAACAATCTTACTGCCCTTCTGGGATGAAAATACAAATATGAGAGGCATTTTCTTGTCAGATGCCACCCCTCCCCATTATACCCAAGGGACCTCAAAGTCTCCACTCACTGTCTTAAACCTGCAGTCCACCTTAGATTTTAGGAACAACAAAGCCTCACAGCTCTCACATGTTATCACCCCAACACAAGAGTAGTTATCTCATGGGAACTGGTCTACCTCTTTGAGTTCTAAGGATCAGAACTGAGAAGACAATCAACCAGACCACATTTCTTTTTTGTTGTTGGTTTTGTTTGTTTGTTTTGTTTTTTTCAAGATAAGGTCTTACTATGTAGCCCTGGGTGGTGGTTTGAAAGAAAATGGCCCCCAAAGGGAGTGGCACTATTAGGAGGTGTGGCCTTGTTAGAGGACATGTGTCACTGTGGGGGTGGGCTTTGAGGTCTCTTTCGCTCAAGCTATGCCCAGTACAGAGTACTGCCTTCTGGTCAAGATGTAGGCAGTACCATGTCTGCCTGCACACTGCCATGCTCCCGTCATGATGATGAACTGGACCTCTGAAACTGTAAGCAAGCCACCCCAATTAAATGTTTTTTTTTTCAAAGAGTTGCCATGTTCATGGCACCTCTTCACAAGCAATAGAAACCCAAACTAATATACCCTGACTATCCTGAAACTCATCATGTAGATCAGGCTGACCTTAGACACAGAGATCCTCCTGCCTCTGCCTCCCTAGTGCTAGAATTAAAGGTGTGTGTCATTATGCCCAGCTGAACAGGAATTCTTAATTATGCCTCTTGCCTAGACCCATCTCTCTTTTGTCAAGGCCATGAAAATAGGCTGACTTTCTTATGTTTTCTCAGTGTGCAGTGTGTCTTCTAAGCCAAGCAAATGTCATCTTTGGCAGTTTCAGCTGTACCCCCTGGCAAGCCAGCTGGGCTTGTTGACTGTTTACATATCCTCACAGAGGGGTGGGGAGGGTCACAAGTTGCCAGCTCTTTCCTGCCACCTCTAGTGTGGGGGCTAGATTATATAGGGCAAGGAACCCTAGGAGAGCCTCCAGCAGTGTGGTTGTGGGGAAGCACTCATCCTTGCTGGGTAAAGACTTTTCATATGCAGCCTTTAGGGGAAGGAGCGCCCACACCCTTCCCTGTAAGTAACCCCTCATCTATGCTCTGTAAGGAAGTTCAATAAACTTATTCATTCCCCAGAGCGAACTTTGACAGAATCATGCCTGGGTTTGTAGTTGGGACCTTAGGAGAGAGGGTAGACCTTGTTTACATCTTCCCAAGGAAAGGGATTAGCTGCACATGCTCATTTTGATTAAACTCCTTTCTTGTCTTTAGTGTCTGGACCTGACTATTGGAAGCCCTGAATCCAGCCTCTAGCTTAAGTGTCTGGTTACAAATCTGCTTGAGTGACCATATCTGCTTGCTGTCAACCTACACTTTATTGAAGTTTAGACCCCATAAAAGCTGAAGGGACTTTGGTTTTGTTTTGTTCAGTTTTTTTCCACTTCCATCTGATTTTTTTCCTTGCATGTGCTTGTGCGAGTGCACATGTATGTTTGTGCGCTGGTGTTCACCTATGAGTGTTCATGTGGAGACCAGAGGTCAACCCTAGGCATCTTCCTCTATAATTCTCCACTTTTATTTTATTTTGAGTCCGTTTCTACTGAATATGGAGCATTTCATTTTAGTAAACTGAACAGCCAGGAAAACCCCTAGGATTTGCCCGCCTCTGCCCCTTTCCCAGTGCTGAGTTTATAGACCCATGCTTCTGCACCCTGCTGTTACATGAGTGTGGGGGGGCTATCTAAACTGAGAGCCTCAGGCTTGTGCAGCAGACCCACAGAGCCATCGCCATAGCCCTCTAGTGCCTGTCTTTTTAAAGATGCACATGCACCCATCTGATTGTCTATATGCGCACCACATTTATGCAGTACCTGTGGAAGACAAAAGAAGACATCAGATCCCCTGGAGCTGAAGTTACAGGTGATAGTGAGATCCCTTATGTGGGTGCTGGGAACTGAACTCCATTCTTCTGCAGAATCAGCAAGTGCTGAGTCACCTCTCCAACTGCCCCCACCCCTTGAAAAAAAATGTTATCTCCAATCTTAGTGGCCACTTTTGCTGACATACTTTTTACTTGAATTTTCTATTTAGTTGAGATTATTTTTTTAAAAGGTGTGCATTTATTCTCATTTATCCTGTTAGGTCAGTAGAGAGCACTGGACTCACTAGTGCTTCCCAGAGGGCTGAGCTTCTGCAAGTCATAGATGGCACACTAGTGAGATGAGAGACTCAGAGACATGAACTGGAGAAAAAAATATATTTTTCCCTTCTCATTGTTAAGTTCATGACTGAAGTTCCTATGACAAAAGACAGATAGAATTTTGTAATTTAGCTATTATTTTAGACAGGACTCACTATGGAGTGCTGCCTGGCCTAGAACTCACAGAAGACCTGTTTCTGCCTCCCAAGTGCTGGGATTATAGGTGCTTGCTACTAAACCCAACTGGGTTTTTTTAGGGGGGCTTTGTTACACTGTAGTTAGGCTGTTCTAGAACATCCCGTGTATTATAAGATGATCTCAATATTATCCTCCTACCTCACTTCTTAAATTCTGGGATTGCAGATATGAGTCACTATGGCCAGCTGGAACTAGTTTTAAAGCCTGAACAGTTAGATTGTCTTTTTTTTCTTGGAACACAAACATTTGAAAATGGACATTCTGTGTTGCTTTGTTTCCTCTGGAAAGACTGCTTTCAGTTAGTACGTTGGACACAACATTTTGTAGCTTAAGATAAAGTCTAAGAACCTGGAAGTTGGAGCCAGTGGTCCAGAATGCTGACCTATCTAGGCTGCATCACTGTCCTGAAGGGCTTCTCTGAGTTAGAGATACCTCAGTACAGGCCAGGGTGATGAGACCACTTGTCTTGATGGTTGCTTTTGCAGAGAATTCAATGGTTTGAGAGAGCAATATGTTTAGTTAATTTGGAGTATATATTGTTTTAAGGCCTAGAGATGAAAGAAAATGCAAGGAATTTTCAAATTAGAAGAAACTTCTTTGCTGGCTCTACTGATTTATAAAAAAAGAGAGGAAGACATATTGCTTTCATGATTTTAAATAGTCATTTTTTTTTTACTTTTTGTTTTGGCCTTTTTGTTTGTTTCAGTCATGGTCTTACTCTTTCCTTGAACTGTACTGAACCCCCGCTTCTCAAATGCTGGCATTAGAAGTGTGAGCTATTACCCACTGACTTTTCTCCCACTTTCAAAATACTTTGCTTTTCTGAGTGAATAAAGGATTCCATGTTCTCACTCTGTTCTCTATTATTTTTCTTTTCTTTTTGTGGTGTTGGAAACTAAACCCAGAGCCTTAAGCATGCTAGGCAGCTGCTCTACTACTGAACCACACTCAGCCTTAACTTTCCTTTTCCCAGCCCTCCTAAGCATACCTCTTGAGTTGAGATTTGTTTTATTCTGTTGAAGAATGGGGAAGCATGGTGTAGGAGGGTTCTTCTGTATTTTGTATTGCTTTCATTGGTTAAATAAAGAGACTGCCTTGGCTTTTTGATAGGGCAGCCCTTAGGTGGGCGGAGTAGAGAGAACAGAAGGCTGGGGAGAAGGGAAGACAGCAGACACCATGATGCTCCTACCCAAGATGGATGTAGGTTAGACTCATGCTGGCAAGCCACAACATGTGGTGATACACACATTTCTAGATATGGGTTAAAGCAAGATATGAGAGTTAGCCAAGAAAAGGCTAGAGATAATGGGCCAGGCAGTAATTAAATTAATATCATTTTCATGTGGTTATTTCAAATGTAAGCTAGCCTGGTGGTCGGGAGCTGGGCGGCCTGCGCTCCTCTCAGGTGCTGGGAACACAGCCGCACCTCTTACTACAGAAGCAGGGGCTGGAGAGATTGCTCAATGGTTAAATGCACTGGTTGTCCTTCAAGAGGACCTGGGTTTGATTCCCAGCACCTACACGATGACTGACAACTATCTGTACTAGTTCCAGGGAATCTGATGTCCTTTTCTGGCCTATCTGGACATCAGGCAGACATTTGGTACTGTTGGACCCTGAAGTCCAATCACGGAGAAGGAATCGCCCCAAGAAAACACTCTCACACCACAGTTGATGTAAAAGCATGAGGATTTTTAATTAATTCTGTCGCGACAGGGTCTTTCAGCATTCGAGGAGCCAAAAAGACCCTGAATGCCTATTGCAAGCCATTTTTAAAGCAAAAAGCCATAGAAACAAGGTGGGAGGGGAACTTGGGGATTGTTCTTCAACTATTAGAATTAGCTTATTCAAAGTGCTATGAACAATGATTGGTCTGAGCCAGGACTGGAGGGCAGTTGCCAGATCAGGTGAGGTAAGAGGAAACATTTGAGGGTTACTTTGACCCCTTCCCATGGACTAAGTCAAAACATCAAGAACTGAGTCAACACCTAAGGGTTATCTTGCCCCTACTCCAATAATTGAGTTCTATCTGGAGAACATTCACAAGGACTCACACACACACACACACACACACACACACACACACACACACACACACACACATATATATATATATATATACAGGTGAAACATCCATACACATTTTTAAAAAGGGAGGGAGATAGGGGAATCAGTCTGGTCCCTACATCTGTAATTCTAGAATTTGAGTGGTAGAGGCAGGAGCATCTGGAGTTCAAGGCCAGTTTCACCTCTATAGCAGGTGAACGGCCAGCCTGGGATATATGATGATCTGTCTCTCTGTATTGTTGTAATTTAGAAAACTTTGTTATTTTATTTGTATGTGTGTATATGTGTGCAGGTGCATGCATGTATGTGCATGCATGATGCATGTGTGAGTACAGCCATACACATGCCACAACAAATATGGAGGTCAACCTTTACTGTGGATTCAAAGGATCACATTTAGGTTGTTAGGCAAGGGCCTTTTCCTTCAAAGTCATCTCCCAGATCCATGACACAGTATCAAGAACTCAAAACAAGTAATGAAGAAAGGAAGAAAGAAAGAAAGAAAGAAAGAAAGGAGGGAGGGAGGGAGGGAGGAAGGAAAGGAGGGAGGAAGGAAGGGAGGGAGGAAGGAAAAGAAATCAAAAAGTAGGACTGGAGATGTGGCTCAGTGGCCAAGCACTTTCCTAGCATATGAGAGGCTCTGAGTTCTATTCCCGCAAAATCACGGAGTGAACGTGAAGGGGAGAAGGAGAGAGGAAAGGAAAAGTAAAGAACATCTGATACTTTAGGACATTTTTGGTACAAATTTTGTAGTTTTCTTGGCTGTTAGCCACACCCAGCTTGCCCATGGCAACTTTCTTCACATGAATGGAGAGGTGAATAGTTGTTGAGACCAAAAGCATAAAATATTTGCCACTGGGTCCTTTGCAGGAAAAGCTTGTCAATTGCTGATCAGGTATAATGCAAGAAAGGTTTTTGAAAAGTCTAAAATGGAATCTAATCTTGAGAAAAAACTTTACATAATGAAAATTATTTCTTAAAGAAACAAACAAACCATGATATGAGATTGAAAGATTCCAAGAAAGTTTCAATTTAGCTTCTGTACTTGGGAATTTACTCTCATCCCTAGAGTTCAGATTACCAAGTTGTTCTGGATTCTTCCAGAGAAATATTGTGCAAAGATGATTTCTTTTCTCTTGATGTTTCATGGTTAAAGAAACACTTTTTAAAATATTAGATAAGAATCTTTCTCTATTGAGTAGAAAAAGAATAATAAAATAACATGAAGGAAAAAAGTATATGGGATAAGGGATAAGAATTCATTTAGCCAGTCACAGACTTGACTCTGATTTCATTCAGTCAGCTAAAGAGAATGTAGAAAACATTGGCCAACCAGGGAAGGCATTAATGAAGTGTTTAACTGGATCCTGAGGGGTGAATAGGAGAACAGATGCATCTTTGGATGATGAGTGCTGGCAACGCTAGTTATTGGCTGGTATCCCAGACTCTTCCCAAGGATACTCCTGAGAGTCAGTGGTCCCACCTCAAATATTGCTGCCCAGATTTGAAGGATCTTGAAGAAGTTGTTACAGGAGTTTTAAGGGCAAAAGCTGGGCTATCAGTACACTGGTTAAACAGACCAGTGACCAAAGAAATGAGGAGCAAAGAAATAAGATTTCTTCCATGTGACCCGAAGTCATTTCCATGGGAAGAAATAAAAGCATGCAGTGACCTCCAAGTCTGGCTTCAAAGGTCCTGCCATGAGTTTTGGGTTTAGTAGAGAAAGCATTGGGATGAAAGGCAGGAATTGGAGGCTTCAGTAGTCCTGGTCAAGGTGTGTTCTGATCATGCATTGTTTCATTTTTGATTCTGCAAGACTGCTGGAAGTAGTCATTTTTTAAAGATTAATTAATTAATTAATTTTTGTGTGATATGTATATGAGTACCTGTGAGGTCAGAATAGGGCACTTGATCATCTGGAACTGGAGTTACAGGTGCTTGTGAGCTGCCAAGTGTGGGTGCAAGGAACTGAACTACTTCTGTAAGAGCAGTATGTGTTTTTAGCCTCAGCCTTTCTCCAGCCTCCCCGCCCCCCAGCCAACATGTCTTTATTCCTGAGTAGGTGTGATGACACACACATCACACGTGTAATCCAGGCATTTGGGAGTAGAGGTAGAAGCATGGGGAACTCAAGGTCATCCTTGGCTACCTGTCAAGTTTAAAGCCAGCCTCAACTACTGAAGACTTTGTCTCAAAAATCAAACCATCAGAAAATGCTGGGATTACAGGATTACCTGGCTCACGTCTGTTACTAGAAAGTTTGTTTTTAAAAGATTTTTATTAATAATCTTGTGTATGTATATGGTATGTACGGGGGCACTCGTGTCACTCGCTGTATGTGTGCCATTGGCACACATGTGGAAGTCAGAGAACAACTTTTGAGAGTTGGTTCTCTCTTTCCACCATGGGTTCTGGGGATCAAACAGGTGGCCAGGCTCGTGCAACCAGTACTTTTATCAGTTGGACTTCCTCATCAGCCCAGTGCAAGTTTTCTAGCGACCATATTAAACTGATTCTGCCTGCTCTTTTAATTCTTTAACTGGCTGAGAAAAACAAACCCAATCAAGACCCCCTAGGCTGTATTACAGCCACGGGTTGCTAGTCAGTGACTAGCCTTGAAAAGCCCAGCTTTAGACGTTGTTTAAAGGAAACATGCATCATTAAGGAGAAGAAAGCTTTCGGTGACGATTGTTAAAGAAAAGTAAGGCAAAGAGAAAAGAAGGGAAGGGGGTGGGCTGGAGAGATAGCTTAGGGGTTGTGTACAAACATGAGGACTGGAGTTTAGATTCCCCAGAACACCTGTAGGTACCAGATTGGTGTGGTGGTTCACCTGCAATTCCAGTCTGGGAACATGGATACAGGGATCCCCAGAGTAAGCTGGCTAGCAAGACTAACCATATCACTAAGCTTTGGTTTCTATAGAGAGACCCTGCCTCCTTGAATAAAGCTGAAGAACAAATGAAGATGATTCGTGACATCACCCTTCTCTTGGTAGAGGAGTTCAGATTCCTAGAACCCACATTAATGTCAGGTGACTTCCACATGCATGCACACCCACATACACGTGTGCCTGTGCAATACAAGCATTATACACACATATGTACACATGTGGTATACATGCACATGAAAATTTGAAAAGTGTTGAGATAAAATAGTAAGGGCGGCTCTAAGTGGGCCAGGGTCTATCACAGTAACTACAGGAATCCCCACCATGCTGTCTTGTAGAACAGTAGAGACGAGAATCAACTCTGACTCTTAAAAACGTAACTGAAGGTTTATAACCAAGGGCAGTGGCAGGGGCTGCAGCAATGGATGGAAAAGTACACTGCAGAAATGGATGGAAAAGTACACGCAGAAACATCAGGAATAAAGTCTCTCTCTCTCAAAGACACACACACACACACGCATGCACGCACGCACATACAGGCGCACACACACGCATGCACGCATGCACGTGCAGGCGCACACACACACACACACGCATCTTTGAATCTTGGTTCTACATATTGATCTAGTCCAGGGGTCTTGACTAGGTTTGTTTTCTCTGCCAGTTAACGAATTTAAAAGGCATGAAAAAAGGGAAGTGTGACGTGTAGCAGCAGAGAACTCCCAAGCACTGCAGACAGAATCAGCAGTTAAAGAAAGGCATTTATCGGGGGTGAGAAAATGCACACACATGGCAGACACACAGAGAAAAAGACCCTCAGCAAAGCAGAGGGTACTTGGGAAGATGAAAAATTCAGTCTCTTCTGGAGAGTTGGGGGTTTTAAAGCCTCTGAAGCGTTTTCATCCCTTACTTTAGGGTTGGTCAGTTTGAAGGAAGCTAGGATGGTTGACTGGCCTAGAAATGTAGAATGACATGCCCTGAGGAGGCCTTGAGCTTATTGAGGTAGTCCACATCAGCAGAGGACCAGATGGTGGGAGGCAAAAGACCTTTGTCTCAGGTTAGGAGGCTGAGGAAGAAGCCAGCTGTCTTGGTGATTCACCACCTTTCTTACCTAGCCATGGCTCCTGTCCATGTCTGCCTGTCAGGGAGCCTGTCTAACTCCTCATGTCTCACTAGGACAGAGAAGATGAGCCATTTGTCTTTCTGGACCTGGTTTATCTTGCTTAACATGATGAGTTCTGTCCACCTCCATTTTCCTGCAAATGTCATGATTCTTAGGCAGGATAGACAGACATAAAATGAAGGACTATGGGGGGGATGCATGAGAAATAAAAGAATTACAGAGAACTTCAGACACCACTGATAGAACCAAGACTGCCTGCAGAGACCATGGATGCTTTCCTAAAGACATCTCAAACTGAGATGTCAAAGACAATAAATAAACTGTGCTTTCTTCAGGCCAAAATGATCTATAACTTTCAGTTTTTAGCACTGGCCTCTCTTTCCTAAATCAGGACAAAACCCCCATAAATCCACCTTACAGCTTTGTTTACAAAAGGAAATTCTTTCACCTTTAAACTTTTCTGTAAATTACCCTCTTTCTCTCTGAGCTGTGTAGCTTAGAAAGCCACAGGATCAAACACAAAGCCATTGTAAAGACAGTAAGACATGACTCTCCTTTGAGAAGCCTATATTATGCTTGAGTGTGTCTTGCCCTATTCAGCACCGCTCCCCCCCCCACCAACTTGAAATCTATATTGTAGGGCTGGGGAGATGGCTCAGTGGGTAAAACTGCTAACTGCAGAAGTCTGAAACAAACAAACACTCCTAAGCTGAGATGCGAGGTGGAGAACAGAGAATCCCAGGATAAGGGGTTTGTGGTGATTGGAAAACCAGGAAATTCTGCAAAGATCCCACCATGCAACAGACCTCAAGCAAGAGATTTGGGCATGGGATGGGGGAATGCGAAAGACTGCCTCTGGGGCAGGGAGAGACTGAGAGAGGAGAGAGAAGGAGAGTGTAAACCATGATGGCACAGACTTTATAGGGTGTCAGATATGTAGCATGAACATATGTGACAGTGGTGACAATGGGAACCTGCTGCATTGGCCTTTTAGTATTGACATGGCATTGGCACTGACTCATTGAAGGCAGGAAGAAAGCCTGGTTCTAGAATATTGGCAGGAAGGCAGGGAAAACCTGGGTTCTAAAATGTGTACAGTTCTTAACAAGCAGGCCAGTGTGGAGTGTGCTGCCCAACAGCAGAAGTAAGAGACTTGTTTTTAACGAGGTGGAAAGCCTTGCTAAACTGAGAGTTGTTTCTTACATCCACATAAGTTCTCTCCTTGCACTATGTGAGTTCTGAGACTTGAACTTAGGTCATTAGGCTTAGTGGCAAGCACCTTTACCCACTGAGCCAACTTGCTGGTCCCTCCAAAGGGGACTTTTGTTAGACCAACTCAACAGGGTTCTTGGGGAAGGCAGACCAGGGTGGTACAATATCTAGTTATGGCCAATCCAAGGTAAAATGAGCACTTACACTTAGAAGCTGCTTTTGGAAAAAAAAAAAGACCTGGGCATCTCATCTTGGTTTATAAAGTAACTAAAAGCAGGACCTGGCACCCTTTCATTTTATGCTTGTCTGTTTCCTGTTTCCTTCTTGTTGACTGCACAGAGATGAGCTGCTGTTTTAAGCCTGCAGTTGTGTTGGATTCTGGGTAGAATAAAACCTACAAGAGAGACTGAACTCCAGAGAAGGTAGTTACGCCTGAAGGCCAGGTGCACCCCAGAGCAGAAGTGGCTGTCTCGTAGGAACCTACTATACTGCTTCCATGCCAAGCACCGAAATGTGTGAGCAACTGCGAGCTGCTGGGAGGCTTTGGTGCGCACTCTGAGCACTGTGAATTATATCCAGGGTGTGCCTTGGGAAAGTGGTAGGTCTACAAGGACTATGCCTTTGGTTTGACTGTGGTTGACTTCCTCCAAGTCCTCTGACTTTCTGCTTGTTTCTTTAAGTGGCTCCCTGGATACCCTAGCCCTAAACCCTTACTCAGTTTTGTTTGTTTTGTTTATTTTCTTTTGAAACTCTGTCTCAAAAATTCACTGCTTAACCAGTCTTGCCTTAAATTCCTGATCTTTCTGCATCTTATCTCAAGTGCTGAGACAACAGATGTTGGGCACCATGTCAGGCTCTGCCTCCAGTCTTTTTTTTTTTAATTTTTTAAAAAAATAATTTAGTTAACTTTATTTTATGTGGATTGGTGTGAATGTATCAGATCCCCAGAAACTGGAGTTGCAGACAGTTGTTAGCTGTCATGTGGGTGCTGGGAATTGAACCCAAGTCCTCAGGAAGAATAGTCAGTGCTCTTAACCGCTAAGCCATCTCTCCAACCCCAAAATTCTTTTCTATTTTTTTTTTTTTTGGTTTTTCGAGACAGGGTTTCTCTGTGGCTTTGGAGCCTGTCCTGGAACTAGCTCTTGTAGACCAGGCTGGCCTCGAATTCACAGAGATCCCCTGCCTCTGCCTCTCGAATGCTGGGATGAAAGGTGTGCACCACCATTGCCCGGCTCTCTGCCTCCAGTCTTTGAGGGAGTTCTTTCCTCTCCCTTTTTCTCTCTTAGTACCAGGGATTAAACCTAGGGCCTTATGTATACCAGGCAAGCACATAACCAGTCAGTTATATATCAAGTCATTTTCTTCTCGGTCTTAGCTAGCTTGTCTCTTCTTCTATTGCTGTGAAGAGACACCATGACCACAATAATTCTTATAAAGGAAAACATTTCATTGTGATGACTTGCTTACAGTTTCAGAGGTTCAGTCCATTATCATTATGGTAAGACATGGTGCTGGAGAAGGAGCTGAGAGTTCTGTATCTTGATCCACAGGCAACAGGAAGTGAACTGAGACACTGGACTTGACTTGAGCATATACTAGACTTTAATGCCCGCCCCCACCATGACACACTTCCTACAAGGCCACACTTACTCCAACAAAGCCACACCTCTTAATAGTGCCACTCCCTAGAGATTTAGGGGGGTTAATTACATTAAAATTACCTCATACCCCTTATGTTGAACCATCCTTGCATCTGTGGGATGAAGCCGACTTGGTCATGGTGGATGATGGTTCTCATGTGTTCTTGGATTCGATTTGCTAGTATTTTATTTAGTATTTTTGCTTCAATGTTCATGAGTGAGATTGGTCTGTAATTCTGTTTCTTAGTATTGTCTTTCTGTGGTTTGGGTATCAGGGTATATTGTAGCCTCATAAAGAGTTTGGCAATGTTCCCTCTGTTTCTATTGTGTGGAATAATTTGGGGAGTATTGGTATTAGTTCTTCTTTGAAAGTCTTGTAGAATTCTGAGCTGAAAAAAATCACTGTGAGGTACCCTTCTTTTTTGTTTTTTGAGACAGGGTTTCTCTGTAGCTTTGGTGCCTGTCCTGGAACTAGCTCTTGTAGACCAGGTTGGCCTCGAACTAACAAAGATCCACCTGCCTCTGCCTCCTGAGTGCTGGGATTGAAGGCGTGTGATACTACTACCCCTCATTCCCCTTAGAATTCTCTAGATGCCAAATAGTATTCTTGGAGGGAAGAATGGCATCCATTAGTTAGAGTGACTATTCTGGCATCTGTTGGGTAATAGCCTCAAGTCACTCAAGTCACGAGGACTTGATTCAGGATAGCCACTAACCATAAAGAATGGCTTAGTCTCAGCCTGACCATTCTGCTCTACCTGCAGAAACAATATGCTTGAGTATCAAAAACAACCCACCCTGCTTCCAGTCAAACCACAAAAAAATAGATGTAAGTTCCTGGTAGCTACCAGGATGTGTGTGTGTGTGTGTTTGTGTGTTTGTGTGTACCTGCCCTCCTCTAGCCCCCTTAAGTAGTGTGCTCAGCCTTCATCCCTAGGGAAGTGTGGGGCCCTCACTGTTTCAATAAAAGTCTCAGCCTGTTGACATCGAGTTTGTTTGATTTTTCTGACTCATTTTTCTTATAGCTTTTACTATTCTTTTGGTTTTCCCTTTCTCTCTCTCTCTTTCTCTCTCTCTCTCTCTCTCTCTCTCTCTCTCTCTCTCTCTCTCTCTCTCTCTCTCTCACACACACACACACACACACACAAGAAAACCATACCTTTCATCTCAAAGAGCATAACAAATAGTTAATCCTAGGGTCAAATTTGAGTGACAATGGCCCAAGAACACTCTAAATTTAGATTACTCTAAATTCCATGTCCCTATGTGGATACAGTTTCGCTAAGTTTTTAATAGTAACAGAACAACAAAAGTAAAAAATCAAGACATTATTCAAATAGATTAATGAAAAGATCACAGAGATTGTTACAGAAGATGGGGGAAGCTCTCCTATAGGACTCGGATGCTATCTGATGACATTTTTAGCTTTTGGGTTGGTGGAAGCCAGTAGTCTGCTAAGTTCATAGGTTCCAGAAAGTTCTATCTATTAGGCATGGGATGTTAGTTCTGAAATAGAGGTAAGTTATGAGTGACTATTCAGAGGGCTAAAGCTAGCCTAAGATAACATACTTAGCTTCAGCACCTGCAACATTCCAACCTCTCAATAGTCCAGCGTTCTAGTTAATTGATCAGTCTCCAAGAATTCTCCTTGACACTATAAAACCCAGACTGGCACCAAACTTGCAATCTTCAAACCAAAATCCTAGTGGTATTTTTGTTTTGTTTTGTCTTGTTTTTATAGTTTCTTTTGTTGTAACTTTACTCTTATGCCCTCTGATGCCTGCTTAGGTAGGCAGCTATAGGAGTTAACTTAGAACTTGAATTTTTAGGTAAGAGGTTTATTGTGAAAATAAACTGTTATAGGTGGGCTTCCATAGCTGTGAGAAAATGTCTATTGCCTATAAATTGGCACCTCAATAAAGATAATTTAGTTTTAGTTACAATCATTTGATTGGCAGAGACAATAGTGAAGTGGGTAAATAAGATGACATGCTTATTACATAACGAGAACATAAGGCATTGTCATGGTTAATCTTAAGAGTCAACTTGATGAGATCTAGAATTACCTGAGAAGCTACTGAGCATGCCTGGGGGTGGGGCATATCTTCATTAGGATAATTAAGTGGAAAGACCCATTCACTGTGGGTAGCACCATTCCTTAGGCTGGGAATCCTGAACTGCATAAAAAGGAGAACGTGAACTGGGCACCGGCATTCATTGTTGATGTTTCCTGACTGTGGGTGCAATATGACCAATTGCTTCAAGCTCCTGCTGCCTTGATTTCCCCACCAGAAATGGACTGTATTTTGAAGCCTTTCTCCCTTAAGTTGCTTTTTTCAGGGTATTTTTTTTATCAGAGCTACAGAAAAGAAACTAAGATAGGTATCATGTTGCTTCTCTAAGAGACACATTTGTGTTAGGATCCAATAGAAGCCCCCCAAAAAGACCAACAACCACGTATGCACTAACAAGAGTGCTTTATGAATTCTAACATTGGGGTGCACTTGGTGACCACCAAAGAAGGTCATGAGCTCCTTTTAAGCGGAGTTAGGGTAATTACAGAGAGGAGGGATTGATTTGGGGCTGATTGGTGGAGGAAAGATTTGTATGGGGGCTAATTGGTAGAAGTTCCTAGTGGTAAGGAACCTTCCACCAGCAGGGTAAGGAAAACTATATTTAGTTATCAGGACACTGGGGGAGGGACGCCNTGGTAGAAGTTCCTAGTGGTAAGGAACCTTCCACCAGCAGGGTAAGGAAAACTATATTTAGTTATCAGGACACTGGGGGAGGGACGCCTGCTGAGCCAGCAAAGGAGCTTTGTGGGCCTGCTGAGTCAGCAGAAGGGACTGTGGGGGGGGGCTGCTGAGCTAGCAGAAGGCTGTGGTTTTTCTGAGGACAGTCTGTTTAGCTCTGTCCCATTTTAGTGACCCGAAACTAAGGGTTAGATTTCTGTCAGGCTACTAGGAGAGCCTGGTCTGCCCTCACTGCCCCCAGCTCTCTCAATTTGGAAGTGATTTTATTATACAAGGGAGTCAATCTGGCTGCTGAAAGTTCTTAAGCCCCTTTGCCATAGTGTATTTAAATTTAAGAAATCCTATTTTATGATAACAATAAAAAACAAACTAGCCAAGTAATGGATTCAGCCTAGATATTCACCAAAACATGAATGGGTTGAAAAAAAAGTGGTATATATATACAGTGGAGTTTTATTCATCCATCAAGAAAAATAAAATTGTCATTTGTAAGAAATAAGATGGAACATGAGATAATCTTATTAATTAAAACAAGCCAGACTCAGAAAGACAAATATTACCTGTTTTCTCTTATATGCAGAATCTAAATAAAAACAGGTAAAAGTGCTTGTAGCCACTCCTGGGTACTTAAGTTCAACCCCCAAAACTCACTTGGTGGAAGGAGAGAACTGACTTCCCCAAGTTGTCCTCTGACTTGCATACATGCACTGTGACATGTGAGTCAGCCCCCAACACACAATAAGAAAAACAAAACGAACAACCAAGTGGTGGTGATGCACCCTTTAATCCTAGCATTTGGGAGGCAGAGGCAGGCAGATCTCTGTGAGTTCCAGGACAGCCTGGTCTACAGAGCAAGTTCCAGGATATCTAGGACTGTTACACAGAGAAACACTGTCTCCAAAAAACCAAAACAACAAAAACAATCAAACAAAAACCAACCAACCAACCAAAGAAACACAAACAAACAAACAAAAAACAATGCAAACAAGTTTCCATTTAAAATTGCAACATGCCAAGCAAGACCTAAACAAACAAACATTTAATTGAGAAATGTCTAGTGGGCTTTTTCAAGTTATTCGTTCACTGAAGGCCAGCAGTTTGTCTCTGTTACTCTGTGCGTATATGCACATGTGTGTCTCACAAACATGAGTGTGGATGTGATGTAATGAGGGGATCATGGTTACAACTTCAACCTCGTTTCCTTTTCCTTTTTTTAAAAATTAATTGCTGAGCAAACCTGACAACCTGAATTCAGTCTCATGTAAAGGTGGAAGGATATGAATTGACCCTATACAGTTGTCCTCATACCTCTACACATGTGCTGTGGGTGTGTTCTTCCCCACATCGCATACACACAGAGATAATAAATAAAAAATTAAAGGGTATTTGCAGTAGTGTTCCATTATGTAGTGCGCTGGTTGGTTTTGTCATCTTTTTTTAAAGTGTAATGAAATGTTTAACATAAGTTAAACTTCATGACATTCTTTTGGTTCAACTTAAATCTTCAAATACCATTTGCCATAAAGATCGTATCTGTAAATAACATATCTTAGTTGAAAAAATACCATCACAGGATTGGCTTGTAGGCAAGTCTATGGGGTGTGGTCCTGATAAATGACTAATGTAGGAAGGCTCAGCCCACTGTGTGAGGTGCCATCCTTGGGCAGGTGCAGGTGGTCCTGGGCTGTATAACAAAACAGGCTGAGCAGGTCCTGAGGAGCAAGCCAGAAAGCATGGTCTCTGCTTTAGTTCCTGCCTCCAGGTTCCTGCTTGATTTCCTGCTTTGCTTCTCTCTATGAATGACTATAATCTGTAAGGTGAAATAAACCCTTTCCTCCACAAGTTGCTTTTGGCCATGGACTTTATCACAGAAACAAAGAGCAAAGTAGGACATGTAGTATTTTGGCAGCTTCTTTTTAAAGGCAGGATTTCAATATGTGGCTTAGGATGGCTTTTTTTCCTGCCTTAACCTCCTAAGTGCTAGGATTCCAGTTGTGTGTCATCATACCTAGTTGGCATGATGCAATATTTTGTGATGGGTTTTCCAATTGGGTTGCAGAAAGAGACCCACTTGTTCAATTCAAGTGATTGTTTTGCTCTTGTCTTTTTGGATGGACTTGTCTAATTGGAATCAAGCTATTTGAAACAAAACAAAATGAATCTTGTTGACTGAGAAGAATGTAAATATCACTGATGCAGGCAATTATCACAAAAATATTGCTTACAGCTCAAGCACTGTCTCCTTCCTCCAGAAGTCTTTCCCTGACAGATATTCAGTTTAATCAAAGCTGAATTAGGTGCCCATTCTATTCGGCTTTTACTCATTTTACAACCCAGTCAAATCTGTTCATATTATTGTGAGACATGTCTCTTTTGTTATGAAGAATGAGTGAAGGACAGTAGATGCTCCATAAATACTACTTGAAACAAAAATGAATATAGGGCTGGAGATACAACTTGGTTGGTGGAATGCTTGTCTAGCACATAGGTAGCCCTTGGTTAAAGCTCAGTACAGCATAAACCTGGCATGATGGCACATACCTGTGATCCCAGCATTCAGAGGTCACCATGGACTGCATGAGACCTTGTATTAAAAAAACAAATTAACAAACGTATACCCATAGCTTGGACTTCATTGGACAAGCGTCTTCTCTAGTGGGTGATATTTGATGTAAAGACTCTTAATGTGGTCAAAATACAGAGAATAAGTGACTGTGGACTGCTCATTTCTAAATGGGACTTCTCTATCATCCCCACCAAAGCTCAGGAAACATTGTGGAAGAAGGGGTAGAAAAAAATATCAGAGCTGGAGGTTGGAGGGGAGTGCATGTATATCCTTGCTTTTATAATGTCAGTCTTGGGGATCAGTGAGGAAGTTCAGAGGGTAGAGGTGCTTGCTGCCAAACCTAAAGACCTGAGTTCAGTCCCTGAGCCCCAGGTGGAAGTAAAGAACTGACTTCCAAAATTTGCCTTCTGACCTCCACATGCCTGACATGGCATGTATGCACCTTCACACCAACCACAAAAATATATTACTTATAAAATAATAATGTAATCCTATGAACATTAAAGTTTCATATCTAACTTCCCAGCGTACAATATGTACTCTGAAACCCATGTTAGCTCATTTCTTAAATATATGGAAGCAATCTCAGAAGAGTTAAATGACTGAATTCCTAAGTCCTTTCTATGAAATCCCACAACTAAGGAAGTTTCTGTGAGTTACTCTTCATACCTTGAATAAGAATGTTTGATCAAATAAATAACAACACTAATTTCTTCATCATGCATTTTTGAGAGAACAGAATTGAAATAGGAATTCAAACATTTATTGAACATTAATAATGGCTAAATCCTGGGGCTAAAAGTATGGATAACAAGTAGGTACTGGCCTTCTAGATGAATGAGAAAGAAGAATAGAATGAAAAGAAAAAGAGCGAGGAAACAATACATAAATTGTAGAAAAGATCCACAATCTTAAGCCAAAAAAGATCATCTTAGATAGAGAATGTACGGTATCAACCCACATATGTTTTATAAAATACAGACCAATACAGATAAAATGTCACCGCTTATATTTTCATGGTAAGATTAGTGGTGACTTTCTTTTTTTTTTTTGTCTTTGTATTCAAAATTTCAAGTGAGCCTGTATTTTTGCAACAACAACAAACAACAACAACAAATCTGGAGTGATAATAGAATGGTAGGCATGTACTTCTAAAAACTTCAAGTTCAAGACAAGATGTCTTAGCTAATAAAGGCACCTGCCAGTAAGCCTGACAAGCTGAGTTCAATCCCTGGAGCCCACATAGAAAAAGTAGAAAACTGAGTCCCAAAATTTGTCCTCTGACTGCCACACTTGCACCCTGGAACATTTGTGTGCCCTGTCTCCAAATCAATAAATGTAATTAAGGAGCACACACAAACCTTAAAGCCTTCCTTTACATGTAAATTTTTACTATGGAAACTTTCTAGTATTATAAAATATAAAATAGGACATTGAACTCTCAACTCGTCTCTTTTGTTTTACTTTTGTTTTGGATCCAGTCTATTTGGTGTTCTGTAAGCTTCTTGTATCTTCATAGGCTTATCTTTCTTTAGGTAGGAAAAGTTTTCTTCTATGATTTTATTAAATAAATTTTCTGTGCCTTTGAGTTGAACTTCTCCTTCTTCTATACTTGTTATTCTAAGATTTGGCCTTTTCATGGTGTCCCATATTTCCTGAATATTTTGGGTTAGGCTTTTGTTAGATTTAATGTTTTCTTTAACTTATGAGTCTATTTCCTCTATTGTATCTTCAGCACTTGAGATTCTCTCTTCCATCTCCTGTATTCTGCTGTTCATGCAAATGTGTCTCTAGATCTTTTTCTCATGATTTCTGTTTCTATAATTCCTTTGGTTTGTGTTTTCTTTATTGTTTCTATTTTAGTTTTCAAGTCCTGAATAGTTTCTTTTACATGTTTGATTTCTTTTTTTTTGGTTTTCTTTAAGTGATTTCCTGATTTCTTCCAATTTTTTGTTTGTCTTTTCCTCAAATTTCTTTACGGGAACTTCTCATTTCATCTTTAAGAATTTCAAACATTCTCTTGAAATTATTTTTTAGGTCATTTTCTTCTGGTTCATCCATATTTGGTTGTTCAGGTCTTGCTGTTGTAGGGTCTTTAGGTTTTACTGGTGTTGTGTTGCTCTTTGTGGTGTAGTATGTGATCTTACCTTTTCTACTCATCTTTTCCTCTAATAGGTGTGGTTGGGGCCATCTGAGATTCTGTTGAATAATCTTCTAGGTGCCAGTGAATTCAAAGCTCAGATGGTTGTTCCTTGTGGTACAGTCAGTGTCACAGTTCTAGTTACACCATTGGTTACTCGGTGTTCCTGGAGATAGCTCTGGGCTGCTGTGCTTTGCTGTGTTCCTTTGGAGTTTGCTGTATCTGGCCTGCTTTGGCCTAGGTTGCCAGCTTTGCCCTGATTCTGTAAATCCTGGTGTGGATCCCCTCCTATAGAAGTCCCTGGCTTGGAGTTGGACCTGTTCTGGTGGAGATTGCTGACACTGGATCTGGTCGCTTGCTCAATCCTGATATGCCAGTGTCCCAGGACTGGGTTGGCTCCCTGGACTGGATTTGTTCCTGGCTTCTGCTCCAGTTGGAGCTTGTTCGCTCTCTGTCCTAGGTAGCTGGTTCTGTCCCACTCTGGTTCTGGTGGAGATCGCCTGACTCTGGGTCAAGTCGCTGCCAGTGTCTCAGGGCTGGGTTGGCTTCCGGGACTGGGTTTGCTCCTGGCTTCTGCTCTGAGGAGCTTGTTTCCTCAGGCCCTCTCTGACCTAGTTCGAGCCACTCCTTTGGAATTTGTTGCCCAAGGTTGAGTTCCTTGCTCAGGGTAAATGTGGCCTAGGTTACCAGCTTTGACCTGTATCTGTAAATCTTGGTCTGGATTCTCTCCCGCAGAAGTCCCTGGGTTGGAGTTGGACCTGAAAAGGTTTCTGGCTCCAGTCTACTGCCTTGGACGTCCCAGGCTTGGGTGCACCTGGACCCGCAGAGGACATGCTTACTCCCTCAGAGGTCCCAGACTCATGCTCGGACCCGCAGAGGTTTCAGGTTCCTGCCTATTTCCTTTGATGTTCCAGACCAATTCCCAGACCCACAGAGGTCCTGGCTCAGGCCTACTCCGAGGACCCAGACTCACACTTGGCCCCACTGAGATGTCTGGTTCCTGCCTATTCCCTCAGAGGACCCAGGTTCACTCACGCCCAGGCTGCTGGGAGTTCCTAGACTCTCGCCCAGACCCACCGGGTTCCTGGTTTAGGTCTACTCCCTTGAAGGTCCCAGATTCACGTCCGGACCCTCAGCTGTCTCTGGCTCTGGCTCACTCACTCTGTGGTTACTCCCCTGTACCTGTTCTGGTGGAGGTCGCAGGCTTCAGGCCCTCTCTGTCCTGTTTTACCATTTTTAAAAACATTTAAACTTCTCTTTTGTGTGTGCGAATATGTGTGAGCACACACATTGTGGCTTGTATGTGGAAGTCAGAGAAGAACTTGGGGTGTCAGTTGCCTCCTTCTACTATGTGGGTACTGAACTCAGGAAATCCAGCCTTGGTGGTAAACACCTTTACCCACTGAGCCATCTTGCTGGCCTCCTGCTCAAGTTTAGATGTAGAGTTGCAGGGAACCATGGAGGTAATCAGAGAGAAAAGGAGACTGTTGGGTAGACAAACCTAGAGTTCAACCATTTTGCCTGTTGTCGTTTTTCTCCCATGAGCTTTCACAGATTTTATAGAGGCAGTTAACGACAAGCCATACTAGGTGCTTAGGGTCCTGTCAACTAAGGTGTCCTTATAATATACATGAGTTACATGTGACTCTTGTGAAGTGGCTCTGGATTCAACCACTCTAGGTTCTTGTTGTCTTTATTTTGAGACAGAGTCTCACTATGTAGCTCTAGATAGCCTGGAACTTGCTATATAGACCAGGTTGGTCTCAAAGTAATGGACAGCCTCCTGCCTCTGCCTCCTGAGCTCTGGAGTTAAAGTTGTACACCACCACACCTTGACTCCTATTGTCATTCATATATGATACATTTTAAAATATGGCACATGCCTTTAATTCCTGCACTTGGAGGCAAAGAAAGGCAGATTTCTTTGAATCTGATTCTAGGCTGATCTACATAGTGAGTTCTAGAACAACCAAGGCTATGTAGAGAGACCCTATCTCAAGACTAAACAAAAAAAAACCTAAAAAGTAAAATACACACACACACACACACACACAAGCTTATGTGTCTCTCTGTGTGTGTGCCAATGTGAGTGGAGGTACCCTTGGAGGCCAGAAGAGAGTACTGGATTCCTCAGAGTTGGAGTTACAGATTGTTGTGAACAGCTTGATGTGAGGGCTAGAAATCCAACTCTGGGTCTCTGTAAGAGCAGCAAATGCTCTTAACTGCTGAGGCATCTCTCTAGTCCTGTGCATATTTTTTTTTCTTTTGGAGTTCTTGTTATATAACCAAGTTTGGTTTCAAACTCATAGTCCTCCTGCTTCCACTTACCAAGTGTTGAGATTATAGGTATGTACTACCATGGTGGGCTAATTATTCATTCTTAACAAAGCAATAGATTGCTTTGGTGCAGATTCTTATTACTTGAGGGACATAAGGGCACTAATAGTTTGAATATTTCAGTCCAGGCCTGTTTTAACCCACCATTTGTAAAAAGTATACTGAAAAAGACATGTCTCTGTGTTAGCATCTATACTGGAGTCATCATCATATCATGTGTGCATTTTCTGAATTGATGAATAGCCTCTTGTTTGCTTCCTTCTGCTTGTTGTATTTATAGCCCACATTACTTAGGATTGTGGGACAACATAATATGGACCAGATGGCTTCATTATTTAGAGTTTCATATTTTGAATTTTAAACATTGTGTTGGACTGCCTGTCCATGGCCAGCTGTGTCCTGGATTTGACAATGATGCCAGACCATGGTTCAGAGGACCAGAGACCATGGCTATAGAGGTGCTAGCATTTTAAGTTTCTTCTGGATTTTTGTCCTCAGTTTCATTTGAAAATTCTTCAGGGAAGGGAGAGAGGGGAGAGACAGAAGAGAGAAGGGTGAGAGAGAGCAAGAGAGAGAGGGAGAGAAGGGGAGGATATAGACCTTTTGATCACTTGGATGGCCTATGATTGTAATAAGCTAATAGAATTCATTATGTTGCTATTTGTAGTGATGTTTAACTATAGCTATTAATATTTACTAATGAGAGCTTCAGCCAGACACCCAGCAGGAAACAGGTATCATAGTAGTTAAATGGACTAATGGAGTACAGTTCCTTAAGGGATTCTATTATTTTTTAATCTTTTTAGCAGTGCATACTTTTTTATTTAAAATTTAAAAATTTTACATACTAGTGCCAGTTCCCCCTCCTTCCCCTTCTCTCACCTCCCATCTCCCCCATCTCACCTTCCCCATCCTACCTCCCATCCACTCCTCAAAGGAGGTAAGGCCTTCGTTGGGGAGTCAACTAAGTCTGGTATACCAAGTTGAGGCAGGACCAAGCCTATCCCCCTGTATCAAGGTTGAGCAAGTTATCCCACCATACTGTCACCCACAGAGGGCTTAGTTCAGTCCTGTGCAGGATCCCCAGCTGTCAGTCTAGAGTCTGTGAGCTCCCACTAGCTCAGGTCAGCTGTCTCTGTGGGTTTCCCCATCATGATCTTGCCCCTGCCCTGCTCATATGATCCCTACTCCCTCTCTTCAACTAAGTTTCAGGAGCTCAGCCCAGTGCTTGGCTGTGGATCACTGCATCTGCTTCCATCAGTTACTGGATGTAGGTTCTGTGATAACAATTAGGGTAGTCTAATCTGACTGTAAGGAAAGGCCAGTTCAGGCACCCTCTCCACTACTGCTAAGAATCTTAGCTCGAGTCATCCTTGTGGATTCCTGGAAATTTCCCTAGCACCTGGTTTCTCCCTAACCCTATAATGGCTCCCTCTGTCAAGATATCTCTTTCATTGCTCCCCCTCTCCTTCCTCCCAACTTGGCCATCTAGATCCCTCATGTTCTCACCCCCTATCCTCTCCCTTCTACTCCCTTTCCCAATTTACCCAGGATAACACAACTATTTTCCTTTCCTGAGCCCTCCATGTGTGTCCCTCTTAGAGTCCTCCATTTTACCTAGCTTTTCTGGGACTGTGGATTGTAGCCTGGTTATCCTTTGCTTTACATCTATTATCCACTTATGAGTGAGTACATACCAGGTTTGTCTTTCTGGGTCTGAGTTACCTCACTCAGGATGTTTTTTTTTTCTAGTTCCATCCACTTGCCTCCAAATTTCGAGATATCATTGGTTTTTGCCGCTGAATAGTACTCCATTGTGTAAATGTGCCACATTTTCTTTATCCATTCTTTGGTTGAGGGACATCTAGGTTGTTTCCAGTTTCTGACTATTACAAATAATGCTGCTATGAACATAGTTGAGCAAATGTCTTTGTGTGTGATTGTGCATCATGACTCTATTATTCATTAATTTTAAAGTTACTTTTATTTGTGTGAGTATGTATTGCGCACACAGGTCAGAGGACAACTTACAAGGTTCATTCTCTTCTACCATGTAGGTCTAGGGATCAAACTCAGGTCATCAGGTTCACAGGCCAGTTCCCATACCCACTGGGCCATCTCACTAGTCCTAGGTTTTGCTTCTTTAAAGTCTAGTATACCTTGAAATGTAGTGACCTGAATCTAAACCATCAGCATAGGACCCTGTGGAAGATATTCCAAATATCAACTACAGGAAATAATATTCTAGACTTGAATGAGCAAGGAGAAGCCATGGTTACCTGAATCTACAGAAAGTGTTCTCTCTCTTTCCACAGATAGACAGAGAAGACAGACAGACACACTCCCCTTGTTGGCTCCATTTTTTTTCTAGAGAATTCTAATATGATGGTATCCTAGTTTTAATTGTTAATTTGATACCCCCTAGAGTCATCTGAGAAGGAAGTCCCAATTGAGGGATTGCCCAGATCAGACTGGCCTGTGGGGTTATTGTCTTGATTGTTAATTGATGTTGCCCACCCACTGTGGGCAGCACCATTCCCTAGGCAGGTGTTCCTGGGCTGTCTAAGACAGCTAGCTAAGCATGAGTTTTCAAGCAAGACAGCAGACAGGCCTCCACCCACCAACAGTTTCTGCTTGGGTTCCTACCCCAACTTCCCTCAGAGTGCATTTCACAGCATCAGAGGTCATCCTAGAACAGATGGCAAGGCAAGAGGTGCTGTTGTCTTTCTTAGAGCGACATATACATGCATAATCCTGGTGATTGTAAGAGGACAGATCTGGAACAATAAATAATTATGTTCCCCGCCCCCCGGAGCCTATAATTGGCTATCAGTTAGAAATTATAAGCCTGGGAAGCCAGTGGAAGTGGATCTTGAAGCGTCTCATACACAGAGTAGGAGGGGAGTAAACTGGATGTAAAAGGACAAATGGAGTGTTTTCAGAGAATTACTTTCTGTAAGAATGAGTATCACCATTTCCTGTGTGGCCTTCGAGAGATATGTATGTATGCCAGATCATATGTAGAGGTGTCTGTAATTTTCATGCTACTTAAAACCCTTCCATTATCATATTTGCAACCGAATAATATTAAGGAGCTTCTTTTATGAAATAGTCTTACAGGAGTTGGAGATACAGCTCAGTTGGTAGAGAGCTTGCCTAGGATGCACGAAGTCCTGGGTTCCAGCCCCGTACTGAATAAGATCTGTGTAGTACCACATTCCTGAAATCTCAGCACTTGGATAGGGTCTTAAAGGGTTTCTCTGGCTGGCCTGGAACTCACAGAGATCCACCTGCCTCTGCCTCCCAAGTGCTGGGATTAAGGGCCTGCACCACTATGTAAGGCATCTATGGTAAAATTTAATTTTGGAACAAATAAATTATTCTTTCACTTTTTGTCTTTAATTTTATCTTGGATTTATTTTCTTCCAGTTATCCTTTATGTGAACTTTGCAATAATTTCATTCATTAAAAATTTCTATTGCACTGGTGATTTTTAGTGGAATTTATATATTAGTTTGACAAGGCCTGACATTTATTTTTCCTTGTAGAAATATTATCTAACATTTTATTATTTGAGTTACCTTTTCCTTTCAATGATTATGGAGAATTAGAACTTGCAAGGTTGTTTGGTATTTTGTCTTTTATTTGAATATCTGAAAGTAATATTCATTTGACATTATTCAATTTAATAAGCAAATACTGCTCATCCAATTGCTTGATATTCTAAGCATTTCCAACATTTTGAGTATGTAAATTTTTCTTGCTCTGTGATTACTGAAAACCTCCAATTCAAGATCAGGTTGGAGAGCAGTAAGAGTACTAAAATTAGATTAATCAATTTTATGAAACTTACAGACACTCTTATGTAACTTTTGAATTGAAAAAGGTAAAGTCTCTTTCTCTCTTACATGGATGCCCTCTCTTCAACTTTGGATTTTCTGGTGTAGAAAAGAAATGGGGGAGTCTGGTTGTGATCATACCCCTCTGTAATCCCAGTACACAGGGGTGGAGGCAGAAGGTTTAGGAGTTCAAGGATAGCCTCAATTACAGAGCAAGTTGTAGACCAGTCTGCCCTACATGAGATCCTGTCTAGGAATAAAACAAACAGCAACAGAAGTTGGGGGAGCTTTCTGTTTTCTGGATGAATCAAGAAATGCCATTCATGCAAAAATGCTAGCAAGAAGCTGCTGTTTTGATACCCTACCCCAACCATCAACTTTTTACAAAGGAAAGAGATGGCTTGCAAGTAATGAGACTTCTGGCTAACACAAGTGATGAAAATGGTCAAAATGGATATTTCTTTGCATGTTTTACTGAGATTTGAATCTGGCAAGGTAAGACCACAAAAGCATTCCATGTCTATTGACTTGACTTCCATACATTTTTGGTTCAGAAAAGATCAGCAGGCCTGCAGTCGAACCGAGGCAAAGATTGCTTGGAGATGGATGAGGTTAGAAAGGGGGCTCAGTAGCTCCAGCTCCAGCCAAGGTCAAGTACAAACTGCTCTTTCATTTTGTTCTAATTCCTCCTCTCTCCTGCTAAGGACAATCCAGGCCCTCTATTTTTTTCAGTGTTAGGTACTAAACCCAAGACTTTTTGCATGCTGCCCAAGTGCTGTACCTGAGATCTGCATTGCCAGTCCAATTCCTTTTTTTAAAGAGAAATTGTAGCCAAAGCAGAAACAACAAAGTTATGGAAGAGAACTATTGGGGGGAAAACCTTTTTTCTCCCGTTTGTTTTTCTTTTTATATACTTCAGTAGAACACAATGATTAGCCCTCTTTCTTATGCAAGATTTATTTTATTTTTAATTATGTGCAGGTGTGTATGTCTGTGTGCACATATCCACATGTGTGAGTGAAAGTGCCTTCAGAGCCCACAAGAGAAGGCTGAGTTCCCTGAAGCTGGAGTCACAGGCAGTTGTGCATACTGCGGAACCGAACTCCGATCCTTTGCAAGAACAGTTCACCACTCTTAACCACTGAGCCATCTCTCTAGCCCCATGAGCACTCACTCCCCTTGATGAGTGCAAAGCCCAGAAACTCAAGAAAAGGAAATGGAAAGGGGTTTATCCCCTGCATCAGATAAGGGAGCAGTGGAGTTATCCCCCCAAGCAGCTCTCCTCTAGAAAGACAGCATGGGGATTTTAGCCAGAAGCTTAGCATACAGGAGAGCACATCCCTGAGAAAATGAAATTTGAGATGTATGTTACTGAGCAAGCTCAGCTTAAGGTCATAGTGTGGGAAGGGGAGGTGGCTAGCACATTTCTGACCATTAGCTTATGATCATTGAACATGTATTCAGAAGATTAAAATGCAGACAGAAACACTTCTGGGCATGCGCTTTAAAGATGGTCAGTTTTCTCTCCAAAGATTTAGCTGAAACATTCTATTTATTTATTTATCTGTCTGTCTGTCTGTGTGTCTGTCTAGGTAGCATCTAAGTCAGCTGATATAGAATTTGCTCTGTAGCCCAGGTTGGCCTTGACCTCACGATGATCTTCACCCTTCAACCTCGGATTCCAGGCCTGAACTACCACACACAGCTAGGAAAGGAACTAGGTGCTTTTGTATGGGGATTTCTAAGGATGCATGCCTCCTTCAGAGACTGAGAATGCTTTTATATAAAATGAAGCAGGCTGGGTATTGTTGAGTTTCCAACCGGGGACAAATGGCTGAGGTGCCTATTTAACATATCAAAGCAGATACTGGCCGCCAGGCTCTCCCTGCACCCCTCAGTCCCTACCTGTTACAGGACCCCCCCTGACTGGCACACCCTGCCCACTACCCTGAACTCTCCAGCCCAAGGGCTGAACTTGCCCTTTCTCCCTTTTCGCTTCCTCTCCACATCTCACATGACTCAGGGTCATGACCACTTTGAACTCTTCCAGATGTCCCTGCTATGCTCGCTTGCTCTCTCTTCCCCTCCCTCTCTCCCTCCCTCCCTCCCTCCCCCTCCCTCCCTCCCTCCCTCTCTCTCTTCTCTCTCTCTCTTTCTCTCTCTCTCTCTCTCTCTCTCTCTCTCTCTCTCTCACACACACACACACACACACACAAAGATATAAAAATTTCTCCTCCACCACACTCAGGAGCAGTCATATCCTTTCCTTTTTATTTCTTTTTTTCATTCAACTGGTGCTTGAAACCCAGGACTGGCATAAATTTGCTTTCCCCAAAGAACTCAATGCTCTGAACCAAGCTGCTGATCGACTTCTCCTATATGTATGGATCATTTGTTTCTGCTGGCTTCTCCCACCCATAGAATTTGATTCCAAATTCTAGACTCGAATTCTTCAGCTGTTGCTGCCCTCTATCTGCTTTCTGACCATTTGTCTCTTGTCTCTCCGGGCTCTGGCCTGCAATGCCCTCCGCGTGGGCACCTCTCTGGCTCCTGCAGGCTACTTCTATGGTCTGCTATGCCAACTTGAACATCTCCCTTTTCTCCTGCTCTTTCTCCTTCTCTCGCCTTCCCCAGGAGCTGCAGTCTCACCTGTGGTAGCCTGGGACTCTTTTCCTTGCTTCCTCCCACTTGGAGTTTCATAAAGATCTCTCTGGCCCCTGAAGCCTGCTATGCCCTTGGGGTGCCCACCACATGGGCAACTTTCCCTCTGCTCTGTCCTGGTACACCCATCTGGGTTTCTCTATTAAAGACACTTACAGGCTCCCTTTTCACCTATAGTCCTGCTAAGCTCTCTCTCACTCCAGCCTGCAGTCCCAAGGTATCAGCTGTCAGCCCCTTCTTGAAGCTTATAGGGATACCCCTATGGTGTTCCAATTTGCAACCCTCTCTCTCTTTCTCCACAGACTAAGATTTTATTACTACAGTTTTTCCACAGCACAGATCAATGGCCAAAAATTGGTGCACTTGATTTCCAAATTCTCACAAACTGTTCCAACTGCTTCTGTACAAACAAATTATCCCCAAACCTTTTATATGTAAATTTTCTCTGCTCTATACGTCTAAAAGGCTCTTGTTGCTAGGCTAGGGTTTTACTTTCCGCTCTTAAAAGTCTTTTATCTCCTTGCTCTGCTTTAAAAAAAATCTCAAGGCTATGCTGTAAATGCTAGCTTATTGGATATGGTTTAAAAAAATCTATAAAATCGCCCTTTTCATGGCGGCGGGTTCCTGGTGAGTGCCACCGCTTCGGATCCACCGGCTCAACTCAGGGTAAGTTCGACACTAGCCCCCAGCCTCCCTGCTAGAGTAGGAG